>OZ030014.1:68964693-69319693 GCA_964023405.1 Apodemus agrarius | reverse complement strand
CAAATATCTTGACAGTTTCCTAGTTGTAAAATTTCAGTCGGGAGTTTATGTACACTCTAAAATCTCTCCTAATTTGTACATGGCACAATGATAATTCATTTTTCAAAGGCTTGTTGCAATTATTATAGTGAAAGAATGTTTCTAAAAAATACTGGCTATGATGTCTAGGAAGTACTGGGTCATCATGAACATGTTGCCTATTGTGTACTAGGTCATCAAGTTTATCTCCCTTGTTATTTTTATTTTTCCTAGCGGAGTATTATTATTGTTTTTATTGCTTTTAGATTGTGCTTATGAACATGGACAAGGTATATCCTTCCCTTTATCAGTAGACATTTGTCAATGCTTAAAGGTATATTTGCTGTTGACAATGCTCTAACTCCCAGAGTTTAGGAGGTGTTTGCGTATAATGTTGTCTAAGTAAACTCATTGACAATATCTATACAATTTCCATCAGTACTCTGTCAAATCTATTCCTATTAAGAATAAGTTATGTGAATGAATATTAAGATTACCCTCCTACATTTATAATGGGATATGATGTGGGAACCATTTTAGATATTTGGTAAAAGTAAATATTGTTATGACTATAGAATACAATATAAGCATGAAAAACTAATGCACAGAATTAAATATAAATTGCTAGAGAATGATCTGCTCTTTGGCAAATCAAATTAGCTACATACAATTTATCTGAACTACACTAAATTTACATCATTAAAGTTATATACATGATTGAATATATAATACTAATCCTATCCTATGTTTTGCAATGTATTTGCTTAGATTGATATGATAGAACTAGAGAGTCATACTCTAGATCAATGGTTCTCAACCAGTGGAATGTCAACCACTTTGATGGGTCAAATAACCAACCCCTTCATAGGGAATCACATATTAGATATTTTCATTGTAATTTATAGCAGTAGCACAGTTATAGTAATAAAGTAGCAATGGAAATAATTTTATGGTTGAGGGACACCACAGCGTGAAGAACTGTATTAAAGTGTTGCAACACTAGGAAAGGTGAAAAACATTTCTTGGTGGAATTCTTTGTACAGTATTATGCAATCATTACTTTTTGTTGCATTGATTGCAGTTCTATTTTGTAGTATTTACTGATTTGTAATCATTCTTATCTTAAAAGAAAAAAATGAGTTATTTCTGTCAAGATGAATAAACACAAGAACAATTAGATTACATTTCAATGCTCTGGATTTTGACGTAATGTTTTGCACAGATAAAATGGTAGATACTTTCTATATCTTCTCATATGTGTGTGTGTGTGTGTGTGTGTGTGTGTGTGTGTGTGTAATATGTTGGAAATATATAGTTAGGATCTCTTAAGAGTTTAAATCAAATCAAGAATATCTCATGTTGTAAGACCATTATTAGTGGTTCTGTGTTAGGCTGGATGTGAGCCCAAATCTGAGGAATTTTCAGGTATGTATTATAGCGATATGAAATTCCAAAGTATGTGATGAAATGAAATTTAAATTTTATAAAATTGTTCAGAGAGACTTTAGTTATTCGTTAGTACAGTGTGGTTTATTTGTGATGATTTGAATTGAGGGTTCATTGAAGAGTAGAAAAATAGAAATTATTTGTTAAAGATTAATGGAGAGTTTCAGACGGCAAGGTATAAAAGAAAACTCACTAATGGAAGATGTAAAAACCTGAACCTTCTTTGGTCAAGGATGTGAAGGTACATAATAATAAAAGAGTAATATTTTAAAAATGTGTTAGAGATTTCCAGTATTATATAATATAAAGTTATTATTTATAAATACAATGCAGTCTGTGTTTATAACTTATTAAGGAGATTAAAGGCATAATGATCTTATGAAAAACAGGATACATTGTATTATAGTGATATTTGAGGCAATTAGTTATGAGGAATTACTAAAAGACATATTTTTCTTTTTAAATAAGATCTAAAAGATGTTTTGAATTTCACAAATGTAAGACTAAATATCCTTTCTCAGAATCTTATCAAGCCTAATTTAAACTTAGGAGATGCTTGAGACCTACTGTTATAATGAGCATTGTTCTTTTAAAGTTGTAATAACCTTTATTGGAGAAATGATGATTAATAAAATAACATAAATGAAAAGAGTAAAACAGTCATTTTTAACCACTTACTAAATGTATATTTGCTTTTTGAAAATTTATATGAAAAGGACACCACATTAGTAGACTCACTAGTGATATTCCCCACTAAAGATTTCTCTTCATTTATGACATAAATATTTGTATATCATGGGTCATCCATTAAAAAATGGGATAAACTCTCTTTAGAGCTTCAATTTCAGGATTTGCCACAAATTGATTGCATGATTCTTATTTTTCATCTCTTGTGTTGAGGGCAGTTTACCCATGGCAGTGTTTACAAAATGAAACTTTATAATGCATATTTATATGCATTAAATATATGCATACATATATACATATATGCATTATGTATGCATACATATACATACATAAACACACACATACACATAAACGTAGATAGATAGATAGATAGATAGATAGATAGATAGATAGATAGATGGTTAATGTTTGAGCAGCAGCCATGAGAATTTCCCTCTCAGGTCTGTTGTACCTTTCCATGTTGTCCAATGAATGGTTGAGAATATTTTTCCATTACTAGCTCATATGCCAGTTACTAGGTGGAGGGTGAAGATGATTGCCCACTAGATCTGAGAGAATTGGCATTCCTATTTCCCTATTTTATGTGACTTTAGTTTGAGAATTCACAAAAGGCCTTCTAGAACGTTTTTAAGAACTGCCTCTCACCTACTCATCCTTTCTTTCTTCTCTTCCCTAAAAGTTTGAAGGGTGGCTAGGCAGTCAGTGGTAGCACATGCATATGATCACATCCCCCTGGGAGCAGAGGCAGGCAGCTCTCTGAGTTTGAGGCCAGCCTGGTCTACAAAGCTACTTCCAGGACAGCCAGGGCTACATGAGCGCGTGCGCACACACACACACACACACACACACACACACACACACACACCCTGTCTCAAATGAAAAAAATGTTTGAAAGCTTTCTTACAGTGTATCAGTACCCCCTTTCCCTTACTTCATCTCCTGTATATCTAGAGCAGTCTGTTCTCTGAAAGACCGAACAAAAAAATCTCATGTAGATCGCTTTTAATATTATCATTTTATTCTTAAATAACTCTGAGATACAGACACTTTGTCTTCGGTTCATATGAAAGAGAATGTGTTGACTTTCTGCAGGCTGTCTTTGTGTACTGTCATGTGTTCTCTTTGTGCCTCTCATTGTGTGTTTCACGATTCCTGTACTGCCTTAACATAGAATGAAACTCTCCCTCCTGCCTCCCTTTCCACCTAAAATCTTCAGAGGACTCTGAATCTATGCACAGTTTCTTTAAGTAAATATTTTGAAACTTTTATTAGAATTTTCTCTATATAGACTGAGCCTTTCTTGTTCGAGTTTTAAGAATATAAATACCATTCTAATCATAAATCCATTTTTCCTACTAAATGGTGTATTCTACAGCACGGTATCATTGATCCTATAAGTTGGTTCTCTCCAGATAATTCATGTTTTGACAGCATACAGACTGAGTTCTTCTCTGTCTATTTTTAGGGTATGAGTAAAAAATGAATTGTGATGTCCATAGTCAAATTTAATAAGGAAAGATTTCAAATTATCCCCCTTTGGATTTAGATTCTTCAATGGGTCCCAAACCATTGGCCTTGTTTTAATCGAGCTGTCATGAGTTGGACATATTTTTATCCTTTCCAACTTAATTCTGACTTATAGGCTGGAGTCCTTAACATTTTATTGAATAACTTTTTCAGGATTCTTCAGTTAAACCACTTCAGTTTTCTATATATTTAGTATATTTCCTACCTGTAAAATATAACTTTGATTATTTAATAACAATGCTAGAATTACTCTTCTAAAACACATGAACAACTTCAGAGGTGAACGCTACCAAGTAGCCCTCAAACCTTTATTTCCCTTCTGGTTCTTTGACATTCTAGGATCTAGTTAAACATAGAGAACAAATCTTCATCCTTACTACCGTGGTTTCTGGTTGATTTTTATGCTTTTCTATACTGTGGCATGACATGACTATAAAACAAATTAATAAAATGCACTTTCCCTTTATTTTCCCCATATACATATACATGTACATATACATATACATATAAATATACATTTACATATACATATGCATTTGACTGACCACTGAGCTTCAGGGAGCCTCCAGCCCCTGCCTCCCTAGGTGATGGAAAACTTCACCTGGCTTTCCTTTGGGTGCTGAGGACTAGTCTCATACTTCCTAAGCAGACAGTAACAACTGAGCCAAATTTCCAGCCCCAAGTCAATGAGTTTAATTTTAGAATATTAAGTGAATGGATATTTAAAAATATCCAGCTAAAGAAGTTTCAATTACATGTATTAGACAAAGGAAAATAAGATGTGCTGAGACAACAGGGGATGTCAGAGCAGGGAAGTCAGTACTATTGGTAGGGAACCGAGGTCAGTGGGGCAAAGCTTGATATTCATAACCAGAAAATATTAATGCATCTGGAAGAACATTTCCTTCTCTTGCAGACAATAATTTGTACATTTGGTTATTTGGAGTTTTCCTTTGTTTCAAAACAAAGACCTAGGAATTACAACTAGTTTAGCTGTGATACCCTTTGTTTTCCTAGAAAATATAGGAGGGGAAATTTCAGGGCTGTGGTGTTTTTAAAGCTCATTCTTCTTCTTAGAATAAAACCAAGCACTTTTCTTTTCTTTTAGTCTCTTGTTTTTAAAATGAACTTTTTTTTTTTTAATCTAGGGTATCTTAAAACAAGAAAATCAGGAGTTAGACCCAACAGCAGTTTTGGGTTTGTTCTTGCCTGCTATTTCTGCAAATGAAAATAAATTAAGAATTCTTCCCACAGTTGAGCTGCATTTAAAAGCCAACTGGAAAAAGCCCAAGGAACTGGGAAAAATCCTCTGACCTTGGCCAGGTGCACAATTATTTTGCAAATGAAGTGGTTTGGTGTGTGACTTTTTAAATGAGACCACATTTGCATGAAGTTGTAAAGTGACTGTTGAGAAACACCACTTGAACCTGAACCTGGGGTTAACCCAGTGCCAGTTAATTTATTACAACAACACATACCTGTTAGTCTGGAGTGTATGATTGACTAATACTATACTACAGTTCAAAACTTCTCTTCAGTTTATTGCTTTCTTTGAAATAGATTAGCAACATTTCTTCAAGATGATTTCTCTCTGTTAATTCTATTAATATTGAATATTATAGACAGAAGGATGATGTTTTAAAATAGAAGATCTGCGTTCCCCTAGTGCTTTTTATAATTAATGTCAGGTTACCCAATATGACTTCTCTCTAACTTACCTATGAATGCTTGGAGTATCTTTTAAATGTGCTTTAATCCTATTAAAATTTAAAAAATTATTTCTATCTTTAGGTGAATTCCTCCTGTATGGGAGGATAGGGTTAGCCTTTATTGATGTGCTGTTTACAAACTGCCCAGTGGCCTTGCTTCACCTTCCTAGGGATTGCACATGTCTATAAAACTGCTATATAACTGACCATTCTCTTTCTGTCTCTGCAATACTGTATTCTCAGAAATACGAGTATTTCTACTCATTAAACTAGTATTTTTCACCATAACAAGACACTTAGGTTGCACATTCCTCAAATATCAATGACTCAATTAAATCATTCCAAGTTTGTGCTAGCTGGTGGGGACATATAGCAGCCCTTCAGGTCCCAATTAACCACAGTGAGTGGAACAGCTTGGGCAGGAGGTGATATTTCTGCCACACTGAGTTCTAGGTGGAAGCAGCCAGGTGACTGAAACACTGAAGGCACCAGGACTCATAGCAAACAGCGCCGGATGGCTGTTTCCCTCAAGACACGAAGGATGCTAGTGATTGCCAGTGGTCTGGATTTATATGCTACAGCTGATTTCATTCTCAGAGCAGAACAAACTTAAAAGGTACTAGGATGCAGAATCCACAACTACTCAAATATCTGTTCTCGGTCTAAAGTGAGCTGGATATATGTTCATCATGGGTTGAGGTTCTCCTCTGAATGACCTGAAGTCTCTTCTGAATCATTCCAGTTTGGGTCACTCTCCAGGCATCATCACTGTTATGAACTAGAATGCTGCTCTCGAGTGGGTGGGGGGTACCTGGTGGGCCCATGCCAAGGGACCCACTGGGAAATTATACCATGTGACAGACCTGGTAGAAGGGAGGTTTATTTGGGCAAAGGAAGGAAGTGAGAACCTGTAGAGGTAGACAGAGTGAAGCAGAGCCATGAGGGCAGAGAAGAGGGGGACAGAGAACAGTAGAAAGGAGAGAAAGAGAAGTCAGCCTGGAATAAGAGAGAGAGAGGCGGGGGAGGGAGGGAGGGAGGGAGAGAGAGAGAGAGAGAGAGAGAGAGAGAGAGAGAGAGACAGAGACAGAGAGAGAGAGACAGAGAGAGAGAGAGAGAGAGAGAGAGAGAGAGAGAGAGAGAGAGAGAGAGAGAGAGAGAGATCTGATCAATCAGCAGTCTTTTTAAATGCCAGGTCACCTGCACTTGGCAGTCAGTAGGTGAACAGATGATAATCTAAGCTGTTGCTATGTCCCTGGAAGGAGCCTTCCAGAATCGCTAGTCAGCTAAGGATAACTATTAGTAGTATTCTCTGTTACTTTCCAAAGTGTCATTTGAAATGCAAATCATAGGATTTATGATTTAAGATCCTCTGACCAAGAGGAAATATTGCAACCAAGTAGAGAGAACCTCAAAAACAATACTTCAAAGGGCCATGTTATCAGGAGTAAAGTTCTAATCAGAGACTTTGAAAGAGTTGAGGCTTCAGTAAAGAGGGTGAGTTGATGTCAGACTGCTCTCCTGGACAATGATTCTAAAGCAGTCTGATTGTTCTAGAAATGCAAGAGGTAGTATCTAAAATGCAGACACTAAAGCCTCCCTCCAGACCAGTGCAGTGCAATGAGTTTCCTAGGGTCGGCATGGGATAAGACAAGATCTTTGGTGAATTCTAAGACTAAGGTGTAACCATCATTTCAAAAGAGATGAGTTAGGCTTGGGGCAACAGTCAGAAGAAAATAGGTATCTTCTAAAGTTTAGGTAAAGTGAGGTGGTTGTTTATAAACTTTAGGAAAATACATAAATTTACAAGTTTGGATACTTTGCAAAAGAAAGTAGAGGTTGTTTGTCATAAGCTGTTTTCAGTGGTTTAAATCACAATTGCTTTTTGCATTAAATCCTATTAAATTGTTTATCATATCATGAGTAAAATACAAGTACCATTATAATTCTACTAAGGCTCATTGGTGAACTAAACCCTAAAAGTTTTCATAGTGATAAATTAAGGAAAGAATGCCTTGTGGGAAAAATAGCATTCCAGATGAGTGATCATGTGCTATTTGTTGTTCTTCTGGGGTCATTGGACAGCATTGACTTAAATAGGAGATAGACAATGTAAGTATGTATGTATGTAAGTATGTATGTATATGTGTATGTATATATGTATATATATAATGTGTGTGTGTTCACGTGTATTCATATATATACACGCATATATATTTCATGGTTGTTATATTTTAAGTGTGAGTTGCTTTATATAAAACTTTATAGGAACTGAGAATTTTGTCTTTAAGTCAGCCCTAACAATGTGTGTAGCGAGGATTGTCCCATATGCTGAAGTCATAGACCAAGATCACTGGTAGACAACAGGTACCCCTTCTCAGAGTAACTAATTAAAACATGCATTTTGATGCAATCGTAAATTATTTGTAGTTGTGTATTAGTATAAGTCACTTTTATGTGAATAGACTTGTTTTAGCTGATGAAAATATTTCTTTTATTTGGGCAGCATAATCTCCACAGCAGTAGGAAGGTGGGGTAAGTCTACTAAAATGTCATTATTTAAATGCTAATCCTGCTGTGACTCTACAGTACTTGCAAGAGCATCTTTTTCCAAAGCAAAAAAAAACCAAAACAAACAAACAAACAAACAAAAACAAAAAAACCTTCCCCTGTAGTTCAAGGCGCCCAGAGCAGTATGGTTCCCTCATAGTGGTCTAAGGTTGTGCTTGTGATTTGGGTTATTGAAGGAAAAATGCAATCCACTCCTTTGTCATAAGTGGTTTTTTAGTAAACAAATCTGTTTTCATCCAGTTCAAATTTCTGCTAAACAATATCCTGTGATAATTTTTTTTGTGTGTTTAATGTGTTTAAACTTTAAAAATACCATTTATTGAATTTTGCTTTTGGATAAAAATATTACATACATATACATAGCTCATATGATGAAGGGGCAGACAAAAAAAAAAAAAAACAAGAAAGAACTCAAGTTCTTTAATCCTAAGGAGGAAATGATATATTTAAAGACAATTTATAAGAAAGATTTGTCTGGACAGCAAGACAGCTTATGCTGGAAGGTGTTTGCTACTCTGTCTGAAGTCCTGCGTTTGATCCACACTGTGGAAAGAAATAACCACTTTTTTCCCTCTGGCTTCTGTATACAAATGCGCGCACACACACACACACACACACACACACACACACATATATATATATATTTACCCCACATGGGAATGAGTTCTGGATGAATGGGAAGAAGGAAGGATATTTCAATGTTATAAGTTAGTATCTGATATTTATTTTTTCTTTATGGAAAAGTTGGTCAGTGATAAAGCAAAACATCAGTCATTTTTAAAGGAATAAAATTATGGAGAGACACTGACTTGATATAAGCCTTTTCTCTACCGAGAAAATACATCCAGCATTTCACCTGTCCACATCCCCATTTGATAGAGGAAGTCTCCTTTCTCCAGCTTCAGAATCTTGAGTCTACATAGGGCTTTGTGAATGTCGTCACAGAGTGTAAATTTCCCACGAAGCAAACATCATCATATAAGTAAGATAGATGCAATTAGATGTTAGGCATTGCATATGAAAGGCAGAGCAGACTTGAAAGGGGTCCAGGACTGCAGGTGCATTTGGAAAACAGACCCAGGGGAACACTGAGGAGTCTCGCTCTCGCGCTCGCGCTCGCTCTCTCTGTCCCTACAGCATGTGTCTCTCTCACTGCTGGGCATCTTGGTTCTTCCCTCATGTCTGTCACGACTGACCCTGGCCCATACAGGAGTCAGGCAAGGGGAATTACTTCACCTTCCAAACAATTGCTACAAATTTTGTCTTGCTTGACTCTTATTAACATATAATATGGCTATCTTCATGTTTACCTATGAAGTCAAACTAAAGTTCATCTTAATGTGGAAAACTTCTGGAAGTAATTTTATACTTCAATCATTTCTGTTTTACTGTTCATGGAGAAGTGTATTATGGATTCCAAGCATATTTTAATTACCATAGTCTACTTGTTTAAAATTGTATTGGGAACAAATTAACATATTTCATTATCATAATTTAAAAACTACAAAATTGTGTAAACTGGTAATAGTACACTTTTTATTAATATTATTAGGCAACAATTAATATACATGACCTATAATAGTTTAGTATATTTAAATAACCAACATTTTAATACATATGATTTTAATGATTTGTAATTTAACTATATTTTTTATAAATTATTTATACAATATAGAAACAGAAAATTCACATTTACAGGTATTGCCATTTATGATAACTTTTATATGTTAAAAGGTATGTGTTTTACTAAAATTTTTTTTCTATATTTTCTTGCTCTATATACTACCTGCATAAATACATTGGGAACTTGTCCCAAAATGTTTATAAAACATTCATATACTTATGTACTATGTATCATGTGCTTTAAATTACCCCAAGCTTATTTTGAAGGCTTTCAAATATGTAGGACTTTACATTATTGAGTTTTAAAAAGTTAGAGTAAGTAGCTAAAGCCTTTAACTCCACTGATAATAACTGATATCTCAAAAATGTGCATAGAAACAACTATTGCTATGAATAGTATTTGGGTTTACAGTTGATCTGAATGGTGTGCATTCACAATTCAGAGATAGAGTGGAAAACACTGCTAAGAAATAATTTAAATTAAAACAATATTTAATATATTGTGTTCAAGAATTTATCTAAATATAAACTTTGATGAAGTGCTCTATCCAGGAATCATTTGCTCGCTTGATTATGAAATATAAGCACACAATGAATAGTTGTTCCCAGGTGGAGGTATACTCTCCCTTTGGAATTAATGTTTTCCCAACCCATAGGGAATGGTGTCATGAATTGGAATAAACTCATAAATTATTGTATTTGAATCATGTCTAAATAATCTAAATTCATTGGCATTATGTTGTAATAAGTTAAAATGAATCTTGAGAGAGGTACTTTTTTCATTTGTCCATTCAGTAAAGTAGCATTTAATGAAAGATCACTATTTGCCATGCGCTGAGATTGGGGGTTTCTCTAAATATGTCACACTGTGAACCAGACTCAGAAAAACATAATGACCATACAATAAAGTAAATGCTGATGTAAATGCTATTAGCCACTGCTAGATAACTAACCTTTAGAGGACAATGCCATGCTACTAGAAGCTCTGTTATCTATGTCTGCCTGTGTCAGTTAGGCCTCCAGTTATCCAAAGGGTAATTACTGAGTGACTGCACTGGGCAAGAAACTGTCTTTGCTCTGAGTATGTGTCAGTGGGCAAAATGTCAGCTGTGTCTTCTTCCATGGATTTTTAACGTGGGAATCTTAAGATATATGTTAATTTCTTAGATAAGTCAGATGGAAGTTGGGGTAGGGAGATTTGAGTTTTTCTTAAAAACTAGTAGCCTGAATTTGGATAGGAACCAAGGTATTTTCCCCAAAGGCTGGCCTTATACTTGATAAGTGCTTGGCAATTATTTTTTGAATGACTGAGTGAATGGTCGTGCTTTAGACCAGGATACTAGCGTTAGGTGTTCATTTATAGGCAGTTTTACACCTATTCTTTATGCTATCATTTACCACTGGTTGTCTACGGGGGCTGTTGGCTTTCCCTTATGTGAAGCAGTTAGGATCGTGACACACAGTAGGACCACTGCACCCCAGTCTATGCTTTTCATTTTAGACCATGTCTGTAGACTTGCAGAATCGCCACACACTCGCTTAGCGTGTACTTTAAGCGACTTTTGCCGAAAGGAATTTAAATTTTATCTTAGAAAATAATACAAATATATGCATGTTTACTGATGCCAAATTTTTAACTGAAAATTATCCTTTTAAGTGTCAAGATGAAAATAAAACATTCAGATGGCACAGGTTATACTTAGGAATATATGTAGATAACACATGTATAATCATGTAATAAGAACTAATGAACGAACAGACCATGGGTTTCAAAGAGAACAAGGCTGGGTATATGGGAACATTCATAAACAGAGAAGAAAGAGAGAAAGGTAGAAACTTTATATTAGGTTCAAAACAAAATGAAAAAAAAATACCAACTTTTTTGGAACTAAGGGACTAATAAAGTTCTAATGTAGGCAAGGGGAATCAAATGTTTTCTTGAGAAATAATAATGTCAAAAGTTTTGAAAATAATGATAACAAACTGACAAATAAACCATTAAGTCTACTAATTGTAGATTAGTACTAATTGTTATAGTTAATTAGTACTAATTGTTATAGGAAAACCATATTAAATTAGAAAACTCCATTTTTGAAAGAAGAAAATTGACTGTTGACAAGATTACTGTCCTTAGGTATATATGCTTATAGTTGCATATTCATTCATACTAATAAAGAAAATTCCTTCTGGGTGTATATATTTGTTATTGTGTCCTGGGAGTGGGAATATGGATTAACTTCTTCTTATTGAGGCGTGACTTGAAGCTACTGCAAGGTACTTGATATGGTGTATTTTTCAATTATTTCTGCTTATATACTGGATTGTAATCTGTCCTTTAGAGTAATAATATGGTATTTTCATACAATTATTAGTTTAGTACTAAATGGGAGAAACACACTCTAAAATCGGAGTACCTAACAAAGTCTTCACCCCTACTTTGCACGGTGTGTACTTAGCATAATGTGAGTTGTAGTTAATTCATGTTTCTCTGACTTTGCTCCCATCAGTCATATGCACTGATATGATTTAAGTTAATAAGATCATCTTTCCCCAGAATGCATAAAGGTTCTAGATTGAGATCTGTTATCACTCATTCTGTCTCCTTGAGCTCCTGTTTTATAATCTAGAAAGTAAAAGAAATAGCTACTAATGTACTTTATGAGATTTGCATTTCAGAAGGTTAATGTCTAATAACACATAATGTGTATGTGTTATTTTGGTTTCCAGATTTTCCAGGTTAAGGGTATGGTCTGTGTGACTATGTTTCAGGCAGCAGAAAGCATTACCAGTCAGTTCACAATTTTGTTTCATTAAAGAAATTGGTGCCAAGCATAGACTTCTTAGCAAAAACTTGACATCAAAACACAGGAAATTATAAATCTACAAGTACAATTTTCTGTTTACCCTTTTTGGAAAAGCAGGCACAGACACATGCATGAGTTACATATATATACATATGCCTTTACTCATGCATACACTCACAAATACACACACACATACATGCATGAGCATTCATGCACAAACATCTTTGCACCTGTTCATACACGAACACACATGTACCAACATTATTATACTATAAATGTTTTATCACATATATCATTTTCTCCCCCAATACACTTCCTACCTACTGGGAAATATTGCACATCAGAGCAAAAGAGTTAAGTAGGAAAAATAGCTGTGTTGAGGACAATTTTAAGTATTTCTGTCCTTAGTTTGTCCAAGTACACTAGGAAATCCTTTAAAATTTAATGAACCACTGTGTTCTCACTGTTTACCTCAAATGCTGGCGACACAAACCTGGGAGAGTGGAGCTTAAAAATGAGGCAGACCAAATTCTCATGCAATAGCCAACTTTCTTCAGAGCATCAGACAATTAATTTATACTCTGTGGGGTTCAGAAGAGGCTCTAGAGTGAAATGTACAATCACAAGGACAAGATGCACATGACAAGAACATGTTTTCTATAGAGACACATAAACAAATAACTATAAACAGTTGGGATGAATAATCTGAAGCAAACTCTCTTGTATCTGCTACAGCCAGGCGGGGCATGAAAGCACCTTCCAAGAACAATTCTGTGGTTTTAAGGAAACAGACGTGACAAAACTCTTGTCTTCTTGGATTTTTCTCACAAATCACTCAGGATTCCACTCATATGGTTGTATTCTTGGGCTGTGTTCTGACACTCAGTTTGACACCATTTCCAGCAGAGTTTCAAGATACTAGCTCCAAACTCCAGAGAAACTGTACTATGTTATATTGGTAGGTGTTACAAACCCATAAGAATAGTTTTACTGTTGTAGATAAATATTTACTCTGGCTTAAGACCATTCTGAGATAAAGCCCAGTATCTAAAAGTTACTAGGTATTGACCCTGGAAAAATTGCCAAACTTCATTGAGGCTAATGAGCATATATCTCCATGTGGAAAAAAGGTAAACTGGTAGATAATTTTAGGATTATTTAGGTAGATAATTTTGCTTTAGGACACTAAATTGTGTGGTATGTGTGTGTACATATTTATAGACTTGTGTTCGTGGATATATATATATATATATATATATACACATCATATTGTGTTATGCCTAAATTATATGTATATATAATTTCATATTAAGTTATATTACTACATAATACATTAATATATAACATCATATTATCATAACTATATATTTTATATTATAAATTATATGTACAAATTAGATTTATACAATTTAACATCAAATGTATAGGTTTCTATAGATTTAAATATATGTGTAATTTATGAATATACATATATTTTTAATCTGGTAAATTAGGATAATTATGCTTATTTAGAAAAATTCTCAGTGTATTCTCATGTAATTGCTAGTAATATCTGTATATTTAAAATATTAGTAGGAACCATAGCATCCATTAATGTTTAAATATTTTATTTTATTGACTAAATATAAGGTTTGGGGGCAGGACCTATTTTTATATGATGGAGAGAACTGTGTATGTATTGGAATTAGTGTATAGGGAACGTGGAGTAATTAGATCTCCACATGGCTCTATCCAAGTTTCAACTGGAATAAGATAAGATTTATTTTGAATATACTACAGTTTGTTAGCAAGTATATTCTTTTGCTTAAATCATGACATCTTCATTATCTGTAAGAGGAAATAAATAGCGCTAACTCACATTGGATCTTTCACATGTGTGTTCCACCTCACATCTCTTATTTGACTTCTGAATGTTCACCTGATGGATGCTAGTACATGAGTCCAATGTGAGACTGCATTTCTGCCCATCGTAGAATATTTTCGAGTGTGTTGGTTGTCTACTCTCTTTTACTTCATGTTGAAAGGATAATATATTGGAACCTCAGGTACTGACTTTTAGCCCAACCTTCCAAAAAATATGAGTATAGCATTTGACAATATCTACATTAATAATATAGTAAGATGTCAGAATGAGAGGCAAACAGATTCACTTTACATAATTAAAATTTCTGACCTGAATATATTGAAAAATGCTATGTCAAATCTCAAAGGCTTAGAGGTGTTTCAGTGGGTCCATTAATGGTTCTGGTGAATTCAGTTCTATTAGTGACTTGGATAAAGTCATAACATGCCCTCATCAAAGGAGATTAATTTAGGTCAAGAGAGGTTCTCCCAGGCTATCTAGCTGTTTTCACAACCTGGATGACCACCAGCATATTTTTTTTCTCAGATATACCCATACTACGTGAATTTAAAGTGTGGTGCTGAGATCTGATATCTCTACTGCTGGAGAGTGAAAAACTGATTTCAAGATTTTGCCTGTAGTGTGACTGGTGGTCTGATGAACAAGAACTCAAAATGCTTCCATGCAGTTGGAACAGAATAAAAGCCATTCCTCTAAAAATATAATTGGAACTGTACTAAAGTTTTACCAAATTATCAGTTAACTTTCATAGTTTATCATACTCTTTCCCATGATAATGTTCTCTGGCACTGGAGAATTGTAAATTCAGAACAACTGTGTGTAAGAGCTTTAAAAAGTCATACAGTCTCAAGATGCTGTGAGAAAAATCCTATAAATAACTTCCAAAGTACAGATGAATCATTTCTTCCCTCAGGCAGAAGGTCGATTTTCCTTAATTCTTTCTTTTTTAATACTCTATTATTCATTGCAGATGGCAAAACGGACTCTACATTTACACATATCAGATTTCCCCATCATTCATATGTTGTTTGGTATCCTTCAGGAGACAAAATGAAATGGTGATTAATGGGAGTGAATTTAAATTAACCTGTTTTAGATCAAAAAATTCTGCCATATACTGGACAATTAATGTTACTAAAAGAGAATAATCATGTTTTGGTAGTCTTCATATGAAATTTTAATATAGAGGGACAAAGCTACCAATACTCTTATCTAGTTCTGACACCTATGAAATACAATGATAACACGTATTTCATGATAAGCCTAAGGTTGTATGAGTGACACGCATATTTTAACAGTAATCAACAGCTCTCTAATTGGACTTATGATCCCCTCACAGTGAGAGAGATCATGCCAGGCCCTGAAGACCTAGCTGGCTACCTGGGTCTAGTGAAGTTATTTATCTTAGAGGAGAACTTACAACCATCAAGTTTACTAAATCAGCATAACTCCTGACTATATTCAAAATATTTGTCCATATACCCACAGGTATCATGGTCCTCACCACTCATCAAAAACGCATCTCTTTATAGCAGATGGTGACCACTATAGAAAGCCACAATCAATCAAAATATAGAATTGTACATCCTCACCCCAATGGATAGATATACAAAATAGCTCCCAAACCTAAGACTCAAGGGACATTGCAGAAGAGTGGTTGGAAAGATTGTAAGAGTCAGTAGATCAAAAAAGCTTTCTGTGAGACACTACCCTAGGAATGTTTTAAGCTTATACCCATAAAATTTTACTAATATATCAGTATAAACATGAGCCTAGCAAGGACATCAGAAGCCTTACCAATATGGTTAGGGAATAGATCAATAGTCATCAACCCTACACAAGGAGCTCTAGTCATTTAAAATATAGTAAGATTGTGAGAAATAGTTTTTTTCCATGGAAGAGCACATCACTTGGTTATCCAATACTGAATAGTCAGCCCTGAAATATTGCATAAAATGACATTATGTAGACTGAGTAGGTTATATTTTGAAATATATACATTTGTGTATATTCATTTATATTATGTATATACATATACAATTATGCATGTAACTAAAATTAATAAAATTAATATATATGCATTTATGCATGTAAATACAATTAATAAAAAAGAGGACATGGGTTTGAAGGAAAATAAGGCCAGAAACATGGAATTGATTATCTGCCGGGGACATTGTCTCAAAGTTAATAACTTTAGTAAATTTAATAAACCTTACCTTAAGTCTAGGTCATACATGTATGAACATGCCTAGATTGATACTCAATGCTTGGTGACAAGATACACATTTATGTATTCAAGCTTAAGCACAACATCAAATTAAAGGAAAGAAAATAATTGTGAGTGAGTGTGTGTGTGTGTGTGTGTGTGTGTGTGCATTGTGCTGTATGGAGATATCATAAACTGCCTAAAGGCATTCTAGGCTATATTCCTTGCTTTGTAAAGTCCCTGATACTCAAGTGATCTGAATTCTGAAGAATTAAAGATCTTTCTGAAACCTGTATTATTGGGAATTATTGCAAAAAATAACATTACAGATTATTTCAAGCAGTGGTCATGGTGTTTCCCCTGAGTGTATGGATTGTGCTGGTTTTACCTTAACAAGATGAAGTCTGCTTCCCTCTGTCTTGAATCTAGGAGAGGGTGACATAGCCTCATAGATTACAACAAAAATGTTACTGAATTTTAAGGCTAGGGCATAAAAGATGAGACAATTTTTTGATGCACTCACACATTTGCACTTTTTATATGATCCAGTGTGTCAGGAGTCTGGTGACACTTGGAGTGCCATCTTAAGGCTATGCTAAGACAGAGGCAAAGACGATGCATGTACTTTTGGTTTTACTCCTTTTTATCTTTTTTTTTTTAAGACAGATCTTTATTTCAAACTCTGATCTAGCAAGTTAGCGTTTCCCACCAACTCTGGGAGCAGAGACCTTCACAGGCTTCACGATCTCTTGTTTAGGTGTTGCCTTGGTGGGGGCCTTGGCAGCGGCCATTGCTGTCTTCTTTGATGCCTGCTTAGCTTTTTGGGCTTCCTTGGTGCCCTTATAACCTTCTCTCGCTGAGCTTTCCTAACTTCTGGTTTCTGATTCCCCTTGGCCATTATATCAGCAAGAGATGCACCAGTCATGGCTCGCTGGAATTTGACTGCACGGCAGGTTCTTTTCTATCACCATGAAGGCTGAGCTGCGCCGTTTCAGCAGCTACAGGATCTACCCAGGACACCAGCGGCGCTTAAGCCAGGACCAACCGGAAGGTTTTCCAGTTTCTTAATGCAAAATGTGAGTCCGCATTCCTTTCCAAAAGGAATCCTCAGCAGATAAACTGGACTGTCCTCTACAGAAGAAAACAAATGAAAAGAACTCCCTTTTATCTTGAACCAGTGTACTCCAAGTTAAGATCTTGCAAATATTTGAAACATTTTGGTACCACAAGGCAAACTATTGCTCATAAAATTGCCAGAATTCCTCAATGGAGTGACAAAGTATACAACTGCTCAATTTGTCTGACATTGTTGTTTGTTTGTTTGTTTGTTTGTTTGTTTATTCTTATTTTTTACACTCCTGATTTTATTCCCCTCCAGATCCACCCTCCTATACTGTTCCACATCCCACACCTCCTTCCCACACCCCTGTCTCCTCGAGGATGTCCTCAAACCTACTCCCCCACCCTACCAGACCTCTAAACTCCCTGGTGCTTCCGGTCTCTTGAGGGTTAGGTGCATCTTCTCTGACTGAACCCAGACCTGCCAGTCCTCTGCTGTATGTATGTTGGGGGGCGGGGCCTCATATCAGCTGATGTGTGCTGCCTGGTTGGTGATCCAGTGTCTGAAAGATCTCCAGGGTCCAGGTTAATTGAGACTGCTGGTCCTCCTACAGGGTCACCCTCCTCCTCAGCTTCTTCCAGCTTTTCCCTAATTCTGCTACAGGGGTGTGCAGTTTCTGTCCATTGGTTGAGTGCAAATATCTATATCTGACTCTTTCAGCTGCTTGGTAGGTCTTTCAGAGGGCAGTCATGATAGATAAGTCCCGTTTTGTGAGCACTCCATAGCTTTATTAATAGTGTCAGGCCTTGGGGCCTCCCCTTGAGCTGGGTCCCACTTTGGGCCTCTCGCTGGACCTTCTTTTCCTCAGGTTCCTCTCCCATTTCCATCCCTGAAGTTCTTTCAGACAGGAAGAATTAGGAGTCAGAGTTTTGACTGTGGGATGGCAACCCCATCCCTCGCTTCATGCCCTGCTTTTCTGCTGGAGGTGGACTCTATGCTCCCTTTCCCTGTTGTATGGCATTTCACCTAGGGTCCCTTCTTTGAGTGTTGAGTGTCTCTTATCTCCCATGTCTCTGGCACATTCTGGAGGGTCCTCCCAATCTCCTACCTCCTGAGGTTGGCTGTTTCCATTCTTTCTGCTGGCCATTAGGGCTTCAGTCCTTTTCCCCCACCTAATACCAAATCATGTTCTCTATCCTTATATTGTTGAGACATGGTCTCTCTACATAGTCTGGCTATGCTGGAAACTCACTCTTATAGACTAGGAACTCAAAGATACATGCCTGCCTCTCAGATAACCATAAGTTCTTAATTATTATTATTATAAGCCTAGGTTCTCAATTATTATTATGAAAAAAATAATATTTATATTATTGACTATCACTTAGCTAACAATACTTTTCTATGTATTCAATTGTCAAGATGGCATGTGACTTTAATCCCAGGCCTTGGGAGGCTGAGGTGTGGAAAGCTCTAAATCTTCTCCATCTTCATGATGCAAACAGTATTACTACTAATAAAGGAGAAACTGTACCACCTGTGGGCAAATTAGCCCATATGTGTTTTCTGTTAGGAAGACCAAGACTATTGGTCTAATAGTTTGTAGTGTTGCTCATACATGACCTGCTGTCATGCTTGATTCATGGATAGAGCATTCTCTTATTCTTATTAATACAATTTTAAAATTTGTCCATGTTACTATCTTTTGAAAATACATCTTATCCTATATGTAAACACAATGAACTCCTTTGCATTTAGAATACACATCTTAAACACAGGTTTTATTTTTTTTAATAAAAGATACTTAATAAACGGATGAAGTATAAATGCCAGATGTCTTCAGGCCACCTGCAATGTGGGCATAAGTGGAAGACCATATTGGCATAAAAGTTCAAATATCTTCCTTAGGGGTTGGTGGTGCAAAATCACTTCTGCAAAGATTCCAAAACATTCTTGCTACCGTGGTATCAGGCATGTGATACCACCTCCTTCATGTGATAGAGAATGTAACAGAGATTGAAAGAGCTTTTAGTCAAATAGAACGTGAAAGTAGAGAGATTTTAATCACAAAGTATCTTGTAATAACTCAATCCATATTTGGCTAGAAATAAACATTTTTTCAGCATATCTTAATGTTTATTTTAAAACTTTCTGCATTTTCTTGAAGATAAACTTTCTATCCCTTCTATAGTTTTAGGAGTATATTATACTTCCCAATGATTTGCTAAAGATAACATTGATTTTTAACATGTATATTACACTAAAATACTATAGAACTGAAAATGTATACTATGAAAATTTTTACTTTGGATGCTTTTGCTTCTTGACTTGCAGTGTTTTAAGTTTCTGTATCTTTAGCATTTGCTTTTGATCACAGGAACACAACCATTTGTATTCCAAGAACATCCTAATTTGGATTCAATTGTTTCTTTACTTTTCAATGAATCATAGTCAATAAGACATTAACTCGTGTGGCTTTGAGTCCTCCAGTTCTGCTGTGCACAAGACTTTTTTAGAACTATGTCACCCCATGTCAAGGACACAGGCTTTTTTCTTTGTATGCCTTGGCCATTAGGTAGTTTATTTTCATATAATTAGACATGTAAAATCTTGAAAAGATAATTTAATGCTAATATGTTAAAAACTTTCTTGTTTGTGTTTGTCTAAATCCTTCTTAAAATTGTACATCTTTGGTTAGCTGTGATCCACCCTGTTACACTTCTCTGTCATGCAATATTTCAGTGATGCTTATGTTAATATTACTTTTGGTTACAAATCTTCCTGTCAGCTCAGTGTAAAATACTTAGCAACAGAGCAACAGCTGCTCCTTTACTGCCTACAACTTCCTACTTAATTTCCCCAAAGTTCTAGCTAAGCACGAATACATTGATGCTTTAGTTTGTTCTAATTAAGTAGAAAAGAAAAGAATAACCAGAGAGTGATAGGTTTTTGAGGCAAAGCGTTTCTGTTAAGATTGTTGGGCAATCAATTAACTAATTTCTGAGGGATTTAATCTTTCTAGTTGTGTTTTTTTCTTTTCCCACATGTTACCTCTCTAAGTGTGGTCTTTTCTTCTGTTGCTAGCTCAGAGAAATAATTTCCTCGCTGTAAGTGATAAGCCAAATAGATCAATGTTGATATTTAAATATCATATATGGGAGGCTATTTATTTTATAGATTTCAGTCTGAAAATTATCACCACAGACTACCTTTTTATCCATTCCTTCTCTCTACATCCTGTAAAGTTAACTTGTAAAGGATTAGACATATTAACACCTATTCTGTCGGGGGAAATACAGTTTTAACACTAATGCACATACATTGTTCCTTTATACGTAATTTCAATTCTTTTGGAATTGCATTGTTCTAAATACTACATATGTATTCTGAAAGTAGAGGTAAAATTATCTTCTTGGATGGCAGTAATTACTTGCTTGTTGACTTAGGAGGTGGTCATGTGAATGTGGTCATTTTAAATGAATTAAGCCATAAACACATTTATGACAATTTTAGTAAAGATCTTATACCAGAGCCCCAGAAGGAAGATGATAGAACACACAGATATTAAGATTTAGAAACACTCCCCCTTGCTTTCAAAGATCATCTCCATAAAACTGAATACAGTATTTGTATTCACCACCTGTGGTTACATTAATGTTGCTCACAGGCTCACACATTTCAATGCTTGTTCCAAGGTTGCTAGAACCTCTTGGGTTCGATTGGAGGTGTGGCCTCATTAGAGGAGGTATATTATTGGCAGTGGCCTATGAGGTTTAAAAATTCCATACAATTCCCAGTTAGCATCTCTTCCTGCCTCATGGCTTTTGTCTCAAAATGTTAAATCTCAGAGACTACTCCAGCACTATGTCTGCCTGCCTGCTTGCTTTGCTCCCTGCCATATTGCTCATGGACTCTACTATTCTCTGATACTGTGAGCCACATCTTAAAATGCTTGTTTTACATTAGTTTCCTTGGCTATGGACTTCTCAAAGCAATTGAAACTATTGGACTGGGCATGGGGTCCCCAGTGGAGGTGCTGAAGGGAGGTCCAGAAGAGCTGAAGGGGTTTACAGCCCCATGGGAAAAAACAATGCTTTCGGCCACCCAGATGCCCCAAGACTCCCAGGGACCAAACCATCAACCAAGGGGCACACATGGTTCCAGCCAAAAATGTGGCAGAGGAAGACCTTGTTGGGCATCAGTGGGAGGAATGGTCCTTGTTCAGGTAAAGGCTCAACAGAGGCCTCAACAAAGGGAAACCGGGGTGGTGGTGGTGGTGGTGGTAGTGTGTCAGGTGGAAGGGCATATACATGGAGGCAGGGGGAGGGAGGAGGGGTTGGGGGGTTTTGAGGGGAAATTGGGAAAGGTTTTACCATGGCAATGTAAATGAAGATAATATTCAATAAAAAAATAATAAAAAATAACTAAGCTCCCTTCACATATGTCTTTAGATCACTTGATTTCAGCTTTCTTTGTCACTGTGCTTTTGTAAAGATTTCTGCCTAGTTGCCTTATAAACAAGGTAGAATTAGTACAAAAAATTTATGTATATGATTTGGAAAAAATGTAACCATGATCAATGGTTATTTTTGGTTTTGTTTTTGTTTTTTTTAAAAGTGGGTCACCAGAAAGACCTGCAGTCATGTCACCAATTCAATGAAGACTATCATAGGCTTATTGGCTTGAGTCACTCAGCGAATTCATACAAGTGTTGGGTACTTAATGATAATATTATTTTAAGGAGTAAAATATACTAAGTATGAGATATTTGGGATGTGGTTCTTCATCCAGTAACCAACTGCTTCTTTCATTACGATATTCTGAAACAGAGCAGCCAGTGAAAAGATCCCAGAGAAGCCATCTTTTAAAACAGTTACTATGCATATTTATGTATATTCATTTTTGTAGGTCAATGGATCAGTACTTTGAACATATTTCCTAAATGATACCTTGTTTCAAAAGATAACAAGACTTTAAATATTGTAATTTAAAACACATTTAATAATTTCTTACAACATTTTAATTCTATCTATGTTCATAACATTTTTGAGAAGCTGGCACTACCTCCATGAACACCACAGTCATTGTCACAATGATTGGCATTATGTAGCATTATTTAACTTTGAGAGATGAAGCGACTCCCTCAAATGTTGATAACCGATAACTGCTGGGTTTGTTTAAAACTATTACTGGATGTTGAGTGTTTGATTTTTTAATGCTTTCTTCAATGAAGAGTAGACACACTGCAATTAGTATAACAAGATCAGTCTATTCCCCAATTATAATGCTCGAAATGAAAGTCGCAACAAAGTTCTTAGAATTTAAAGTTCTCTTAAAATAGGAACCTTGCATTCAATCTCAGATTAAATGAATCAGAATTACAAAGGTGACTGTTCATTATTAGAATCAAGAAGTTAATCTAGGATGAAGGCTAACTGGAGGAAATAAAGCTTTCATTAAGAATTGATAAATCCGTTAAAGGATAGAACATATATCTTCATAATCACTATTCAAAAGTTGGGCTTTTGTGATGAGATAATTGAAACGCAATGATGAAAGTCTTTAAGCAGCTTCCTAATATGGAAATATGATGAAAGCCCATCTTAAATTTGCTTTCATTAGATAAGTGGTTCGACTCTCTAAATAGATTCCCCTAGCTAAGTAGAAAAATTGGAATTGTTTGTTTGAAATGTCAGTTAACAATCCAGTTTTTATTCAATCAAGTAATCAGCTCCCTATTTTTAAGTACCAGTTCCAAGATTGATATTATTCTCTTTATCAGATAAGCTGAATAACACTTCACATAGATATTAGCAAGCAGTTAAATCCTGTTTACCACATGTATCTAACAGCCTTCTGCTGTGACATGTCCAAGTGCTTGGACTGAATGCTTCTGTGATGTCAATAATGATCCCCTATTCAAAATCAGGTATAGCCTCGATTTCTCAAATGCTTGAGTGATCATTTTCTTTAGTAATTTAGTTCCTCATACAATTCCATAGCTATGATTACTTGCTAAGTAATCTAAGCATATTAATTTGAAAAGCTGCATGCACATGTGGCCCAGATAATAACAGCAGAGTAATTGCAAGGGAATCTTTTACAACAGACTTATTTCTTCTAATAGACTCTCCCCTGATATGTTAACTGAGGCTCAGCAAATGGAAAGAGTTCTAAAGTGTTCATGGATTAAAATACCTCTTTAAATAGTTAAGATGTTAATAACCACATAAGAATGGTGGATTGACCAGTGTTCCCCTCCACCACCACTCCTTTTTCAGCTTATTAGAAATTCTGGACTTTAATGTCAAGCCAATTAACCTGAAGTTTCACTATGACATTTTGCATAGTGCCTTTTTTTGTATTTTGGCTCACAGTCATATGTCAGGATATCAAAACAATTCTGTCTGGTTCTAAGCAAATTCACCAGTTTGGTTTTGGCTCTTCATGAAAGCCAACATATATTAACATGGTTATGTTCTAAGAATTTTAAATAGGTGATAGATATAGATAGATATAGGTGGATAGATAGATGGATAAATAGATAGATGGGCAAATAGATGATAGATGATACATAAATACATAAAAACATACATACAGATTATAAAGCCCTCATATTTCAAGTTCAGAGTTTATATTACATAACTATTTCTAAGGAAATTTGCATTTATTTCTTGACCATCTATAAACTTGCTTTTGATTAAAAATTATATTATTTTCTATTAGTTATAAATGGTTCCTCTTAACAGGCATTAAAACTCTGTCATTGTAGCTATTTTTATGACAGGTACAAATTCAACTTACTCTGTTGGTACTCAGAGGGAAGATGATGGACATTATTCTCTGGACCATATTGCCCAGAGATGGAATTTACTGGCAATAATTCAAGAGGTGCTTTAAATGCTGTCTTACTCTCAAGAAAGTTGAAATTAAAGTCCAGTTATCAGCAAGTGCACAGATTTTGTTTTGTTTTAAATTCTGTTTTATAAGCATTTTAGCACCTTTGATTTCATTAGATTTTTACTAAGTTAAACCTTGTCAACTTTGCTATAGAAAGTTTTATTTGGTTCACATTTGTTTGACTTTATTACCTTTGTGAATTTATAGTCTGTCTGTCAATTAATCTGTTAATAAGAATAGTTGTTTTTTTTTAATTACTTTAAGATCAAGAACATCTTAGTCTGTCATAATCATAATAATAGAAGAGGAAAACACTGAATACCATGATAATATGGTAGCTGAGTTGTATTAAGAGAACACGTAGACTTTAAGAAATGTATATGCGTAACGATCATTGGTCTGTAGTAGTGTTTTGATTATCTGATATTATTATGCCTTGATATTCTACAATCTGAGTATGTTTGCAATTTCCAGGAACAGAGGCTATTGCTGATATTTCTATTTTCATTTTAAAACTTAATTTTATTTATTCTAGAAAGTAGATATAATTTTCTTCAATCTTTTTGATAGGAAAATACTCCAGTTAAAAATTACTTTATTGGTTGGTGAGATGGGTGAGTGGATAAAGGCTGAAATTCTGAGTTTAATCCCTGGGATTCACATGTAGTAAAGAGAGAGAATGACCCCTACAGTTGTCTTTAGAACACAATAAACTCCTGTAGCCAAACAATTCCTTTTCTTTTTGCCTGCAGAATGAAACGTCCAGTGAGAAATGGGGGCTACTAAAATATTTTTCCCTAAATGTTCTTATATGTTTTTAAATTACCAAGAAAAATATTTGGGAATGTGTTTCATCACCCCAAGATATTAGCTATGGAACTAATGGGCTAATTTTTTGGCATTTATGGATATTTATTTGGGAAATTTATCTCAAGCTTTACCCAATAGGAAAACCCTGGGCCCTAACAGCCATATATGTTGGCATTCTAATCCCCAGCTCTCCCTCACCGCAGTTTAGCTCTATCCATAAATGTATTATACGTGCCATCTGATCCTGTAGGATGTAGAGACTATATGAAGTGAAATATTTTGGGAAGATACAGGAATTCCTATTCAGATCTGGGAGCAGTGGGAACACATATCAATACATACATACAAACCTAAATACATATATAAATGTATACATATATACATACATATATATGTATACACACATATATGTACACACTGATATATGGGCAATAAATATATTGCTCTTAACTTTGAAACTGAATCAGCCCTGATAATACAGCTCATTGATGCTTTACAGAACACATATGTGGTAAATGGTATGGCCTGAGAAATGGCTAACAGGACTGGAGAGAGGCATTCTAACCCACTGCATGCTTACCCTGGAGCTCAGTCTTAGGAAAGAAGCCAGAAGCATAAGCCTGAAGTTCACATTTATATGCAGCATATGAGTGCCTGTCTTCTTAAGCATAAACTGAGAATGTTGGATGGTATGTACTTATATGCTTTAAATATAAAAAAGTCACAGCTTCCTATAACAATACATAATTTATACAGAGTTGTTTCATCAACATTTAGTCATGATATGCCAAGCTGTATCCAGACTCTTTTTAGATGAATATAAATGCTTTGGCATACTGAAGGATTCTCTTAGGAAAAACTACATCTTAAACTAACTTCATATTTTTAAGACACCTTGCCAAAACTTCTGTTTTATAACAAGGACGTTTAATTACAAACACAAAAGCAAAACAGAATAAAAAAAAACATGAATGCTACAATGATAAACAAAATTAAAGGTGTACTTAAAAAAAAACAATATTCCATTAAATAATCATAGTGAATGGAAGAGCCACAGGGCGTTTTAGGTCACAGACATTTGAGTGGCAGAGAGCTCTGTTTACTCACATGAAAAAGTTGAAAACTCTAAGGTAAGTGAAAATGAATTAGACATGCCTTGTTTAGCCAAGGGAAAGTACATCAATGGGTAGAATTTGCTATAAATTGGTCAACTTTTGTTTTTAAACTTCTAAGGAATTAGATTAATATAAAGAGAGCTGCTTAGAGTTTTAGAATGCAGGGTGTCTGCAGATTTGGAGGAGAAAAGGATAATAAAAGAAGGGAGGTAACGTTGGACATCTGTGGATGCTTGAACCTGATACTCAAATAGCACTGAGGAATAACAGCACACAGGCTTCTCTGGGCCCTTCCACCATGGCAGGCACAGTGTGACTACTGACTATTGAAAAATCCTCACCTTGGCCCTCACCTCCTTTTGGGACCATGGTCTATTAAGAGAGCCAGAGGTTTCAGTTCTAGGCAGGACTTACATGACAGAAAAAAAAAGTTGTTTCTTAAGATAAACCTTAGGAAGCACGACTTCATTCCTTGGATTATTTATTTGAACTTAATAGTCATCTACTTGGGATTTAGGCAACACTCCTTAAATTTAATCAAGTAAGTCAGCTTTATTTGTTTTCTCACTAACCAAAAAATATCTATTGTCTTGTCTCCAGCTGTCAAATGTTCTAGGTAAAATCAGATTTACAACAAGAAGATTAACTCATTACATTTCCTTTTCCTGCTTGCTGATTTTTTTCTTTTTTTTTCTCTTTCTAGAGACTAACCCAATTTATTTCTAACAACATTTATTTTGAGAAAAAGAAATACCCAATTCAGAACAATCCCTTAGAGGACAAGAGAAATCAAGTGCACAAAACAATGAACTTGGAAGAAGCGCTTTCCTCATTACGCTATTTTCTATTCCTAATTTTGCAAAACAAGTAAATGAAACAAGGGCCTCATTATAACAGTAATTATACCAGAGAAATTTAAATACCCCACTTGAAAAATATAACCCAAACTAAGCATGTATGTGGGTAGACAAAGTCTTTTGATCATGTCGACTTTCATGTTAGGTAAACCTGTCCTGTCCCTACTTTCTGTTTCTGGTCTATTTGTATTATACTTTCGAATCTAAGATTACTATATTTGAAAAACAAGGTTAAAGGAAATTCCTCTTTTATAGGATTATAAGAACAAAATACCTGATGCTTTTATCAAGTGCAATTATTTCATGGAAGTCTGTCATTTATTTTATTGACTTGTGAAAGGATATAGATTTTCTAACATCTCTTAGTGTAGTTCTCAATGGTGAATGAGCATTGTTTTAGAGGGATTCTATAGTATATATTTTGAATTTTAGCAGATTTCTAATTCAAGAAATTTTCCCCATACATAGAACGAATAGGATAAAAATTAAGTATCAGTAAAAGAAAAAAAACTTTGCTTGAAAAGATGGAAAGGCACTATAGGCTTGACACCTGCCTACCCCAAGTTTTTAGGGCAGTGGAGAAGGGTGGGAGAGAGTACTACATTCAACAAAGGACAGGTATGATTCTATACATCATTGTAGGTATCTTGTCTTTAGTGGAAGGCAGAACCATTCTGGCGAGGAAAGCATAGCAAACACATTGTAGGCTTTAAAAAAAAGGTGATCCAGTCAGGATGGCAATTCAATATGTTTTATTGTTCTATTTTATTTTTGTAATTAATTACCTTTTTTTACAAGCTTTATGCATATATGTGTGTGTGTGTGTGTGTGTGTGTGTGTGTATAATTCTGTTTACTCATAACCGTACCTTTTATTCCCCAACTTGTATGTGTGTGTTTTAATGGATGCAGATAGAGGCATGTGCACATCTGTATCGAGGATAGAAGACATTCTTCTATATGGTGTTATCCTCATGACTACCTCTGTAAGGCAGGAGTTTTTATTGGCTTAGAGCTTAAAAATTAGGTTAAGCCAGATGACTTAGTAAGTCCCAAGGACCCTCCTGTTTTTCCTCCCATAACTGGGTTAATGAATTGACCACCATACACATACCTGGACACCATTCCTGGACATTTTGAATGGGTCCTGGGAATCAAATCCAACTCAAGCCCTCATTTTAAAGAGTGAACTCCTTTCCCAACCTAGCAATCCCTCTAGCTCTGAAATATCTGTTACAGTGGTTAAGAAGTCATCCTTTAGTGTTTATAGTATACATGCATGAATATTCTTAAATATACGTGGTTCTAATGGAGACAACTGAAATCATCTTTGAAAACGTTCTTTTACAATGACAGTGTTAAGAAACAAAGAATGAAAGATTCACGTGCTTGCTAGTTTTGTGTCAACTTGACACAAGGTGGAATTATCTGAAAGGGGGAAACCTCAATCTAGATATTGCCTCCATCAGATCCTTTGGTGGGGCATTTTCTTATTAGAAATCAGTGCGAGGGCCATCCCTTGGGCAGTTGTTCCTGATTCTATTTTAAACAAAAGGAGTCTGAGCAAACCTTGATGAGTATGCCATTAAGCAGCACCAGTCCATGGCCCCTGCATCAGTTCCTGAATCCAGAGTTCTGCCCCACTTAAGTTCCTGCTATCCTGCTTTTGATAGTGAACTGTTATATCAAACTTTGAATGAAATAAACTATTTCCTGAATGAGTTGCTTGTGGTTATGGTTTTTCATCATAGCAAATAATAACCCTAAGATAGCGCATAAGAAAAAAAATCAGTGAAACATTGCTGATTTTCTCAAGAAACATGAGTCTCATTTAAAACCACAGGTTCATTATTTATTATACGTGTCAGTCATGTGGTTTTTATAACTTCCTTTATTAACCCTATATAGCAGAAATCAATATTTGGCTTTTTATTTCCTCATTTAATTAACATATATATATATATCAATTCACATCTCATAATTTATATGCTTCATTAATTATGACTAAATATAAATACTTAGCTCTAGATTATAATGTACATGTACCTCCTGTGGTTTCAGTTAATGCTTTTACAATATAAATAGTACTTCCTTGTGTCAAGAAGTTTGTTGTACAATATACATATCTATTAGCATAATAATTCAAAATAGAAATGCAAATAGCAACAAATGCCTAAAATATGACCATTGTATTTTCACCAAACCCATGAACAATACTTTGTATGAACTGCTAAATTAACAAAAATCCCTTGGAGAATTGAAGAATTGTGGATGCTCTTCAGGCCTGCCATGGTACTTAACAACACCAGAAAGTTCTATAAACTATAACTTATAATAGGAAACATCAAGTTCTTTAGAATTCTTACAAAGTTTTGTCAACCCAGAATCACTATCAAACCAATAATGTTATATTGATGGTTTTGTTTTTAAAATTAATATGAGTGATAAATAGTAATGAGTGTGGTGTGGATGTCAAATTCTGCAAATACTGCATGTTTGCTGGGTGTTTCTCATTTAGGAATTAGTGTAAGCCATGCGTTATGTTCCTATTTCAAAGTTGTTCCAGTTTACCCAAAGCTTTTTTTGATGATGGGTCAGAAATACAATTTTTGTGGGTGAAAGGATAATTATTCCATTAAAAATACAGTTAGAAATTGCCTTGGTTTAGGTGTAGGTAAAAGTTCTCCTCTTGGGTCTATGATCTCTCCAGTTTATAGTACCAGGATGGGATTCCCTCGTATTTAGTGGTTTTTAAGCCAATTAAGGAGCTGAAGATTATCCTCAAGACAAAGGTACCACTATTGCACCATTGGGAATATCCCACTGTTGGCATTTGTTGGCATTGTGTCTAGCTAGGACTATTGATTGCTTTTCTCCTGAAAGACTTAAAATTAATAGCTTGACAGTTACCCAGAGATACTTCTCTCTCCCTTTATTTACTCTCATTAACTAAAATGATTGGTTCTTTATCTGTGCCTTAATATAGTTCTCCTATCTATGTGTGAGCACTTAGGAATGGCTTTCTTGGCTTTTCTTTCTTTCTTTCTTTCTTTCTTTCTTTCTTTCTTTCTTTCTTTCTCTCTCTCTCTTTCTTTTTTTCTCTCTCTCTTTCTCTTTCTTCTTTCTTTCTCTTTTTTCCAAGTATTTTTCCAAAATGGAATTATATTTTTTATTTGTTATCTTATTATTTATATTTCAAATGTTCTCACTACCCAGCTACCCCTCCACAAACCCCTATCACCTTCCCCTCCAACTGCCTCTATGAGCATGCTTCCCCATCCACACACTCCTGCCTCAGTGCTCTAGCATTCCCTTACCCTGGGTCATCTCATTGAGTTTCCATAGTACCAAGGGACTCTCCTCCCAGGCATGCCTGATAAGACCATCCTCTGCTACATATCCAGCTGGATATGTATACAAGTCCCCACCCCCCACCCCCAACATGTGTACTCTTTGGTTGGTGGCTTAGTCCCTGGGAGCTTTGGGCAATCTGGTTGGTTGGTATTCTTTCTCTTCCTATGGGGCTGCAAACCCATTCAGCTCTCTTAGTTCTTACCCTAACTCCTTCACTGGGGTTCCCGCGCACAGACCTGTGTTTGGCTGTGGGCATTCGCATCTTGCCATTTCTGAATTTGAGGTCATTTAATTTTTCTGAATGTGGGATTCTGCACTATTTCTGGTGAGCCAATGGACCTTATTTGACTTTCAAAGATTTCCTGAATACCTTTTGCGTGCTCTTATATCGTTAGTTTTAACAAGTCTTAGTACTGGAGGATGGAGAGCTATTGCACACAATGTTAAACCTCTCCTGTTTTCTAAGATCTTTAGTTTATGCAAATGGTAGTGTTTAGGTAACATAAGATAAAAGGCTACTTATACATTTTACCTGTGATAAATGATTATTATTTTGAAACCATAGGAATGCTACCATCTCGCACACTCTAGTTCTGAACTATGATGTCCATGTACTCTAGAGTATCGTTTAATCTGTGATATGAATATTGAACAGAAAGTGTGGGTGAAATATATTGAAAACATACAGTATGAAAGAGACTGGTAAATGGTGATACAGAAAGATCAGCCAAACCCTGATGCTCTGCCTTTACAAACAGTGATCTGCTGAGCGAGGTAAGCACAGAAGTTTGGGTGAAATCTGTGAGGTGTGCTCAATGGAAAGCCTGCTCTCAGAAGAGCTATTACAAAGCCTAAGATGAACGTTTTAATAATTGAAGGCATTCATCTTTATATTCTCTTATGTCTATTTTCCCCTACCTTTTTCTTTTACTTAATTCTCACCGCTTTGTGACCTCATCCCATCATGATTCTGAACTATCATGAGAGTGTCCTGGAAAGATTTGTTAACCCTTCACAGTATACTTAAGGTTTTAATGACCCCCGACTCTACCCTAAGTTATCAATTTGAAATATTAATTTAAACAAAAACATTCTCAAGTTTAGTATGTCATATATATCCTAGATAAGGGAGATAAAGTTCAACAAAATCTATTTCAAGTTTCATGCATGTACCTCATCTGCTCTAATAAAGTGGCTAAGGGCTATTTAAAATATTTTGAACTCAAAAGATGACATTTTTTAAATGTAGAACATACACACTGGATTTCAAATACTAGTGTATATTAAAAATGGAGGATTTCAGTGTGATTTTTGTTGGTTGCATATCCTTTATGCACATGCATTTGAGTGGGAGTGTACATGTATGAAGGGCAAAGGTCAACACTAGATGTTTATTTACGCAAACAATCCACCTTGTTTTTTGTTTTTATTGTTGTTTTTGTTGTTTTATTTTGTTTTTAATCAGTCTTTCTTTCACTGGGACCCCAGCTTTACTGATTATGCTGGCCCTCAGGCATCTTACTGTCTTTACCTCTCTAGTTCTGAAGCATCATACCCATTTTTGAGATATCAATATCATTGTATCCTGTTTCACCTTCCCTTTCTTTTTATCAAGTCTTACAAGTACAGTTCCCTGTTTGTTTCCATTTCATGGCCTCCTTTTATTTCATTATTGTATTATATATATGTATATATATATATATATATATATATATATATGTGTGTGTGTGTGTGTGTGTGTATGTATATACACATATAGGTATATATATAGTATATATTTGATATAAACAATATATATTTATTATAATGTCAAATATATTATATCTTATAAAATAAAATATACATTCTATATTATAATTACAACATATAATATCTTATATAATAATATGAAATAATACAAAATATATTTATATACACATATCACAATCATATATTATATTATTTATAATTTATGATTTATAATTTATAATATGAATTATATTAAATAGCTAATATATGTAGAATATATACAGGAATTTATTCTAAATATGTAGATACTCCCTGTTCAGACAATGAAGTGTTACTCTTCTGTATATATTTTCAAGGATGAACACTTGATATTGGATAACCACTGACATGCTGTGCCCGAAAAAGACCACTTCTTCTGCTGTTAGTCTTTCACGGTGGCTGCATGTCGAGGGTTGAGGTCTCTTGAGCTGTCCCACCTTTGTGAGAGCAAATTATTATCTTAGTCCTTGCTCAGCTCATGCTTAGGCAGTTATATTGGTGAGATGTCACAGATGGTGTAGCCTCTCTAACATTTTTCAGAAATACAATTTTCAGCAAACTACACTTCCTCTTCCTTGACACTATGGTTGTTGGAAAGGAATCTTCGCTCCTCGTACTTGTATAACAAACAGTTTCTTAGATGAGCTGTCTCTTCAGTCCCTTGATTGTATGTTTTAGTGTAGCAGTTTAGATGCTTACTATTGAATAGAGTGAATCTCATGTAAACATTAGCTGTTTTCATTTTTACTTTTAAATCTTTGGCTTTTGGAACAATTGCAACCCCACGCATGGCTCATTCAAGCTCTCTGTCTCTGGCACTTTTTCATGATTTGAATAATTAGTGAATATTGGCTGATTTAGATTAGATTTTTTTAAAAATAACAATTTTTACTTAATTTTCCTTGGGCTTTTTAGTTTGGTTTAGACTGAAACTTCTGGACTTTATTTTGTTATTGTTGGGGATATTTAGAAATAGGTATTGGATGGTTTATTCAAAATTGCTGGGGGAAATAATACCAGAAGAAGCATCTGACTTGAAATAATAGAACTGTTCAACATAGGCTATATGATAAGGTGCAAATAGTAACAGATCCTATCTATATGAAAATAAAAACAGGTATTCTTTGGTGATTTCAGATAAGAAAAAATGGACTAATTCAGCTAATTTATGAAACCATAATACAAACCATTCTGAATGCTTTCAGTGTCAGATACCACTGGTGGTGCTGGAAATTGACACAGACAAGATGTCCTGCACAATGGGATGTAATTAGCACTGTGCAATGTGGTGATACTTGGATAAATTAAAATGAAAATGGAAAGATATTAAAAGAATAACACTATGAATAATTGTCATTATTACAGGGAGAATGGTGAATTTTTAATTTTGTGTTTGAGGAAATAATTAAGGACTTAGTTATTGGATGGGACTTTAAGACCTTTAGCTAACTTCCACCTTGGAAAAGCTTTATTATGGGAGCCACTTTGCTGACATTGGTAAATCTTTTCTATTTGCTCAGCTATGATATCCCTTTAAAAATAGAAAATTATATCTCCAGTAGTGCACTTCAAGTCTTGCTATTCATTAAAATAGTTTTTGTTGTAATTTTTATTATAAAACATACTACAAACTTCTGAGATTTGGCATTTTTTGATTTTTCTTTGTTGGCTGACCACTCACTCTTCATCATCCTAACAGTATAACTATTATAATTCTATTCTGAGGAAATGGTGATTAAGCCTTAATCCTTGGAGAATATCCTCAAAGATTATAGTGTCATTATTACTAGAGTGACAAAAATATTTGCCAACATTTCTTTTTTATTAAATATATTTTTTCTTTTTTCTTTTATTTTCTATATTCTTTGTTTACATTCCAAATGCTTTCCCCTTTCCCAGTCCCCCCTCACCATATGTCCCATATATTTATCTTTAGATATATTTACACACACACACACACACACACACACACACACACACACACGCATACAGAAACAACCTACAGACCCAAGTTCTAAAACAGCATTTGCTCTGATAAACTTCACTAATAATATACCTCCAAGTTTCAGTTTCTTTTGACCACAAATAGAATGACTGTTAGTAGTTTGATCACAATAAAAGGTTATGACACTAATCAAATTTTCCCAAATAAATCTATGCTATTTCTGTCCCTCATATGTTGCATGAGGAATTTCCAGGGATTGGGAAGCCAATTCAACCTCAAGGAATCATTGCTAACCTTTTTTTAAAAAAAAATCTTTTTAATGGAAAGAAGAAAGTTAAGGCCGAGATATTTTCTCAGTGAATATTGATCATCCTTTGATACTTTAAACAGAAGCTTTTCAGAGGTTACACTTTATAACTTCAAATAACTTTTGGTCTTTTGCTCATCCTTCAAGACCTTTTATAGAAATATCAACTGGAGAATGAATTCAAGTAAGAGTGGTTGACAGAGAAAATGGCAACTCTGGGAGGTATAAACCAAACAGATTCCCCAGGCTTGTTCATTTATAAGCACACATCTAGCATTCCTCTGGTGATAGGAACATTTTGTGGGTACTTTAGAACAATTTCATTTTTTAGAATAATTATGGATCCACTTTACTCTGTGGCTCCATTCAGGAGTAAGAGGTCCATATGAATTTAAACTTAGTTATCATTCAGAGCTTTGGTTACTCCTAGGAAAACTTTTCCAGACAATATGAAGCATTTTTAGTAAGTAGTTCTCACCTGATCACATTCATCTCTTTGTCACATTTTCTAGAGAAACCACAGAGGAAATTTTCCAGAAGGGAGTGATTGTGAGAATGATATATCCTTACCCCCAAACCAAATTGAATAGTCTATTCAATCCACTTTGTCCCTGAACATTTAATTAATTATTTGTTTAATTGATTATTGCCATATTTTGAAGTTTGCTAGTGTGTGCATGTATGTTCTGAACATGCATGTGCCTCGACATCCATACGGAGGTCACAAGACATTTCTTAGTTTTTACCTTTTTGATTCTGGTTACCTCTTGTTTCTGCTACAGCATACTGGACTCCAGGTTAATGGGTCCTTGAGCTTCTGATTGATTCTCCTACATCTGTTTCATATCATACTGTAGGGAAAATGGTATTGTGGATGTACATAAAAGCATCCAGCTTATTTATTTGGGATGGAACCCAGGTTATCTGTGTGTCAAGTACTTTTATTCACTGAGTCATCTAGGCAGTTGCTTCTTTGAATATTTTTGAAAGAAACATTTTTTTTTCATTTGAAAATCAATCTCAGACTGAATCAAAACAGATTACAATTGTGGTGATCTGTTTTAGAATAAAAACATGGCTCAAGTAGTCTTTAATAAAAAAGAACTATTAGCTCCCTCTGAGATCACTAAAGCAGCAGCAGGAAGTTCCTGGTTTTGAACTACCTCATTTTTCTATTATGTGTGTGAGAATCAAAACTATTTAAGAAGACTTATCCTAGTAGCATACTGTATGTTTGCTTTCCCTGACCAAGTGACTTTTCCTATTGCTATGGCAAGAATCCTGACAAACATAAGAAAGAAGGAAGGGTTTGTCAGTACAGGGATTTGAGATACTCTCTGTGGTGGTGGGGAAGGCATGACAGCCACTATATGATGGGTTTGGCACATCTGCAGTTAAGATTCAAAGATAGGTGAGTGGTAATTCATCTTCCATTCTCCTTGATATTTAGCCTGGATCCTTGTATCATGGGATGGTGCTACCTCTTTCATAGTAGATCTTCCATCCTTAGTTAAACCTATTTGAAAGACCAACATATCTATATCCAGAGATGTGCTTCCAGAGTGATGATTCATTTTTTTAAAGCAAGGTTGTTTAATTGAATCAAATTACTGTCATCGTCACTTTGTTTATTTACTTATGTATTTATTTGTATGTGTGTGTGTGTATGTATGTGTGTGTGTGTATGTGTGTGTGTGTGTGTGTGTGTGTGTGTGTGTATGTGTGAGTGAGTGAATGTTTCATGTGTGTAAGAGCCTGAGGATTCCTGAAGAGGATATTGATCTCCTAGAGTTGGAGTTACATGTGGTTGTGAGCTACTTGATGTGGGAGCTGGGAACTTACCTAGGGTTCACTACAAACTCAATATCAGCTCTTAACCACTGAACCTTCTCTTTAACCCTGCCTTCCATGATGCTTAATCCAATCAGAATGACAACATAGGTTACCTATCATATATCCATAATATTCCATCCTTTTTACTTATTTGAATGACTAGAAACCTATAAACTTATTCTGCATTATTTAATATCTTTGCTGGGCTGCCTTTCCAGTTATTGGATATTGTGGTTTTGATACAAGACCATGAAGAATGCTGTCTGTTACAGGTTGTCTCATGATAACTGGTGCCTAACTAGATTGTTATAAGTCAACATTAATACTGTAATATTTTCTGTAGAGGGTTTCCAAATGCTTGTGTCTGCCTGTAATCAGCATTGTTTACTTTTATTTAACTAGTAGAATCAGGAATTTCACAAAGCCTTCCTGTTATTCAGAGATATAAGATCTTTCAGCCTCTAGTGAAGTGTTTGCTGTCATCATCTTCTCCCTTCTAATTTTTTCACTCATTTTTATTGGATATTTTCTTTATTTACATTTCAAAGTTATTCCCTTTCCAGATCCCCCTAACCCCTGGAACTCCCCCTCCACCTGTGCCTATGTTCCCCTACCCACCCACCCACTCCAGGCTTCCCACCCTCGAATTACCCTACACTGGGGCATCTGTCGAGCTTTCACAGGGGCAAGGGCCTCTCAGAGCCAGGGGCAAGGAACACTCCTCCACTGTTGGTGAGGTTGGCAAGCTGGTACAACTAGTCTGGTGGTTCCTCAGAAAATTGGACATAGTATTATCTGAGGACCCAGCTATACCAGTCTTTGGCTTACATCCCTTCTAATTTTTAAACAATAGATCTAGAGAGGTTATTGGAGAGCTGGAAGGTCATTTGGTTCATTTACTTCATTATTCAGAAAGAGAAACTGAATCTGTCAGAGGTGGAGATAGTGAGATTAGGAGACAGATGTAAAGGAGACTTAATTTGGATCAGTGTAGGAATTTCAGTTCTACGCTTGATACATTTTTAAAAATGATTTCTTTACTTATTTTATGTATGTGAGTACCCTGTCGTTCACTTCAGACTCATCAGAAGAGAGCATCGGATCCCATCACAGATGGTTGTGAACCATTATGTGGATGCTAGGAATTGAACTTAGGACCTCTGGAAGAGCAATCAGTGCTCTTAACTGTTGAGCTATCTCTCCAGCCCAATACATTTTTTCTTTTAATCTTAAAGTTTGTTTTATTTTTTCCAGTGTTTTATTAAAATAATTGAGTCTATCTCATCATTTGAGTCTATCTCAAAACAATTTTAGAAGCATTTCAAGAGAATAAGTTATTGAAACAAACATAATATTGAGGAAGTTAGTAATGTCACTCATAAGTGTATTAGAATCAATTAATTTTTAAGTTAGTAATGTCACTCATAAGCATATTAGAATCAGTTAAAGCCCAAAATACCTTTCACTGACTTAAATACCTTTCACCGATTCTTGAGTTATTTATTTTGTGTCAATTATTGAAAAAAACAAATTTGTGAGTAAGGAGCAATAAAACTTGTCTAAGATATACGAATATATTCCTATGAACTTTAAGTATTAACTTAGAATACTAGATATGTTGGTACATGCTTCTGATATAAGCACCAGGGAATTGGAGAGATGGAAATTGAAGCATGAGGCCAGCCTGGGCTACAGAAAAAAAGAGTTAAAATGACATTATTTGATATTAGGATATAAATTTATTCCAAAACTCAGCTTCTTTCATCAATCTGGCAAGTAAGGACATGGAGTTTAATAAGAATTGAGTAAAATGGGGAAGAGATGTGAATTTGATGAAGTTTCCTGCCAATTAGAGCAATTTATTTCACTATTAACATGACATGCTTGAAATAGAAATCAGCTATGAATGAAAATGCAATTTTGTTGCTGGGTATTCCCAGTACTATGTAATTAAATAAAGACATAGGGTCAGGAGGCAAAGAGGTGTTTTCCTCTGACTCCTCCTGCAGAGAACTCATCAATCATGTCTGTGTTTACTGCCTCCCAGTAGTAGGTGATGGTTATTTGTGATATGGTAGTATTTGGATTTTTTTTCATTACAAACATTATACTACACATGAAAAAATAATTCTCCTCAATTAGAAACACAAGATGCAATATAATATATCATTTTGTGTGTGGTATAATAGTATAGCAGTGGTATAAGAGTTTTACACATTGATTTTAAATAAAATAAAAAGAGTATCAATATAAATTATCTACCATCATGATAATAGAGACATGTGTTTGACTGTGAAACATTAGGTTTGGAATATCTATTTATCAACGTCATCTGTTGTCTATTTATCTTTCTGTCACTTATCTTGTATCTACATTTCAATAATATCTATTGTCTATATGCATATTTGTGTCTATATATTATATACTTATATATATCTATGATCTATCTCTGTATTTAATATATATAGCAGTCCATTACCTATCTGTCTTATCTATCTATCTATCTATCTATCTATCTAATACTTAACTATTATCTGTGTGTACATATTTGCCAGTGTTCCTAGAACTCAGTTATCTTTTTTCCTTATTGATAGCTGAAACAAGAATATGTGTGACAGATTCACTGGAATACATATTAGTGGGTCCAACTTAATTACTTTAAGTGAAGATATGAACTATTTTATATATGTGTATATATATAAATATGTTTGTGTGCATTATGCATATTTTTATACATTTTTGTGACATGCAAGGATAAAATAGAAAATAATCTATAATTATAATCAATGTTTAAGTCAATTATGATTTACTTTTATTGAGCTTTAAAATGTATTTTATCATGTTCTGGTATTTGCTTCATTGCAATATCTCAATCAATCAAATTAACAAACTAGAATGTAATATTTTACATTCTATTTTTGTTATAGTAGTAAATATTGAAATATGCAAAAAAGATCATAATGGAGTTACATAGATTTTGTTACTTAATATCATTTCATGATACCTTTCCTCACCTGAGAAAATACCTGATAATTGTACCATGTAGATGAACAATTTTGCCAACTAAAACATAGGTAGTATGATCAAAATTACAAAAAAGAGGAAGTTTAGTTGTACTGTATTATTTTATACAGTTATATGCTACTCAACATTAGCATATTAGAAATATCATTACTATTAGTAGAATAGAAGACATAAAAATATTAAAGGAAATGGAGGAAATGACTATATATAGAGCATCTTGCTTATGGAAACCACTCAGCTAATAGTGTATATTAATACTGATCCTAGGATAATTATGGGTATTCATCTACCTACTGGCTCTTCAAATCAGTAGGAACTAGATTTGGTTCTACTTAATAATGTAAAATGAGTAGAAGCTTTCTCATTTTTGTGTTTCTCTTAATATAAAATTGATTGGTCATAATAGAACATTCCAATGTTAATTTTTTATTTATAATCTCACAATATAGAAAAGGACATGCAATTTCTGGTCAAGCACTCTTGACCTATAGAATCATTTATTTAAAAAGACAACTGTAAACTATATATTTGATGTTGAATATAAACTAGATTTCATGGGCACTTTGTCCTTTTGTTTGGCTGCTTTAGAATATATTAGACAAATATGGTAATAGAAATATGTCTTGATTATTACAAGTGAAAATTAAAGCTAGCATTTTGTCCTGCCTATCCCTGATATGAACAAAAGTTGTTCACATGCATATTAATTTTCACATGAAAATTGTATAAAATATACAACAACATGCTCTAGTACTGTATACTAGAAATGGTGTTTCAAAATTCTGGTCTAGTTTTAAATATCTGTGGAATTTCTGAGTAATTAGTTCTACTGGGTTAACATGATTAATTAACAGTAAATTATAATTTGTTAAATACATCCTCTCCATCAATACCGATTGTAAAACTTTAAAATAAGGTCTTCTTCAATATACTTCTCTTCATTTATATGTTTATTTTGCATTAACCATTTATTGATGTTTTCTCTTGTGATCAAAATATCATGGAAATGATGAATCCCTGACATGAAGAAAGTTAAAATTTTAACAACAAATGATTATGTGCAAGTAAATGCATGTTATATTATAGGATACAAACTCTGATAGATATGTCTAGATATCCAAGTATGAGAATCATGACAGATTGCTATTTTTTCTCTGTAGTTACATTTACAAGGAGTTAGGATGCATCATGACAAAAGAGACTTTCTCCTATAATAGCTAAGGTAATGTGGGTTTGAAACTCTATGTTAAATATAAAGAAGTAGATATTAGCTAAAGATGGAGTGTAGCAAGAACCTAGCACACACTTGAAGAGAATCAAGAAAAAGAATATTACCTGGGAGGGATAAACCCAATCACTGAATAGAGGTTGTTTGATGTAGGGGTCATATACAGGATTCAGTAATGTAGTGTGGAGAGCAGTCTATGGAAAAAATCATAGTGACTCATTAAATATGGAGAAGATCATTTGTCTTTGAAACAGCAAAATAAAAAAACATATTCTATGATCAGGTCTCAACTTTGGACACAGAAACAGAATATATATATATGTGTGTGTGTGTGTGTGGTGTGTGTGTGTGTGTGTGTGTGTGTGTGTGTGTGTGTGTAGTCAGCTTGTAGATTGAAAACTAGAATTCTGGAATCATCAAGGATATGTTGGGGCAATGAAAAGAATTTTGAGGGCCTTAATATGGGGGCAAAGAAGGAACTATCTTGAAAGACAACAAAGGACAGTTTGGAGTGACTAGAAATGTCAAAAGAATTCATTGGTCCAAAGAGAAGATTGTGACCAGGAATACAGGAGAGAACCTCTATCAGTCTTTGGTCAGTTGGAAATTGAGTTCTTAGCAGATAAGACTCATCAGCATGAGGAAGCAGAGGACCTTATGGATAAACCAACCAAACAAACAAAGGAAAAAGACAGTAAATGAGCAGGAAGTAAAGCAATGTCTATACAGTATTTATATAATGATTTTCCTTTCATCTTGTCTGAGTCATTTATTTAAATAGGTTTATATTCCATACATGTCATCCACTACATCATATACATTGAGTATCTGTCTATGAGTACCATAGATGAGTACCATAGACCCAATCTTTCATTCCCCTCTTTCTCACTGTAGTTTTAGTGGTGGTTGTTAGTTGTATTTTTTGTTTGTTTGTTTGTTTTTGTTTTGAGATAAATCTCACTCTGCAGCATTGGCCATTCTGGAACTAAAGATGCTGATCAGGGTGGCCTTGAACTCAAAAACTCTGTCTTTGAAGTGTTGAAATTAAAGGTGTGCAGTACTGCACCTGGCATCTCTTTCATTTTTAAAGAAGATTGTTCAAGGGTGTTTACATTAATCCATTAAAAAGATTTTTATTCTCTTTCTGATAAGTAAATTTTTCTTCTATGCAGTTTTCCCTTTTACTACCTTAACAAATCAATTCTTTTTCTTGTGGTTTCTGGACATTGTTTTCTGTAGCTTTATTGAACAACTTGAGTTCGTACCAGTTATGAATTTTGAATTTTTATTTCTAAATTTTAGTTTTCTGGAAACATCTTTGGAAAAATCACTTTGTCAATAATATTACAATATTAAAATGTTTACAATTTAGTATTTCATATTAAGTGTTTTTGGAAATCAAAACCTGAGTATATGTTAAATATGATATACACTCTCTTCATATTGATAAATTAACTATGTTGACTATTTTAAAAGATTTCTCCATTTGTTTTCTTCTTCTTCCTCCCTTCTCATACTCCTCCGTGCCTGCGTCTCTCTTCTCTTCCTCCTCTCCCTCCTCCTACTCCTCTCTCTTCTCTCTTCCTCCCCCTCGTCTTCTATTTCTTCCCCTGGTTTCTTCTTTTAATTTTTGGAAGCATACAATTTGATAGTTGTTTCTTTTTTCCTACTTTTCTGGAAGAACAGTATATCCATCTTTACATATCAGGGAAAATATAGTGTCTTAAACGAGGGACATAACTGGTACAAAAATTAGCTTCAGTTTTCAAACATTTGCCTCTATGTGAAAGTGATTCCATTTCATTTGAGTTGCCTACCAATAATATTTGATATGTGTTAGTCAAGATATCAATTTTTTAGGAAAAAGAATGACATTAAAAATATTAGCCTGAAAAAGTTCTTTTTTATTGATTTATTTAATATTCACTTTCCATCCCAATAACAGGCTCTCCATCATATCCCTCTTCTTGTCCTCTGAGAAAAAGGGGCCCTTCCCCACCCTGGGTGTCATCCTTCCCTCACATATTAAGTCACTGCTGGAGTAGGCATCAACTCCTGCTGAGGTCAGATGAGGCAGCTCAGTTAGAATACGATCCACAGGCAGACAACAGATTCAGGACAACCACTGCTCCAATTTTCAGGAAACCACATGAGGACCAACCTGCACATCTGCTACATATGTGCAGGAGCTTAGGTTAAGCCCATCCTTTCTTTTGTTTTGGTGGTTCAGTCTCTGGGAACTCCCAAGAGTCCCAGGTTACTCGACTCTGATAGTATTCTTCTAGTGGCATCTCTATATCTTTTGGGTTCTTCCATCCTTCCCCCAACTCTTGCACAAGACTCCCTGAACGTCACCTAATATTTTCCTGTGGTTTTCTGCATCTGTTTTTATAGTCTGGTGTTTGCAGCTCTCAAAGGACAGTTATGATAGGCTTCTGTTTGCAAGTATAGTGAAGTGTCATTAATAATTTCAGGGACTAGTTCTTGCTCACAAGACAGGTCTCAAATTGGGTCAGTCATTAGTTGCCCATTTCTTTCATCTGAGCCTCATCTTTGTCTCTGCACATCTTGTAGGAAAAACATGGTTTGTGTGTGGAAGGTTTTGTGGGTGGGAAGGATAGTGTCCTTTTCCCTCCACTGGGAGTCCTGCCTGGCTTCAGGAGCTGGTTATTTCAGGCTCCTTATCCCCTGCTGCCAGGCATCTCAGATAGAGTCATAGACTCCCTAGGGACAACCCTTCCCCTGCTCCAAGTCTCTAAAGCAGCATTCCTAGGATGACCTGAAGAAACAGAAGCCATCAAATATATGTAATCACACAATCACAATTTTGTGTCAGTAACGTGAACAGAAGTCTGAACATCTCTGTTCCAGTTCTACATCACTACTGCAGGTGAAAACAGGAAGCTATCTCACTGTGTCTGAAAGCCAGGGCTCCTTCTGCCCTTGTCCAATGTTAATGGTGATGCCAGAATTCAGTGTCTCTCAGCTTCCCTCTGGCTTGCATACAGCTGGCAGGCAAATGCAAATATTCCCATTGACTGTCCTATCTCTAGCCACGCCTCTCCTCTCTTTGTTTCCCCTTTCCTTTGATTCTTTAACATAAACAATTGTTTATGTATTTATCTAAATATAATAACTTCAAAGTGAAGAAAATGTAGTTCCTGTAAGTGAAAGCAAAAGAAAACCTGTGTTTCTACTGTTTTCTTAGTGGTCACCATAAATGCCATCCTAGAAAGAAATTCTACCAATTAATTACTTTACAAGAGGTCATATTTTATCCTTTTGGAAGTTTATAAGAGCTGTTCATATCTTTCTTCAATTACAGAAACTATTTGACATTTGAGATACCGTTTTCCTAATAAAAAGTGAGAAAGAGATTAGTTAGAAAAATTTGAAATCCATATTTTACTAATATTTTATTGTATTGCAATTATACTTGTTAATAAAAATAGAATCTCATTCAACCTTTATTTTGATGGCCCATAAATTAAAACACATGGAGCTGTGGAAGAGAAGATTTTCTGCTTCAAACTTGAGTCTTTTACACTAAACAGAGCTAAGTGTTCTGAAATACAACAGGCAAATGCAAATCTTCCCATTGACAGTCCTATCTCTAGCCACGCCTCTCCTCTCTTTTTCCCCCCTTTCCTTTGATTCTGTAACATAAGCAATTGTTTATGTATATATCTAAATATAATAACTTCAAAGTGAATAGAAGGTAGTTTTGAACAGTTTATACAAGTAGCTGTGTGTTTAAACACAAATCTACTTAAACATTTAGTGTAGAATTGACACCATTTTATTAGCACATAAAACTTCAGGAAAGGGTTGAAGAACTCAAAGTTTTTTTTCATTTTGTGCATCAAATTATGTATCCTACCTCAGTAAAGATACCAGTGCAGAATCCTTAAAATGAAGGGGACTATTGAGACTGATAGTATGTAAGTCTCTTTTCCAAAATCATCTGCCTGAGGCACGATGATCATTAATTTGAATTTACCTCAAACTGAGTTATGCAGTGAGTTAAGTATAGCCGATAGTACATAGCCATATCTTATCCCCCAGAATAACACAAGCCATCACCAGCAGAATAAAAGTAAGTACAATGAAATAGTTCATCATTTCAGAAAGAATGGCTGTCTTGATCAATGGGAAGACAATAGATTCTGGGGAGGATGTGAAGAAAAGGGAGCCTTGCGCACTCTTGTTCAGAATGAACACGGTCACCATGGAAGAGTATGGAAGCTCTTCCCAACCTTATGAGCAGACTTATTATAAGTGTGTCAGTGTCATGCTTACTTGCCCTGTTTATTATCATTCTCATCTTAAATGAAAGCAACCTAACAGTCCATTCACCAGTGTGCATAGCTGTGAAAAAATAATTACATCCTGCCATTTAGGCATCATAGATGGAATAGAAAATCCTTAGGCTGAGAGAAACAAGCGAGACACAGAAAGACAGATGCCACATGATCCTGTGTATACATATTCTAACAAAGAGTGCGCTACACAAGTTAGATGTCAAATGACAGCTTTCAGCGATCAGGCGAGACCAGAACAGAGGGAAGGATGGTCAGAGTTTCTTAATAAAGTTTAAACCAAATTATAATAAGGAATAAAAGTTCTGATGTGTGACTGCATGGCAGGTTAGCTATGGACAATAATTATAAACTGTTCATTTCTGAAAACTAGATAAGGGAATAGAAGATGATTTCCCCACAAGGGAACAGTAAGCATTTGAAGACATAGAAATGTTCAGGGTAGCTTAAACTTTATAGCTTGATTACACATATCAAAATGTCGCACACTGTTCTGGTAATGGGCACCACTTTTAATGTATTGTTGGGAATATAATTATAAAACTCAACTATAAACCCATAACCCAACAAGCCTTCCAGGAAACCTAAGCACCTTATTAATAGTTCTATTTACTACAGACTGCTTACACTGCCTTAATGTAATTGTTATGTAAAATTGAAAATGTCTCAAAATGTTAAAACCAAACACAAGTGAATATGGGTCAAAGGGAAAATGAAAGCCAGCAGGGCAGGGAAGCAGAGCTTCTCTGGGGACCTGTTCTGAGAAGGGCACAGTGTTGGATGTAATTTGTTTATTGACAATCCGACAATGGTGCAGTGAACCAGCAAACACCACACAAGTAATGAATCCTTTCCTTTTTTAAAGTAATTATGTTTGAACAGTTCAAATTAACCTGTGGTTTGAGGCTACTGCTTGGGTGAACTAATACGCTGATGTAATGACTTTTCTCATTTTTGCTCCAATGATTTAGGTAAGAAAGGAGAGGAGAGGAGAGGAGAGGAGAGGAGAGGAGAGGAGAGGAGAGGAGAGGAGAGGAGAGGAGAGGAGAGGAGAGGAAAGGAGAGGAAAGGAAAGGGAAAGGAAAGGAAAATCTGGGCCTAGGAGTTTATACTTTTGTGAAGAAAGAAAAAAACAAAACAAAACAAAACAAAACAAAAACAACAACAAAACCGTCAGCTATTTTCTCCCTGGCATATTTGAAAGGTATATGCACAGATCAAATGTTAGACAGGGTAGTTAAAATGTCAAACTGGAAACAAATACAATTGTTTGTATTGCTGCAGTACTGAAAATAAAACAAATTCTATTGAAAGAAAGTTGGAGAAAAACTGGTGTACAGATTGATGTCTGCTCTAACAATGGACTCCTGTTTGGCTGGGCCATTACTGCTTGTTAGGGCTCAGTTTCTAGTCTTTCAGGGTCTGCTCTTATCTCTATATCTTGGACGGTTGATAGCATGCTAGCATTATTTGAGCTATCATATATAAATATGCTCCACCATTAACTTTGTGGCCTCATTATATGTGGATATTCAGTAGTAGGACAAAAGAGGATCTCAGTGGATATTAGGCAAGCTTTCACAACAGTCAGGACAGTTCTTTGCACATGGTTAGCACGTTGAGGAAATGAACCCAGTAAAGTGTTGTTATTACCATAGATTTTTAAAAAACACAAATTATTTACCATGCTACTTTTCTTGTTCCATGTTTATAAACAACTCATAATCTTCATGTAGTTTGTTTATAAACTAGAATTATCTGATGAGAATATGACAGTTCTTCCAAAAATGATTGGCCATGTTGTGACTTGAATCTCCAGTGGTATCTGTGTGTGCCTTTGTTTAATTCTGGCAATGCCAATGTCAACATTTGTGGAATATTTTGGAGGCTGGGCTGGGCTGACAAAGGTGTGACACTTGCTATAGGCAGTGCAGAATCAGAACCTGTCCGACTTCTAGCAGAATGTGCTGCCTTCTGCTAAGATGTGAACAGTACAGAGGAGGCAGTGCTTCAGTCCTGTGCTTCCCCAGCCTGGCAAGGTATTCTATGTTGTCTCTGTTAGGTATTAAACCTCAGCGAACTTCTGATTTATTAATCAGGCCAGTGTCAATCCCAATATGAGTAACTCATGGGTCTAGATGGCTTATGCATGTACGGTGAATGTAGTTTGCATCATTAGCACTGATAAACTTTTACCTTATTTATAATATATGGAAAAATATAGACTTATGATGTGATTTATTACATAATTTCATTACTAGCCATGTGTGATCTCGAACAGACAAGTAATTATGCTTTAATTTCAATTTCTTAGTCTATAATGTGGATCGGTATTTATAATACCCACATCACAGGTGAAGGAAGATTAAAAGAAATAATGCTCGATATATATATATATATATATATATATATATTATATGTATATATGTATAATAAGTATTATCTCTTGAAATGGATAAATAAAGTGTTATATAAATGCACACATGCATATACATCAATGAAATATTAAATACAAAGAAGAGTGAAGTTATGTCATTGGCAATAAAATAGATTTTACTTCATACAATGTTCTTAAATGTAACAATCCACAGTCAAAGACAGTAACATGCTTTCTCTCATATGTTAAAGGTAGACTTAAATATGGCTGCTATGTTAGTGGAGCATGTATCCTTATTACATGTTGGAGCATCTTCTGGGGAGATATATATATATATATATATATCTGTGGCTGTATAGCTGAGTCCTCAGATAGTACTATGTCCGATTTTCTGAGGAACTGCCAGACTGATTTCCAGAGTGGTTGTTTCAGCTTGGAATCTCACCAGCAAAAGGACTGTTCCTCTTTCTCTACATCCTTGCCAGCATCTGCTGTCACCTGAGTTTTTTATCTTAGCCATAGCAGCCATATTTATAATAGGCAGAAGCTGGAAACAACCCAGTTGTCCCTCAACAGAGGAATGGATATAGAAAATGTGGGACATTTACACAATGGAGTACTAGTCATTAATAAAACAATGATTTATGAAATTCTTAGGCAAATAGATGGAACTAGAAAATATCATCCTGAAGGAGGTAACCCAATCGCAAAAGAACACACATGGTATGTACTTACTGATAAGTGGATATTAGCCCAGAAGCTCAGAATATGCAAGATACAATTCATAGACCTCATGAAGCTCAAGAAGAAGGAAGACCAAAGTGGGGATACTTCAGTCCTTTTCAGAAGGAGGAACAAAATACCTATGGGAGGAGATAGAAATTGTGGAGCAGAGACTGAAGGAAAGGCCATCCAGAGACTGCCCGACCTGGGAATCCATCCCATAAACAGTCACCAAACCCAGACACTATTATGAATGCCTGGAAGTGCTTGTTGATGGAAGTCTGATATCACTGTCTCCTGAGAGGCTCTGCCAGAGCCTGACAAATACAGAGTCGATGCTTGTAATCAACCATTGGAGTGAGCTCCGGGGTCCATGATGAAGAACTGGAGAAGGGACTGAAGGAGTTTAGGGGTTTTGCAGTCCCATGGAGAAAGCAACAGTGTCAGCCGGCCAACCCCACCCCCCATGGTTCTCCCGGGGACTGGACCAAAGAGTACACATGGAGGGACCTATGGTGCTGGCTGCAAATGTGGCAGAGAATGGCCTTGTTGGACATCAGTGGGAGGAGAGGCCCTTAAGCCTGCAAGTGTTCACTGCCCCAGTGTAGGGGAATGCCAGGGAGGGAAGACAGGAGTGGGTGGGTTGGTGGAGGAGCACCCTCATAGAGGCAGTGGAGGGGGATAGGATAGGGGGTTCCTGAAGGGGAGATCTGGAAAAGGGAAATATTTGAAATGTAAATGAAGAAAATATCTAAAAAAAAGGAAAAAGAAAATAATAAGGTAGACATAAAAGAATAAGTTGCAAAAGTAGAAAGGGTAGTGTTTGGGAGGAGAAATGGATCAAGAAGATGGAAAATAGTGCTAAGATGATACTTGGGAGCTTGAATGCAATAAAACCACATGATACACACATTTTCAAGTGCCGTAATTTAACGATAATGAAAAACATTAAAAAATCACCATTTTTGTTGTAGTAACTACCACCATCTTCACAGAAGTATTACACAATCAAAGGGAAACTTGATAGGGACACTTTTCTTTCTAGGTTGAAGAGTATGACATCTATCTCTTTGAAGCAACAATCATGGAGTGTTCTGGTTAGATTTTTGGCAAAATGACACACACTAGAGTCATCTGGGAAGAAGAACCTCACTTGTGAAATTGGCCCCATTAGATGTCTCGAGGCAAATCTGCATGACATTTTCTTGGTGAATGGTCAATGTAGGAAGGTCCAAGACATGGAGCGGAGTTTGCCACCCCTGAGCAGAAGGTCCTGAGTGATAGTAGAAGGTCTGAGCAAGCCATGAGGAGCAAACTAGAAGCAGCTCCTCCACAGCCTCTGCATCAGCTCTGGCCTCCTCCTTCCTGCACTACTTGAGGCCCCGCCTTGTTTTCCCTCAGTGGTCAGGATATATAAGCCACGTAAACTTTTTCCTTCCCATGTTACTTTTGTTAATAATCTCAGTCACATCAATTGACAACCAACTAATACACAGTAGTAATATTGTGCTAATCTATAAGCCTTCCTTATGTTTTGATTATTCTGGCAGCTTCTCTATTCATTAAACTATATCTTGGCTAAATACATTTTTAACAAAATTATTGTTTTATTGTATATGTAATTTACCTTATTTTGTCTTGTAAATGGAAGTCTGTAGGAAAAATATATGGTTTAATTGTTTAGTGTCACCATTTGTAAATGTCTAAAAATGGAAATATTTTATTAAGTATATGAGATATATTAGATTAGATATACCAGACACAGGAAGAACTGAGTTCTCAGTGAACGTGCAACAAATAAAAATGTATTCACTCTACTCAGTGTAAAAAATACTTAATATAAAGTAGCAGTAGCATGCATTCTCTTCAGGGACTAAGGACTAAATATGGCAGTTCCATAAAGTAGTTAGTATCAATTATTTTACTACCCAAATTTTTTTTAATGTATAGAATGTTGTGTTGTAATTCATGACAGTAGAGTGCAGCATATAGGCATGCTTACCTTCTAAATTAGAAGAAACAATATTGATGAGCAAGTCTCAGCCTTCAACTATGGATGGAGGTTCATCAAACACATACTGTGTAGAGACTGATCTGTCCTGTCAAATTTTATTTTGAAGCAACAGAAGCCAAAGAGTGCCAAGGGTTTAAAACAGTAATAATGAAGTGCCTCACCTAAAGTAATGTAAACATTCAGATCTCTTTACATTATCAAAGTGAGACAAATTGACTTTTGATTAAATTCTTTATAAAACATTTCATTCCCCAAAGGGGAATTTTACGAAACACTGAATATAAAAATTAATTACAGTTTCACAGTAAAAGCTTTATACAACAGTTTAAATTTCAAACAAATATACAATTAAACCATCACATGTTAAAATGATCACCTGTCTTCAATTGAGAATATGATTTTAATGATTATGGTAGTATTTTATGGCTCTGTTTTAAATAACCATATTTAAAATTTTATATATCTGTACACTTATCAACAATCCATTCTTTAGGTTAAAAATGTTGAGTAAAATAATTAAGGATATTTTTAAATTGAATAATTAATAGATTATGTGTGTCATGCACATGGATGTATGTGTTTGTGAGATACTGTGTACATGACAGTGCACAGAGGTCAGAATAAAACTTGAAGGAGGTCATATTAACTAAAATGTGTGTGTATACATACATTTTACATGTATTCTATAATATATACATTAAGACAATAATTGATTTTAAAAAATACCAAGAATTTGAAAGAGAGCGAGAAGGGCAATATTGGAGGTTTGGGGGAGAAAAAAGAGAAGGGGAATCTATGTAATTATAATCTTAAAAAATAAAAGAAACACTTAGGAAACAGGCAATGGAGTAATTGCTTATACATGTTATTTCAAATAATAAATATTTGTTTCACATATATATTTATGTGTGTGAAACTACTTCTGCTTAAACTTTTTGTGTACTCTTCTTTTACTATATTTTAGATTTCTCTTTAAATATTTCCCATCCTATGTATCAATAGTGCTGTGAGTTCAAGATTAGTTTAATATCTAATAAGTAATACAATTGCTGTAATCTTCCAATATTTTTGTCTTTAATTTGTGTTTATTATTAACAAACTGAAATTATATATTCACTTTGGATGTTACCTCTCTCTAAAGTGCTTGACTCTTTTACTTCTCCATCATTTATGATCCAATTAATTTTGCACACACACATATGTATATATATATGCTTTAAGGCATGTTAGTAACTCAAGAATTGATTTGTTTTTATTTTAAAGGTTTCATTAATATTTTAAAATGCCATTTTGGAGCAGGATAAAACTAATAACAAATCAATCTCAGTTATAGTTTAATCTTAATTCTGACAAAATATACTTCTGTATTTTACATTCTACATTATTTAAGAAAAGATTAATTTAAAATTAGAAATAGATGTTATATTGCTTTCTTATATAACAGTATTCATTTTTAAAGATATTTGTATTTCTACATAGTTGATATCTTATACTTTTACTTAGTTATTCAATAAAATAAGCAGATAAGTTGACTTTAGACTCTGAAGTTATGTTTCATTAAATAAGGTGTTCAGAAAAATTTAACCTCAGAAGAAATTATCAGGCATTGAGTGAACAAGCCTTGGTATGACAAAAATTATCTATATTGCTAAGTCATTGTCCTGCTGAAGGCTATCATGTCCTACTGTAGTCTGGTAAGTTTGAAGCCACAAAAGACATCCTAGATAGAGGAAGAGCCAGAAGCAGTTATTTTAAGGCTAAGAGACTTGAATATGAATATTTTGTGTGTGTGTGTGTGTGTGTGTGTGTGTGTGTGTATTTTTGTGAAAGAGTTAAGATGTATTTGTGGCATGTGTCTATGTGTGTATACATAAAACTACATCCATAAACCTTTGTAACCTTTCATTCAGGACAAAGAGATTCACAAAGCTAATTTTTGCTTTAGGTTTTAAAGACAACCTTCATGTAATTCCGGTTCTGGGAATTCCATTACTGCTGTGCAATGAAGTAATATTTTCCCTTCAAAAAGTTACTATTATTATTATTATTATTATTATTATTATTATTATTTTATAGACAGGGTTTCTCTGTGTAGTCCTGGCTGTCCTGGAACTCACTCTGTAGACCAGGCTGGCCTCGAACTCAGAATCCACCACCCTCTGCCTCCCAAGTGCTGGGATTACAGGCGTGTGCCACCACGCCCGGCTTTATTATTATTATTAATTGTGATTTTATGTTAAATTCTTAATGTTCTGGTTTGCTGTTATAGGTGCTTGAAATAATGTTTCATTATGGAAAGATTGATCATTTAAAGGTTTGATTATGTCAATAGCTATATTTAAAAGGCAAAAATGTCACCCATGCATTGAAGACATCAATATATCAGAGTTTTAATTGACAATGTGCAAAGCCTGCTTGTGATTTATAGCTCGATTACAAACTCCTACTTTCTGCTCTGCCAATGGAATTGGCAATATTTTTCCAGCCCAGATGGTGCATTAGCTTTGGCCAGCTGGTTCTCCCCGGGTTGCCTCATCACAGAACCATGCCGCTAATATCGCCACGTATGACCCAGATCAGGAGGTAACACGGCAAAGGCTTCATGCTCGGTTCTGCCCTCGGGGCATATGGAAGTGATCCTGAATGAGGTTCATGGATCCAAAATTTGACACTCCCTCCAGTCCCCTACAGCCATTTGCTTTCCTGACATAACTAAAAGCAGTTTACAGAATGCAGAGGACTGCCCTTTGTATAGATGGGGTTTTGAAAGTTGGCTGTAATATACTGTCTCTGGTTCTCATGTTTCAATTTGCTTATTAACCTTACAATGGCTATCTAAAAGCCTAGGATCTATTAAATACTTTTTAATTTTAAAACATACTTTCAAAAGTTCTTAATACTCTTTAAGTACAATTTTGATAGAATCCAGGCAGTTATGGAAAGAGGTAATCATGACAAATTTCAAAGTCATACAACATTTGCTAGAGTAATTGATGGTAGTTAGTAGCTGTCATAGTCTGTAGATGGAAGTGGAATTTGTATATGCAATCTGAGTGACATTACACTAATTTTATCTTTTAAGATAATGAACAATATTAAAGGAAGTAGGATGGGAAAACAAAGTGTAACACTATTTACTTAAAAATATTCTTTGATTTTTTTTATTAGATTTGTAGGATAGGAATGGAAACCAGATTCTTCACTGTTAGTATTCATGTGGTTCTCTCCCTGCGAAAGTTTCTATTTTAAGTAAAGTATATAGGTGATCTATAGCATGCTATGCATATTATATCCAGTGTTCAGCTTTTCTGCTGGATTAATTTGGGCAATAAACATTGGATTAGCCTCATATTTTCGTATTTGCAATAAAGTAAAACTGGAAAACTCATGATTCCCTTGGAAATATACTTTTCATTTTATTTAGTTTATTCTAGTTCAGCAGCACCATAACAATAGATGTTGTCCTTTCTGTGTTTGCTCATTAACATGCTTATTTCTGTGTAATAAAAATAATTTTCTGTGTTTAGAATACTGTTAGTTCATACTTTCTAGAAGAACTAATAAAGAAAAATACTTTTTAGGATTTGGGTCACATTCTTCACTCTGTATACATATATACTCACATGTGTACCCCAACCCAATATCATACATAGACATGGCATAAATTACATTTCCTCCACTCAGCTGTAACTAATAACTGAAAACATATCTTTTTAATATACATTTTAATGTAAAATTTACCTCCAAAATTTACATAAAGTTTTGGAAAGTGATTTAGAACTATTATATTATTAAGACCTATATTGAAAGATATACAGTGGGGTTTTAATATGATTTTGATAAATAGGATTATTTGTGAATTTTGTGGGTTTTGATATTTTGGGTTACTATTTGTCATAGTCAGAAAGTACTTCTCTGTTTCTGGTTCATACATTTGTTTTTATTGCCATCTTACCTCTACTCATTACAGTTTCATTTCATAACATATATACAGATATATGCATATACATGCACATATATTTTCAATAAAGAGTTTTAGAGGACGTTGCATATTTTATTAATGACTGTCTACATCATTCCATTAAAATCCAAGGTGGAAAGTCATCTCTTTCTGTTCTTCCTGTTTAATTTCAGATATTTATTTTACTTGATTTATCTCTTATTTACATATAAACTTTAAGGGGACATAATCTACAATAATTTACACATAGAAAGAATTTCAATGTTATGTAAGTTATACATCTTTTCACTATAATCCATTTTAATGTCCATAATGATGAAATTCAGAATCCTAAGGCTGCTAAAGTCATTGAAAGCAACACTATAATTTTCTTACTACTGTATAGTTGTAAGCAAATAGAAGCAATCCTTTTTGCTCAACCTACTTTGTGCTTAACATTTTTTTTTCAGGCCAGTGAATTTTATGTCGAATAACATGAATCGTGAGGTCAAGTTGTACTTAATTATATTATTATGATTTTCTTATAATTCCATTGTGTGTAATCCTGAAGTTAACTTTCCAGTAAATATTAAATCTGGATAGTATTGGAAGTGGAATATTCAAGTTGAAGAGATTCTGTGTATTATAGTTGACAAATTTATTGACCATTGAAAATGTGTTGATTTGAAAATGTATATTGACACTAGAAAAAAATTCTAGCTCAGCAGCAGGGCTCACAGTGTAGGAAGCTTCACCTTTAATCCAGTGATCTATTGAGAATTGTTGTTCACTGTTACAGCTTAGCCATGACAGAGAATCTTGCTGAGTAGAATTATCCCAATACCAACTGAAAATCCAAAACTCTTAGGTCAGTTTCCAAAGAATGGATATTGTATTTTTAGTGTCCTATGGTAAAAGACTCTATGGAAACCATGCAAATTGTACTCTGTTCAGAAATGTTTAAGTCACAATTATGCTGGGTCCTAGATATGTAGCCAAAATTGGTATTAAAGAAGTTACATTTCATTAATTAAAATATATTTCACCTTTTTAATAAAAAATCATTAAAAAAAACCTTGCTTCTATTTGATAGATTTCTCTTTCGTAGATCATTCCCATAACATTATGAATTAGTCATTTAACGAATGTCTCTCACTTATAAACATAATGTTTAAATTAGTACACAGTTTTAAATATTCATACCTTTGTAACTCAGAAGAAAAACAAAAATATATTTTGTCAACTAAATGACTTTTCTGAGCACCTGCTTTGCAACCAGCCCTATGGTCTATACACATATGGCTAGTGAACTGATTTCCATGCAAAAGTGTTAACCATATGCATGCTGATGTATTGTTCAATGGTTCAACTAAATGTAACCTGTGATAAAACCATACATTTGAAATATTTTTATCACTCTTGTACAAATGGCCCTAGTTTTCCATGAACAGATTAATGAAATCCCTTTTAAAGCACGTTGTTCCCATTTCAGTAACAAAAACCTAACAAGGAATACATGATAGGATTTTGCTACAGCAGCTTAAGACATATTCAGACGATCAACTTCTAACTACTCCACAGAGTCATCTGCACCTGGATGCTCTACTTTGTTAATTAGTATTGGCTGTAGGAAATGTTAGCAGCATGTAAAGAGCTATTTCAGCTTTATGCTGCTGGAAAATGTGGTTGTACAGTGTGGCTCTCCCAACATGGTAGAAGCGCAGATCTCTCATCCACAGAAGACTCTCTGTTTTACTGAACAATATCAATAGGTCGAGGTACTATTAGAAAGAAATATTCACAAAGAACAGATAGGTGTGGAATTGTATGGTTTTCTGAAGCATCTCATAAATAAGTTATTTTACACACTGAAACATTAACTCATGTGCTTGCACGCTCAATCTTTGTGGCTATACTTTTCAAATTTTTATTATTAAGCTGTCATAATCCCTGCTGCCTGGTGCATTTCCAGTATTTGTTTGTAACACTGAACATAATGTCTACAGGTTTTTTAAAATACTCTTTCAACATTATCAGTCCATCTACAGGATTTCACATGCCATGCATAATACATACAAGAAAAGAAACAGCATTGTATATGATATGTGACTCTCAACAATCAGAGACCTCTTATTATAGGAAAAACCTGTCACTAGAAAGAGGGGTCTTCTGTCACTCAAACTCATGTTGTTATTAGCTGTGGGCCCTAAGGAGATCATCTTCCCCGAGGCATGGAATCCTCTGTCATGAAACAAGAGAGGAGGTTGCTAGGCTTTCTTTCCACTGAGCTCTGAGTTCAATTTTTTATTAATATGTTGGATTAAAAACTTATATTCCTTTTGCCTAATCCTTTCATAGTTGAAGTTTGCTGTACATATATGGAACTTTCTATGTGCCTTTGTGAATCTATCTATACATGTATGTATACACTACTGTAAGTGTGTATAGTGTAAGTGTAAACATAACTGGCAGACATTCAGAGTTTTAGTGGTGGGAAAAGATAGAAAGAGGGCCACATGAGGATATGAAATTGGGGTTTGTTTCATGACTATGTCCCATACTCATTTAATTATATGAAACTATATGTAAGACTTGTTATTTGCAGAAACATAATTATAAGAAGAGAAAAGTTGATATATGCTAATTGAATGCTGGGAAAAAATCAGTGTTTGTTATAGTCATTTTTTAAAAAATTTTCTGAAACAAACATCAATTTCCATTATTGCTTATTCAATTTTAAATTTATACATCATATTTGAGTATAGTATTTAGATTATTCCTAAGGATGAGGGAATATATCAATCTTATATTTTCATTTTGTCTTCTATAAGGCTAATAGATTAGGTGTCAGTGAAATCTATAACACAAGAATGAGAATCTAAACCATATAAAAGTCATAGATTTCAGGATGATATGATATGAGGATAATCTGTGTAACTAAGTTTCTTTTTGGTCATTTTATTTGTTTTCAAAAATAGTTCTAATTGAGAAAAGAAAGGAAACAAGAAAGACCTTATCATATTGTCACTTTCTTTCTTCCTTAAAACTTTGTTGTAGCAGTTAAATCCCTAGCTAGTAACAGTGGTTCTTCCAGTATACGCAATTCTGCCCAGATACTCATCGGGAACTCCCATTGGGCCCAATTCTGCTGTCCTCCTTCAGGCAAAAACTTACTTTGAAATTAAACAGTCTCACTCAGGTGCTGTATTAATAGGCACCACACATACACAAAGAAAGGAGTTTGCTCCTGTTAAGCATGGCTGACTCAGGATCTTTAGCTTTTGCTATACATAATCTTTAAAGAGATTTGGGCAATTATAAAAATCTGAATCAGATATTTACTAACCCAGACAATTTCTCAGGAATGATTTTTACTCTGCTAACTGTAATTTCTTTTGGTGAAGATAAATGCAAAGTATTCAAAGACCCCTGAGTAATCATGTATTTAAAAGGCTGTTGCTTCTTCACTTAGAAATAATTTTATTAAATTATCTATGACGGTTAACTACAAAATTAGAACAAACTGCTGAGATTACTAGCTTCCTCTTTAAAAATGAATTCTATTTTAATTAATTTGGTTCTTTAAGAATCATGTGTATGTAATGCATGCTGGTTATTCTGTTAATCTGTCTTTCTCTGAACCCACCCCCACGCTTGCCCACAATCAATCATTTCATGGCCTGTCCCTTTCCCTGAACATTAGCTTTTTGTTGTGTTATGGGACTCACTTGGGTTTAACAGGACCATTTGTATAAGCACTGAATTGGGACTATCCACTGGCAATTGGTGAGGTCAGGTATATAACTGAAGGGAAGAACTCTCCTCTTTTCCTGAGTCTATCACATATGAAACTTATCATTCTTGAATGCTTGTTAATGGGCCCCTTCTTGTTCAGGCTGAGTACAGTTATCTGCGGCTATTTAGAGTTCTTGATTGCAATGGCTGTGTATTATCCAGAAGATAACATTTCACAGTCCTTTGCTTTTTCCAGGTTTTAAAGTCATCTCTTCTATTTCTTCAGCAGTATTCTCTGAGCTTTGGAGGAGATGGCATAATTGTCTTATTTAGGACTAAACACTAAACTATCGTGTATTCCTAGCAATGTACACAACTTTCATTGCAGTTCACTGGAAAGAGACCCATCTCTAATTAAGCCTGAAAGTGGTCATTTTCTTATTATAAACATTTATAGCGTGGTTTGACATGTCAGTTGAGTTGGATGATAGATAGTTCTATTCTAGGTAGTTTGTCCTTCACTGCTATGGGCTTTTGTGAATGGCCTTTTGATTGAGAGGTAAGATTTTTTGCCTCCTGTGAAGGGGACCTCAGATTCAACCAGAGACTGATTGTTTACCTGTATAAGAGTTGTGCTAAAATAGAACATATAGGCTTAACTTACATAGTAGTTGATTTTCATAGATTGTAGAGTTTGCAGTTGGTAAGAAGATTGAGCATTTTTCACCTAGAGAACCTTGCATAGCACCTTCCATCAGGTGACTGCTATCTGGAAGGATAAAGGCATCTTTGTTCCAGTTGTATTTCTATGTATCATTCAACAATGTATGGCATTTTTAGAAATAGGGTCATATCACCTAGTTCTGGAGGAAACCAAGAGCAATAACAAAAGCCTATACTGTTTTGTGAGGTCCTATGGCCTTCCTTAAGAGTAATCCGCTGGGTGGTGGTGGCGCACGCCTTTAATCCCAGCACTTGAGAGGCAGAGGCAGGCGGATTTCTGAGTTCGAGGCCAGCCTGGCCTACAGAGTGAGTTCCAGGACAGCCAGGACTACACAGAGAAACCCTGTCTCGAAAAACCAAAAAAAAAAAGAGAGAGAGAGAAAGAAAGAAAAGAGTAATCCATAAGGAGTTATCCAACACATGGCACTGGACACTGAGGCTTTTGTTTAATGACACATAACTTCAAAGAGAAGGATTTTATTCTATCTGCACAAGGTATGCTGGTTTTTTTCCCACTTGACATACAGACACATTGGAAGGTTGACCGTGTATCAGTTAATTACTTTCATCAGGTTGGCCTATGGGCATGTGTGGGGAATTTTCTTGATTACTAATGGGTGAAGTAGGTTCCATCCTAGTGTTGTTGGTGCACTCCTGGGCAAGTGAACCTTGGCTGTATAGGAACGTAGCTCATGTGAGCCTGTAAGGGAGTCACTAAACAGAATTCCTCCACACTCTTTGATTCATTTCCTGTCTCAAATTAGTTCCATGATGTCTTGTTATCGGTTTCCTCAGTGATAGACTGTAACTTATAAGATAAAAAAAAATTACTGCCTTACTAAACTTCCCTGGGCATAGTGCTTATTATAGTAACAGATAGGAAAACGAAGCATGAAGAGTCTCCTTATCAACTTTTTTTGTTTATGAAATTATTTATTTACATCCACAATGTTGCTTCTCTTCCTGGACCCCCTCACAGAGCCTCCCCCTAGCTCTATCCCCTTCTCCTCTGAGAGGCTGGGACCCCCACTGGGTATCTCCCACTCTGGCATATCAAGTCTCTGCCAGATTGGCACTTCCATTGAGGCCAGACAAGGCTATATGTCTGCTAGATATATGGTGAGGACCTTGGTAGAGCCCCTTTATGTTATTTGGTTCATGGCTCAGTATCTGAGTGCTCCCATGGGTCCAGGTTAGTTGACTCTGTTGGTCTTCCTGTGAGATTCCCTTCCCCTTCAGGACCTTCAATCCTTCCCCCACCTCCTTCCTAAGTGTCCCAGACCTCTGTCCAATGTTTGATTGACTGTGTATATCTGCATCTGTTTCAGTCTATTGCTGGATAAATCCTCTCAGATAACAATTATACTAAGCAAGCATATCAGAATATCATTAATTGTTTCAGGGAATGGTGCTTGCTTATAGGATGGGTCTCAAGTTGGGCTAGTTATTGGTTGGCCCAACTTGAAACCAGGTTTCTGCTCCATTCCTGCTTTTCTTTTAGACAGGACAAATTTTGGGTGGTAAGTTTTGTGAGTAGTTTGGTATCCTAATCGCTCCTGTATGGAGTCCTTCATGGCTACAGGAGGTGACCTCTTTAGGTTCCCTGTCTCCATTGTTAGCCATCTTGGCAAAGTTAACCAACATTGACTCCTGAGAGGCTTCCCTATGCTAGGTCTCTGGGACTCCTCAGAGTCCCCTCCCCATTCCCAGTAGCTGCAGATGTCCATTCATTGTCCTGACTCTCAGGGCCTCTCTCCTGTCTCTCCCTACTCCTGATCCTGCCTCACTATTCCCATACTCATTCCCTCTCCCGCCCAGTTCCCATCTTCCCTCTGCATTCAATGACTATTTTGTTTCCTCTCGAAGTGTGGATTCAAGAATCCTCATTTGGGCCTTCCTTCTTGTTTAACTTCTCTGGGTTTGTGTGTTGTATCAACTCTTTTATAAAAGTTTGATTTCAAAATCCTGGGATTCTATATGACTTTTTGTACACATTTTATTTTGTTTGGCATAACCTTCCTTATTAATTAATAAAATAATTAAAATTATCTCTACTACTTCATGTCCACCTTTTTCTTTCATCTACAATCTATTATTTTCCATTCTTTAAGGCATTCCCCTCAGATTATTCTCTTGCCAGATTTCTGGCATCTACAGAGACTTTAAATAAAAGAAAAAGCTCTAAAATTATTTATTAAAATTTAGCAGAGAGAGAGAGAGAGAGAGAGAGAGAGAGAGAGAGAGAGAGAGAGAACGGACAGAGAGACAACTAGAGATATAGTCACAGAGACACAGAGAAATAAAACAAAGAAAGAAATAAGAAACACTAAGCATTTTCTTCTAGCCTTGTATTACCTCATTCAGCGTAATTACTCTAGTTTCATCTATTTACCTGAAAATATCATTTTTCTGTACAAATGAATGAAATTCTCTTGTATTATACACTAAATTTTCATTATTTATTTATCTAATACTGGTCAGAGGCTGAGCCCATTTCATTACCTATCATTATTAATAAAATGGCAACAAACGTGTTAGCAAATTCTTGGGAATAAGATACAAAGTCCCAAAATTGGAATAGCTAGCTCATATTATAATTCTATTCCTGGATTTTTTTTAATGATTTCCACACCAATAGACATATGTTTTGTACAAGTATGTGCTTCTTCCAACAGTAGATGGGTATGCCTTTTTCTCACATTCTCACTAATATTTTGTTCCCTTTAATGATAAGTGTTCTTATTGGGGTAAACTCAGTGGTTTTAATCACGTTTCCTTTTCAACTAAAAGTTTTGGATATCTCTTAAACTATTTATTTGCAATATTTTCTCTTTTTATCCCAATTAGATTGTTTGCTTGATGTTTTAGTTTTGAGTTCTTTGTGTATTCTAGATAGCACTCTTCTTTGGGATCTAGAGTTGTCTATTCTATTTTCCAAATTTGTGTGATGTTTCTTCACTAATTGATAATGTCCTTTATAGTACAGAAGCTGTTTGTATTATGAGGTCACATTTGCCAGTTGCTGGCATTATTTCTTATGTGACCAGTCTTATTTGTTAAGTACATATCTATGCTTATATGTTGAATTGTGCTCTCTACTTCCTGTTCTAGCAGTTTCAAAGTTATGTGGTTTGCATTGAGGTCTTTGATCAATCTGTGTTCAATTACTTAAAAATTAATATCAGTAGAAAACAATATTGGATTCTGTCCCTTATTTCAACTTTTCTCTTAGCCACTTGAATCATTTCCCGTTTTATTATGGAGAAGTGAAAGCTGATCTAAACTATGATGATCAGCATGTTCCTGTTGGCTCAAATAACGGCTTCTAGAACATCCTGGAGTGTATTGGCCGTTGAGGACACACAGATACAGGGCTACACCATGGAAATGGGACACTTATTTTTTCTTTTTGGCTTCATTTTTCAGCAGAATGTTTCCCAAACATTCATATAAAATAAGAATCAAAGCAGTTATACATTCCTATTACCTTCATCCATGTGCTATTACAAAGGACATGCTCAATTTAGGCCGACTTGCTCCTGTCACTGTGGATAGAGAAGTAAGTTCATATCACGACTATAGAGAAGCTATGTGTTTATTCAAATTATAGAGAGCAAGTGAACTAGTTAAAAAGTATCCCTTGGAGCACATTGCCTTGCATAAATGATATATTCTGTTAGTGTCAGAGTAAACTGTGGTCATCACTGTTTGGGTATAGCTTATTAAAGCTGTATGTAAAATGTGAATGATATGTAATGGTTTAGCTCTGTGGAAATGACAGTTCTTTACTAAGAAAATGCTTATAATTGTTCATCCTAGATATTAAGAAGCCAGATTACACCCACACAAATATATATGTGTGTGGGGGGGCGTATGTGTGTGTGTTTGTGTGTGTGTGTGTGTGTGTGTGTGTGTGTAAAACATAGCAAGCTATCTTCTCAATTGTTCAAAATAAAATGATGCCTATCAAGATCATTCAATATTGCTTTGATATGAATACAGAAATACTTTCTGTAAGTTACAGAAGCCTATTTTATAAATGTTACACCTGGAACATAGACTTCAGTACAAGACACTTCTGTTTATTGACTTTCAAATTCTTTCCGTGACCTTATTATGAATCTGAAATGATATATGTTTTGGACCCACTGTGTATGTTTCTACAGTTTTAGCAATAAACTTCTTTTAAAGTTGATTATATTCTAAAATAAAATATAGATGTTATTGAAGAGCTTTTGCATACCCTAACAACTTAGAAAATAGTAAAATGCCTATTTTCTAAATACAGAATGCATAAATTACCATGTCCTCTGCCTTTTGAAGCTTCACCATCAAATAGATTAGATGGAGTTGGTGTTCAGTGTAACCCAAGTTGGTACAAACAATGACTTGGTTGAATGCATCAACATTAAATAAATGTACCCTCCCTGTTCGATAAACAACAAAAAGATAATCAACTCTTAAAATCCAAGTCAGAGATGTAAGATTTTTTACCAAATGACCTGAATGAAAACATATGCAAACAGCCAAAAATCCCAGAAAACTGTTTTTACATGAATTCCTGGATATAGACGGTCTGGTGACACAAGCGTTGTTAACTGTGCAGGAGATGCATGCAAAGGAAACACCATTGTATATTTTACGTCCATGTGGATACTGAGGTAAGGATTTATAAATCTATCTCTGGCACTCAGGTCCTTTTTTGTAATTTCCCTTCCTCTTCAACAACATAAACTAGTTGTTTTAAAGAGTTCTTTGTCTTCCTTTTACGATATATTGGAAAAGCTGCCTTTCTGTTAATAATTATTCATTTCTGTTCTGTTTCTCTTTCATCATTGTTGCCATGATTATTTAGTTTCTCCATCCAAGTTGACTTGATAATGAAAGATTGGGAATATACATTTTTGTCCCTAAATAAATAGCTGTAACTTAACATCTAACCATGTTTCCATTCTGTTTTTCCTGGATTTTGAAATTATGGCAAAATGGCTATATGTTTATTAACAATGTTGAGTACAGTCTCCCTTGGAATGTTTGTTGTCCTTTGGGACTCACAGTAGGAAGAGAAAAATCCCAGTCAGTCTCCTGCAGCAACCCGGGCTTTCCTGAAATATTGGCTTTGACAAGCCTGCAGGGGTGAGAAATAATTTTATGTTTGAGAGTTTGCCCTTCATCCGTATCTTTCTGAGTTTCTTTTTTTACCAGGAGAATACACAGAAAGAAAGCCATGTTTGCCTTTACTTCCAACAATGTGACAATAGTGCTGGACAGTTCCCTCAGCTTTTGGAGTTCTACTCCAAATCTTTACATAGAAGTTGTGCAGGACACTAACCTGATTCCACATATGGCTGAAAATATCAGACACCCAATAGCTTACTCCTTTTGCTGGCAGTGACTGGTGTCTGATCAATGACCAGTGACTGGTCATTAACCTGTGATCTGATTTGTCCCTTCTTCAGGACTATCAAATTACATTGACATTGTGAGGGAAAACCTGTATGCATTTGATTCCATTGTCTTTCAGATTGCAATTTGATGGGTGGTTGGTTGGTGTGTGATATCTGTCCTCTCTTCAGAAAGCACATTCTTATATACAAGATTTCGAGGAATTCTGTTCTGTTGCTTGGTATTCATAAGAAATTCTCTCAAGGGGGTTCTCATACTCCTTGTATAAACCTCCATGTAACCTGTCCAAAACAATTTTGTCAGGTTACCAAGTGGAAATGCATAAGGGAAAAACATTTAATATTCAGTTCTGGAGTAAGAATATTTATTTCAAGCTGGGCAGTGGTGGTGCATGCCTTTAATCCCAGCACTTGGGAGGCAGAGGCAGGCAGATTTCTGAGTTCGAGGCCAGACTGCTCTACATAGTTCCATGACAGCCAGGGTTACACAGAGAAACCCTGTCTTGAAAAAAACAAACAAACAAACAAAAAATATTTATTTCAACCAAACAATATTTAGTTGTATTAATCTATGATAGAGAACTATAGCCTGAAAATATTCTCAAATAGCATGTTCAGTATTTTGAAACCATGAGCTAAGCTTAAAACGGTCACAATATTTGAGGTAGAGCACAAATTGTGATGCCCCAGGAATCTTTTATCAATCTGGCCTTATGTTCACTCTTGTAATAAAGAAGCTTTTGGAGTTTATACACCACAGTCTAATAGGTGACCGCTTAATGGGATTTACATTCACTCAAATGAAATTAGGCTGGTAAAAGACAATGCAACATCCTGTAATGTAAATGGCACTGAGTGGCAGAATTAAATGTTTGTGGAAACAGGGCAGTAGATCTATCAGGAGCTAATTAGACAGAGAGTTCAGAAGCAGACTTGGGAGTAAATAGTATCCACAAAGAAAAAAAAAGAGGCCCTGAATGGCAGGGAAAATGTCCTTTTGTGTAAGGAAGAAAAGGAACTATACAAGACTAAGTGTAATTAGAATCTCAGATGGAGTCTCTCCCGTGAGAAAAACATATTCTTTTCTGAACCTGAGGATAATATTAAGTCAAAAAAATAATTTTGATAAATTATTGTGTATCTAAGTGATTCTTTATGATGTAGCTGGTTTAAATAGCATTCAATTCCCATGACTGCTGCCTAGCTATAGTCACTGTATCAAAAAAGAAAACAAAAAGCAAAATTCTTGGAAGTATCTTCGGAGTCATACTAGCAGAAAAGATAAAAGAGTACATTTACCCAAATGTAGAATTAAGGGTTTTAGGAAAGATAAATGGTAAAGTTGTGCATAATGTGTAACAAAGACAAGTAAAAACTTTGAATTTGATTTTATTCAGCATGTGAACAGTGACTTCTACAAACTTCAGATTCTGGAGAGTTCACTGGAGTATGTCAACAGTCTCTGTTTTTCAGCTGAGCTGTTGTAGAAGAGGAATGGTAGGACCTCTGAAGCAGCCCAGACTTCATGCAACAAATCAGACTTTGTTTGCATCCCAAGTACTAAGTTTGACTAGATAATGATTTTTATTAAAAATTCAGTACTCAAATTCCCATTTCATAAATTGCTTTACTTTTATGTACTGACATTTTTAGGATTTAATTTCTTGTCACAGATTATAAGGGAGGGCATACATTGCATTTTGTATAAAGCCAAAAGTAGTTTAGAGACAGTTTGATATATTTGCTTTCAAATAACACACTTCAAATTACAATAGTCCTTTCAACTTGCCAAGTATTCATATGTAATTCATGGAGATCACGCGACAATAAAGATTGACAATATATGTGAGAAGCTTCGAGCCTGGCAATTAATTTGCATGTTGTATTATGTTACCAAATCTTTTTTTTGTGAAGCTGTTGCTATGCTGGGGATAGTATAGATATTTCAGTGATGTTAGATTGAGTCATTAAAGTCTACTGTTGAAGTCAGAATGTTGGCTTTTTTTTTTTTTGCCTCCTGTGCTACATGAACAAAGAATTGTTCTGTGGGTATGTTCTAGGTTGTTTGTGGTTTAGTTAATCCATAAAATCTATGGTAGACATTGCTGTCAACAGTTAATGCTCTGAGATTGCTTTATTCTTTAATGAAAAGATCAGTGAGATTAGAATAGTTTTGCCCCTGCCATGGAAATAGACAAGTGTGAATGCCCAGTTTCTCTTGGTGGATTTCCAATCTGTCTCTGACCCAGAAATATAGGTGGTATTTGGCAGTTTGTCTACTGGCTTGTGAAACCTATCTTTCTTGTTTGTAAAAGGAGAGTAACTGGATTGGGTCAATTCTGCAATAGAAACAGTTTGTTTCTGAATATATGAAACACCAAGTGCCAGCCTTTCACTGCCAGTGGCATTTCAGGGGTTTCTAAGATTGGCTAATCACCAAAGTCACCTGCGGGAGCCACTTAAAAACACAAATTCCCAGGCTCTTTCCCTGCAGATCACGATTCATTGGGTCTGGGACAGGGCCAGAGAAACTCAAGTGACTCTAATGAATAGGGAGGTTGGAAGACTCCCCTGGACTGCTACAAAACTGATCATGCCACATTTGCCGGATCACAGTAGCAGATATATAATTTACTGTTATTTATCTTGAAGAGTCTTTATGTAAATGTGATGAACAAAGTCAAGGTTATTATATTACTTCGAAGTTAGTCCCTATCTGAAGAGTGCATTATTCCCATTATAAATCGATGAGAGGCAAATACTGTCTTGACTTGTTCAGTAGCTCAAGAGTTCTGATTATTTCTTTTCTTTTTTTTTTTTTACTGGATGTTTTCTTTATTTACATTTTAAATGTTATCCCCTTTCCTGGTATTCCCCTCCCCCTGCCTCCACAAAGGTGTTTCCCCACCCACCCACTCCTGCCTCCCCACCTTCTCATTCCCCTTCACTGGAGCATAGAGCCTTCACAGGACCAAGGGCCTCTTCTCTCATTGATGCATAACCTGGCCATCCTCTGCTATATACGAGGCTAATGCCAGGGATTTCCACATATGTACTCCTTGGTTGGTAGCTAAATCCCTAGGAGCTCGGGAGGGTCTGTTTGGTTGATACTGTTGTTCTTTTTATGGGGCTGCAAACCGCTTCAGCTCCCTCAGTCCTTTCTCTAACTCCTCCATTGGTGACCCTGTGATCAGTCCAATGGTCGTCTGTGAGCATCTGCCTCTGTATCATTATTAACAACTGGAATACCAGCCTTCTGCTCCCTGATCTGTGGACAAGTCACTTTGTAACCACATTTCCTGTCCCTTGAATTCAATGGATTTTCATTCCTTAACACATAAAATAAGGGAATTTAAAAGAACTATTCACATGCTGATACTAGGTTATTTCCCCCCTGTGGAGAGCATTAGGCTGTGTGAAAAGTTATAGATGGCAGAATGGTCCACTTCATTGTTATGCAGTGACCATCAGAGGACATGAGATAACTCCAGTGTTTTGGCATTCTCTCAAATTTATATTTGAGATCAGCAAGTTGGTCTTTGCATTACAGAACACGACATCAAATGATCTTAAAATAGTTTATGTTTCTGTACCCAGGACATAAAAATGTATATTTTATTTTGTTTATTAATTATTTTATTGTTATATATCTATTATGTGCTTTGTGATTTTGTTTGGGGGTGATCTGGGATAGAGATCTGACTATAATGCAGCACTTATAGCACACTGAAGCAGGAATTACACAGATGATATTTGCTAGTGTTTTTGTAAGGTAAACAAGCCTTAAATTCTACTTTGCCAATTTCAAATGCTAGAAGAATGCCCTTTGAAGAAAGATGAGCAATCACATACTAATAAAAATTCCAGGTCTGTAATGAAACTTCTAACATATCATTAATATTCCAGCATAGTAAACGTTGAAATTTCTGGAAACAAAAACTATAGCTATTTCTTATTCTGGAGCAAAGAGAACAAAGATCCAGAAATGGCAAAGAACTATAATGACTGCAATGGCCGGCACATAGAGAGCAATATTGCTTTTGACAAAAAAATGCTTCAAAAATGCATTGCTCAAGAGTCACATCCATGAGCTCCTTTCCTGAATATCTATGTGCGACCTAGTATGGTATTTTAGATGGAAATAATTTTAGTCTGATTAGATTTTACATCTTTAGAGAAAAATTATCCTTTGCCCACCTTTTAAATTATGTCAATTCCTTTGTACTCCATTTTGCAAAGCAGAAAATTCATAGAATACTCAGAAAACTGGACATGATACTTCCAGAGGACCCAGCCATACCACTCCTGGGCATATACCCAGAAGATTCCTCAGCATGCAATAAGGATACATGCTTCACTATGTTCATAGCAGCCTTATTTATAATAGCCAGAAGCTGGAAAGAACCCAGATGTCCCTCAACAGAGGAATGGATACAAAAAATGTGGTATATATACACAATGGAGTACTATTCAGCCATTAGAAACAATGAATTCATGAAATTCTTAGAGAAATGGATGGAGCTGGAGAACATCATACTAAGTGAGGTAACCCAGTCTCAAGAGAATACCCATGGTATGCACTCACTGATAAGTGGATATTAGCCTAGAATCTTGGGACACCAAAAACACAATTCACATACCAAATGATCTCTGACAAGAAGAAAGGAGTGGACACTGGTGCTGGAAAGGATCAAACCATCAGTGTAGGGGAATACCAGAACAGGGAAGTGGGAAGGGGTTGATGAGGGAGCAGGGGGAGGAAAAAGGGCATGTGAGACCTTTGGGGGGTGGGGAAACAAAAGGGAAATGAAATATAAATATAGAATATATCCAATAAAAAAAAGAAAAAAATAAAATTTGTGGAAAAAGGACAAAAATCCATCCAGATGGCTAGACAGAAAATAATTAAGGTGGGAGTTAGTAACACTTGATCTTTGAACCTGGGGACCTGGGTCTAATAACAAAACAAATAAAACAAAAAAGAAACTAACACAGAGCAATTGTGTTAAAAACTGCATGGTATTGGTATAGCAACAGGCAAGCAGATCAATGGAACAGGATTGAAGACCCAGAGGTTAACCCACAGACTTATGGTCACTTGATCTTTGATAAAGGAGCCACAACCATCCGGTGGAATAAAGATAGCCTTTTTAACAAATGGTGCTGGTTCAACTGGAAGTCAACATGCAGAAGAATGCGAATTGATCCAATCTTATCTCTTTGCACTAAGATCAACTCCAAGTGGATCAAGGACCTCCACATAAAACCAGACACACTGAAACTATTAGAAAAGAAACTTGGGAAGACCCTGGAGGACTTGGGCACAGGGGAAAAGTTCCTGAACAGAACACCAATAGCTTATGCTCTAAGATCAAGAATCGACAAATGGGACCTCATAAAATTACAAAGTTTCTGCAAAGCAAAGGACACTGTCAGAAGGACAAAACAGCAACCAACAAAGTGGGAAAAGATCTTCACCAACTCCACATCCGACAGAGGGCTAATATCCAATATATACAAAGAACTCAAGAAGTTAGACCACAAAGAACCAAATAACCCTATCAAAAAATGGGGCACAGAGCTAAACAAAGAATTTTCACCAGAAGAAATTCGGATGGCCGAGAAACACCTTAAAAGATGTTCAACATCATTAGTCATCAGGGAAATGCAAATCAAAACAACCCTGAGATTCCACCTCACACCAGTCAGAATGGCTAAGATTAAAAACTCAAGAGACAACAAGTGCTGGCGAGGATGTGGAGAAAGAGGAACACTCCTCCACTGTTGGTGGGATTGCAAAATGGTAAAACCGCTCTGGAAATCAGTTTGGCGGTTCCTCAGAAAATTGGGCATGTTACTTCCAGAGGACCCTGGCATACCACTCCTGGGCATATACCCAGAGGATTCCCCTGCATGCAATAAGGACACATGCTCCACTATGTTTATAGCAGCCTTGTTTATAATAGCCAGAAATTGGAAGCAGCCCAAATATCCCTCAAAGGAGGAATGGATACAGAAAATGTGGTATATTTATACAATGGAATACTACACAGCAATTAAAAATAATGAATTCATGCAATTTGTAGGTAAATGGTTAGACCTGGAAAATAACATCCTGAGTGAATTAACCCAATCACAAAAGAATGCACCTGAAATGCAATCACTGATAAGTGGATATTAATGAGCCCAGAAGCCCTAAATACTCAAGACACAAATAGCAAGTCAAATGATTCCCAAGAAGAAGAAAGGAGAGGACCCTGGGCCTGTAAAGATTGCTTCCAGTTTAGTAAAGAAACCGAGGGGGGAGGGGGAATTATTGGGGAACAGATGGGGGGGGGAGAGGAACTATGGGAACTATGGTGGGTGGGAACTGGGAAAGGGGAAAGCCTTTGGAATGTAAACATAGAATATAGAAAATAAAATTTAAAAAAAAAAACTAACAACAAAATAAAAATAAGCAAAACAAAACAAAGCAAAAAAAGCCAAGAAGAACAAAGAACATCATTCCAAAATAAACAATAAAATCAATTCAATTATATTAGAAAAAAATTTAGTTACTTGGAGGGCCTTGAGAGAAGGCTTAGTGGTTAGGAGTATGGACTGCTTTTGTAAAGGACCCGAGTTCAGTTCATAGCACCAACATTTGGTGGACCACAAACACCTGTAACTTCATTTTCTTGAAAGATGAGATTACTCTGGTCTCCAGGGTCATCTGAATCAACATGCACACAAACTTCTGAGTGTACACATAAATTTAAATATAACAGCTCTTTTAAAAGTTTTTTAAAAATAATCAGTTGGAGTTGTAAGAAAGGAAGTTGACATCTAAGACTCTTTCAGATGGCTTTTAAAAGTATAAATACGCTTTTCTGAGTTATAAGTAGAAAGTCAATGTGTACAACTTAGGAAAGATGGATGAAATATTTTCGTACTTAGCTCCTAGAGGACTGGAATTTTGTGTTTTATTTTTCCCTTAATATTTCCCCTTCAGTTTTATTGTCTGTGTCTAAAGATGGGAAGTATTGTAGGCTTAGAACCATGTGTGCTAATGACACTGATATAATATGATCCTTTTTATCACAAGATGCCACAGCCTTTCCCTGTCTCATATCTGACATCTCCAGCAAAGCTCTGAGCCATGACATTTCAGAATGCTCCTGGCTTTAACAGTCGCACAATCAGTGAAGAAGTTGGCTCCTTTAATTCCACTTATGATGTGTTCACACCAAGTTCTTCAGCCTTTTCCACTGTGGTTTTCTTCGGTCATATAATCCCAATGTTTTGAAGTATTCTTTAGAATGAATCTGTTTTACCTGGTTATAACTTAACAGATCATTTTTTTTCTGAACAAAAGTAATATGTATGTATGTGTGTGTGTGTGTGTGTGTGTGCGTTTGTGTGTGTGTGTTCACCTGCTCATGTGTGTTATATTTGAGAGTAACTATCTTTGTTCAAATAGTTGGTTGTTATTTGTGATCTGTAGTATTGATTTTTGCATAAAAGGCTTTGGTGAAAACTATTTCTACATTACTTGATTCTTTATTAAGCTCCTAGCATGTGCTAGCTCTTTGATTTCTTTACTTCTGTTACTTATTGTAAATTAACCATTCAAAGGGGCAACCAGATACCCTGACCCAAGGCATTGACAAATAAATGAAGGAATTGATTTTCATGTCCTGCTTTAAAAGGATGTTGTTGCTAAAGGAAAAAAAAGTAATGAACATGTTCAGCTAGAAAAATTGCCTGTATATCCAACAAGCCCCACTTTAGAGAGAGACAACAGACATTCCTTGGTTGTTCAAACATATAATGAGAGATCTCGTTTTATTCGGTCTGTGTTGGAATTACTGGTAGACAGTATCTCATTTAATTATTTCAAAAAATTTTATTTCATCTTCAGAGGTAGAGTTTCAAGTTTTCTTTTTCCTCAGAGACATTCTTCACATTGTAATTCAGTTGGAGAGATCAAAATTGTTCTAAATGTTGTTTGATCTTTGTTTAAAATAGATGAGTGCTGTGAAGAGGAAAAAAAATCCTATTTCTAAAAATTAGAATGCATTCATATTGCTCTTTGACAATTAAGCACCGCAGTTAATTTAGGCAAGGACTTTTTCTATCTTTTGCCAGAATAAAATATTGTCCTTAATTTAAGTACTCTACCAGAAGCTAATGATCTATACCTTCACAAGTTTCCAGCTTAATTTTAGAGGGAAAACTCTGCCTTTCCATATAGGCAATAAAGATCACGTTTTGCCAGTTTTAAAGGAGAAAGTGAGCCTCTAGCATTGATTTGCTTTAGAGGGGGATGACCCTCCAACATGCTGTTTGATTAGTGTAGCAAATTTTATGACATTAACCTGAAGATAAAGCCAGAGAGAATGTATAATATGAAGAGCAACAGAAACATAGTGTCACCATCTTAGATTTTGCCTTTGAATCATAATGAAAACTTATCTCTTTGAAACTTTTGTATTTCCTGAGGTATTAATATAAGCTTTACATGTGAGGTAGGTCCTAAGTAGAGGTACCCACATCTTATTAATCATCAATTTTATACATGTGTATGGATAATAATTGGGAGTTTAAAGTAGCCAGTTATGGTTGGGATAGCATATATTGTTATGTACATTTTACTAATCTGGGTTATTTTAAAAGAACCTGAAGTGCATTGACCCTCTTTTAGTTTTCGAAGCAGAGCTGCCAAACAAACTTCTACTTTTAACTGAATAGTTTTAAGATCAAAACCTCAAGAAATAATTTGTATGTTTATGACTTCCTGATTTCAGCTAACTTGTGTTTACAAGGAAGATAAATCAGATGTGCATTGCTAATAAATAGAATTTAAATGTACTTTAGTTTGCAAGGATGTTTCATGCTGGTGTGGTCTAAAATTCTTGTTTCATTTGATCTATTTTCTTGATCTTGTTTTCTCTGTGAAAATTTGGGCAGGACTCCTGTTTCTTCTTGCTGAAAATTCCAGACGGCTGTCATTTTATAAAGATATAAATGTATCTAACTTTCATTTCAGTTAAAAAATACATTGAATTAACATTGATAAAAGCAAGAGGAGATCTTCCAATCATTCCCTGCTCAAAAGTTAAAGAAAGGCTCATGTGCTGAGCATTTGGCCCATGAATCAAAAGAAAAATGTCACTTACATATGGCAATTTCTACAGATAGTAACTATGCTATTTTATATTCTTTCATTTATGTCATTTACTAACATTAGCATTACAAATACACACTAGCTTTTTTGTCTACATATTATTGGTTGAAAAATTTGAAACACAAATTTGTTTATGTCTCTGAAATATTAGTAATTCTTAATGACAACTGTGGCAAATACTGAAAGGGACTAAGTTATTTAATCAGGATCAGGAATGGATTTCTTTTAGTTCTAAAAACCCAATACTACAAATACTGATAATGCCAGGCACTAAAGTAAATATCTATATCCCTATAAGATAAAATATGAGGGGCTAAGGAATCTAGCTTAGTTGGTTAGAGTACAAGGCTCTGTATGTCATCCCCTGAATCCCATTCACACACACACACACACACACACGCACACACATATTATATGTATATAATATATATATTTCTTATACTTCCACTGTCCTTTAATTGGCCATATTAATTCAACACTTTTTGCGTGTGATAGTTTGAAAGGAAATGGCTGCTATAGTCTAATATACTTCACTGCTTGGTCCTTAGTTGATAGAACATTTTTGTGAAATGATTAGGAAATATGGACTTAGTGAAGGATGTATCACTGGGAGTGGACTTTGATGTCTCAAAGTATCATACAAGGCCCAGTCTCTTCTTCTCTGCCTCCAGCTTGCAGATAAGATATAAGTTCTTAGCTAGTACTTAAGGGTAACCCTTATGTTAACAGACTAAGCCTTAGAAACTTTAAGCAATCTTCCAATTAAATGCTTTCTCTTTAAAAGTTTCATTGGTCATGGTTGACCTTCACCACAATAGAAGAGAAAGTAAGACACCATGTTCTGATCTAGGCATATTCTATGTCACATGTAAAGGTGAACAATTATAACAATAACAGGCCAAGTACTGGGAGGAAGAACAAACTGCAAATATCCTCTAGTGACAGAAGATATGACTCTATAGTGCTAATTCTTTCTGGTGGGATAGTTAGTGAAGACTTGGATAGATGGACCTCAGTGATCTGATTTCAGGCATGAAAAAGAGGAGCTAGCCAGTCTTTAAAAAATTGAACAGAGACTGAAGAAAAGGCCACCAGAGACTGCCCCACCTAGGGATCCATCCCATCAGCAGACATCAAACCCAGACACTACTGCTGATGCCAGGAAGGGCTAGTTGACAAGATCCTGGTTTGGCTGTTGCCTGTCAGGACCTGCCAGAGCCTGACCAATACAGATGCAGATCCTTACAGCCAACTATTGGACTGAGTCCAGGGACACCAATGGAAGAGCTAAGTGAAGAACTGAAAGAGCTGGAGGGGATTGCAACCCCATAAGAAGAACAATATCAACTATCTGGACCACCCAGAACTCCCAGAGAATAAACCACCAACTAAAGAGTATACATGGAGGGATTCATGGCTCCAGATACACATGTAGCAGAGGATGGCCCTATCTGACAAAAATGGAAGGGGAGGCCCTTGGTCCTGAGGAGGTTTGATGCCCCAAAGTAGGTTGATGCCAGAGTGGTGAGGCTGGAGTCGGTGAGTGGGTGGAGGAGCACCCTTTTAGAGGCAAAGGGAAGGGAAGAGGGGGAATTATTTGGAGAGTTTTTGGAAGGTAACCAGGAAGGGGGATATCATTTGAAATGTAAAGGAATAAAATGACTAATAAAAAAAGGCCATTCATGTATTGGTATCAATAAATTCCAGGCTCTGCATTTAGGCACTCGAAATGTGTTAGTAAATAAAATGATGTTGCGTTCTCAAGGAACTTATAGTCATTATGTGCTTCTTACATCTTTGAGGTTCAAATGATTTAATATTTATTTTGCTCATGAAGTCCCATTGTATTAGCTCAATAAACTTTTAAAAAAAATATTAAGTGAACAGCCTGGCATTTGTTTGATACTTGGCATTTGTTATTATCCCTCTCATATATATTGCTTATTGACATGATGTATGTTTTTATGCTTAGTTATCAAGGATGTTTTAGGTTCATAGGATTGGAAATAACTGTTGATCCTTTCAAGGAGTATTTTAGCCCTCTGCCCTTAAATCTAGCTGCCAACTCATTTCTAATATACTTCATTCCCCTAGCTTGTGGACTGTTCTCCCACGTGATAAATAACTCTGCCTTATCAAGGTCAGTAAGAAAGGCCCCTTTTACATATCTCATAAATTTTAGCCAGGTGCCACTGATGTGAGATTAATGTAATGACACCATGGCAAGCACTCAGGCTTGTCTTAATTATGCTAAGGTTGCCGGTTCACCGTTTCTCTTCATCTGTCTCCTGCTTTAGGGAACACTAAACACTCTGTCATTAGATTGTCTGTTCCACAACATTGGCCCTTTACATTTACAAAGTCATCAGATGGCTTATGACATAGCTTTTCTAACAAATTAAATTAAGCAAATAGTGAAAACAAAAATTAGGGATAAAGTGCTACACACACACACACACACACACACACACACACCACACAAGTATCATATTGCAATCAGAGGAGGTGAATACACTCCCAAGTTGGCAGTGATTTCCTCTAAACTGTCTATAATGACAGACTGACTTAGGGCTCTGGTTGCTTCAGGTGTACATATGAATTACAGAGGTTTTTTTTTTTTTTCTTTTTTTCCTTTTAGAAAGGTAATTTCCATTTTCTAGCTCTGTATTTCGCAGATACTGGCTGAGCCTAGCTGAAGTAGCTTGCAGACCCATAGGAGGAACAACAATATGAACCAACCAGTACCCTCAGCACTCCCAGGGACTAAACCACCAACCAAAGAGTACACATGGAGGGTCCCATGGCTCCCGCTGCATATGTATCAGAGGATGCCCTTGTTTGACATCAAAGGGAGGAGAGGCCCTTGGTCTTCAGAAGGCTTGATGCCCCAGTATAGGTGAATTCCAGGATAGGGAAGCAGGAGTGGGTAGATTTGTGAGCTGGGGGAAGGGGGATGGGATAGGGAGTTTTTGAGGGGAAACTAGGGAAGATGATAACGTTTGAAATGTAAATAAAGAAAATATCTAATAAAACAACAAAGAAAGGTATTTTTCAAATGTCTGTTCTCTGTTGAGAATGATATACATGCACCTTCATAGGTCTTCTTGCTATCACATGTCATTTATCTTTATTGGTTTCTTCAGTGAAGCCATTTCTATGTCCTGTGTCCTACATGAGTATTTAATTACCTTATCTATTTCTGTATGAGATACCTATTTCCAAAAGCTTGGTCTCTTGAATTGGGAATATAGTCAGCTCAGAGGACAGAATTTTGAAGTTTGTTACTATGTTTTGATTCTATTCTGTTTCTATTCATGATTTCTATTAGGGTACAGGTACCTAAAGTAACATCTTCCCTCAACTAAAAATTCTTTTAATTTTAAAACGATTTTTTTGAAACAGTCTTGCTGTGTTTCTTAGGCTCTTACAGAACTCTCAGTTTGTGCAGACCTTCTTTCTGCCACTGCTTCCCAAGTAGCTGAAACTACAGGCATGTGGTACTATCCTCAAAAACTCCTTTGAATGATAACTGTGTTTTATGAGCAGAGGTCAAACAGAGATGGACAAACAGAGATAGAAAGAAAGACTAATCAGCTTCAAGCCACTTGGTAAAAGATATGCATTTTAAAGTTAGTTATGCCTTTGTTTAGGAAGAAAAAAATCTGGGAAAATAATACTTTAACTGTGTGGACCCTGAAATATACTACTTAAGTTTTTCCTGCCCTTCTGCTTATTAACTCTGAATACTCGAGCAGATTTGCTTATCTTTAAATATGACTAATAATATCAACCTGCTAAGGTGATAGAAATGAGATTTGAAATATGAACACATCGGCCCTTTGGTGGCCCATGGAAAGTGGCATGAGTGTATATGTTATTTCCATTTCGGTTGTCTTAAGGCATGACTTCATAAACCATGGCCGAGTGTTTCCAAGAGCATATTGAATCTCATCTATTAATTAGAAATAAAAAAAGCCTATCCTCATGCATTACACAGACAGTATTTAAGGATTTCTACTTAATCAAAGGGTGTAAGCCATCAGTGAAATATGACTGTGAGTAGACACAGCTGAGTAGTAAGAATGTAGTCTAAATCCTTCATGTGATAGTCTTGGATAAATCCAGATATTAGTAATAAAAGCTTTCTTTTCTTTCCATATATCAACCACACAGAGGTATATGTGGAGTGGGATTTTTTATTCCCTTCAATTTCAAGTAATGGTGAAACAAGTAGTTCTGAATATGTAGGTCATAGTCCTCTGGATTCTGTCAATGTGTATAACTATTTTAATAAATAGCCTATTGATTTGTACAAATACATTTGCACTTTTATATGCCAAATAATACAAATGTAGGGGATTTTATGTTAGATTTCATTATTTCATAGACAAGCTATACGTAAGAGAAGAGTCAGAAATGGCAGTTTTAAATTGTTTTAGATTTGTTCGTTCTATTTTGTGTTTGAGCGCTTCACCCATGTGTATGCACCCTACCTGTATGGGCGTATCGCCAGCAGTGGTTGAAGGAGGACCCATGGGAACGAAACCTGACATTGTGGTTGGCTGTGAGCCGCCAGAGGCTGCTGAGAATCAGACCTGGGTCTTCTGCAAGAAAATACATCCTCCTCACGCAACTGTCTCTCAAGCTCCCAAATAACGGTGTTTACAAATAACTAATGCAAACCACGATTTGTATGTACCAAAATTATAGGAAGGTACTGAATTTGAAATAGATAAGACAAACTAGAATTGCTAAATTTATCTAATCTCTAATCTAATCTAATCTAATCTAATCTAATCTAATCTAATCTAATCTAAACAAATATGAAAATCCTGAACTAGTTGATATCAGTTGTGATAGTGAACTCAGACCTCATTTTTTATACTATGAAAAGATATTAAGATGAGTTTTGTTTTTTTATATTTTGAGGGGGGGGAAGAAACCAACCTCCGTTTTGACTACTGGAAAATTTAACTGTGATTCCTGATGGAAACAAGGAGCCAAAGAGAACTGGCATTTTGTGGGATTAAAATTAGTATTACCATAGTTATCTCCAGATATTTAACATTATCACATTGAATTTATGTGTGTGTGAATGTGTGTGTGTTTTATATGTATTTGCAGGTATATAAATTATGAGCTATTCTATTTTTTTGTGGAGAAAAGTAGTTTTATTCAAGTAAATCAACAAAAGTATAATTTAAATACTGATTTTTCTTCATTAAAGTAGTCAGCTGAAAGTTATAAATTGAAATGATCTAAAGTAAATTGACCACCTAGCTTTATTTGAATATGAGCCAGTGAGGTTATGTGTTTGTTTTGTAACGTGTATGTAAATTCTGGGATCCTGTTACTCCTTGTTATCATGTATCAGTTTGTAGTAATAGTCCACAAATTTGTACATACAAAATGGTAAATGGGTAATTTTCAGGGGGAATTATTTTCTTTCGATTGATATTCCTTTTCCCCTTGTACTGATTTCACAAACATTGTGGTTTATTGAAATGCATGTTCAAAATGCAGCTCTCCAATTTAGCTTTTCCCATTTGATTAAGGCTTGTTGAGCAAGAGGCAACTGAATTTGATGCTGTGAAATATTTTGGCATTTTTGTATTCTGAGCGCACAGCTGTCATTTAAAATAGCTCTGACTAGCATTTAATCATTTACAGTGAATGTTTAGGCATTTGTTTATCTGATAAGTCCGGAGTCCAAACCTTCAATTTCAGCTGTTGGATGTTTAGAGAACAATGAACTAATGTAGACTGATATATTTTTCTGCTGTATATAAGTATTACTAATCACAAACTTACCAATATCACGTGCGTAATATAACTTGACTATTTTGTTTTTTAAGAGTTCTAATTACTTCTCAGGTTATATTAGCTAAAGTATTAATTTCAAGATATTCTTTTTTTAATCTTTCATCAGAAAGAAGTATTTATGAGACTATTCCAGTAATAACAAGAATAACACTGTCAGCATTATTTTCTTTATTAAACTGCGAAAGAATTTTCCTTAGCCTGCTTATTTATCTGCAGGTCTTTTAGAGAGATATGTGTGCCTCATTCTTCTCCTTAGCATACATGAAAGATGAATGTGATTGTGGGTAACTGTTATGAAATCCTAACTTAAAACAAACAAACCAAAAAACCAAAAAACAAACCTTCTCTTTAGAGTCCACAAAGACAGATCTTATATCCTCCCCGCCCCCCAGTAAGAATCCCTGAAGCTGCGCACTAGATTTTAGATTTTCTGCTAAAGAATGCTTTCAATAGATGGTTTTCCATTCAAAAGTAAAGCGCTGCTGCTTCTGAGTAGAAAATGGAGAATAAAATTCCTTCCTTTTAGAGGTCTATGCCTCATTCTGAAATAAAAGGTAGGTATTTGAGAAAAAAAAGCAAATATTATTTAATGTCCAATGAAATGCTATCTATTCTTGTAGTATTCATTTTCAGCCACACATGAAAGAGATTTTGTCTGTAAATATAAAATTGAGGACACAGGAAGAGGGGAAGAGAGACCAGTGGAAAGGGACGCTTGCAATTGAAATGAGGCTTTAAGTCACTCAACTCATGATATGATTATTTTTTGAAGAACTGCTCTCTCTTAAAGGGTATTGGAGTTCAAAATGAAAATTGCCTTTGCAGCAGAGTGCACCATCAGGTCTGTGGGGACCGATTAGTGCAATGTCTCTGCGTGTCCTATATACTTGTGCCGCTTCAGTAGTTACAGTAACACACAGGACACGGTGAAGGAAAAACTTTGATTCATAAAGGGACCCCGTGTGACTCTGCTGGATTTATAGTTTAAATTTTATTTTCTTATTTACTGTCTAAACTCACTTAAAAAGGCAAACTCATTGATGGATGGGTTGTCTGATATGTTCCAGTCAAAGTAGAATAGGGTTTTCCTGTATCCTGGAACATGCTTTACTAATTCACTTTTCAATCCTGTTAATCAACTGGGATATGTTAATAATCATTTGTGTGCACAGTGGTTCTAAGGAATGTAAGGCATATATTTACAATATGCCAAGGTATCCAGTTGTTAATAAATTAAATTTAAAAATGAGTTCTACTAACATGTGCTGTGGAGATGGCTCACAGGTGTGCATGCTTACAAACATGAAGATACATGTTTAGAATCATGTCCAAAGCTCAGCATGATGGCACATGGTTGCACATGGCTGTAGTCACAACAAAGGCAGATTAGAGCAAGCAGATCTTGGAAATCCACTGGCTAGTTAGTACAGTGAAGTTTAGGTGATTCAAACACACCTTCTTTGTAAATTACCTGGAGCGTGATATTGAAAAAGATATGGTATCAATTTATGCACATACATGCCCCTCTCTGTCTCTGTCTCTCCCTGTCTTTCTCTCCCTCACTCTGTCTTTCTCTACCTCTCTTTCACATACACATGCCACATAAACAATAATTGAATTATATGACAGTTAATAACTTGATTCAAAATTGAATTGTTTTTTAGCATCTCTTATATCTTTATTGATTATTTGGTTAATTTGATGACTGGAACTATTCTTAGTTGGAACCACATCTACAATTTTAAAATTGTACTTAGTACCAATATCTCAATGCATTTTAACAGAATAAGTCAAAGTATTGTTGAATTGCTATGAAGGATAAAGCAATAACCTATAGGGATTTTTTGTTTGTTTGTTTTGTTGTTGTTTTGTGTTTTTGCCTACAGAATGTAGAATTTCTGCACAAATAGTTTTTCTCCAACACCTCAGGCTCATGTAAAAACATAATGTAAGATAGATTGATTTCTATTTCTCAAAATTTATAGAATTAGTATTTAGTATATATTGTTTTTACTTAAATGACACTCTTACAGCATGGCAATTGTATTTTAAAACAGATTGGCAATGGACAGTGATAAACCACCTTGACTGTTTCAACTAAGAACTGTAAATAGTACCCACGGAAGCTTACTGCAGCACAGCAAGCCTCCTGTTCTATAGAGCACTCTGTAATTTGCCTTCCAGGAATATACAGTGCATGTTCTTGGGACAGTTCCACTTGGCCCAATCCCATTTTCCAGTCCAGTGAGCCTAATGGCAGGGCTGAAATGAGATGTGTCTATGTGCTTTTGGTAATTACTGGGTATATGTTAATGAAAAGCTTCTCCTTGGCCTTCCACCAGCACTGTTAAGTGTGGCCAGTGATCATTTTTCCTGGTGAAAGAGAAGCCACCAACAGGGCTTGAACACCCTACAAGAACACACGAATATCGCTACTCTCAGATGAATCTCTCTTTATCCCTTTGCAATTGAAGACGCTGGGAAGCTTAGTCCCTTCCTGTGAACTTATCAGAAATAGTACTCTTGTGACAAATCCAACTGGAAGTAACAACCAACTTATGAACATGTATGACATTCCTCGCTCGTCCAATTATTATGACCAAAAGAAAAGTCAGAAGTTGGACCAATGTATAGAACGCTATTCACTTAGGACTACAGATAAAACTTAGATCCATGAACTGATCAAGAATCCTAAAAAAATAATAATAAATTACTGTCATGTGACTCAAAGCTACTAAGGTTAACTACTGTTAAGGTTTCCAGGTGATCGTAAATAATTTCAAGCAAAAATAGAGAGTATAAAACTATAAATGGAAAAATTGAGCTTAAATTTGACAGCCAGTTCTGGTGATCAATTATAATTTTGATTGGTTCCTATCACTAGGCCAGAGAGTTAACATTATCTTTAGAGAGAGCCGTGATAAATTATGCATTTTGAATACCAGAGATAATATGATTATCGTGTTGCTTATAAAATAAAATGTTTTCATTCTCTAAAGAATTGTTATTTTTTCCAAGAAAAAGTGAATACATTATTTATATTTTTGCTATATCAGTTGTCTGAGTATTTGAAGTTCTCTCAGTTTTAGGGTACTGCAGAGATGGTATAAGGGGTGTGGGCATTTTCTATGAAAATGTCTTTATTTACATTTGAGAGCTCCTTTATTCCATGGCTCTTCACGCATGCATATAGACATAGTTTACAAGCCCAGTCTTTTTTTGGCCAAGTTGGAAATGTTGTCATGTGTAAGTTTATTCTTTCATACTTCTATAAATCAGAAGTCCCCAAATGAGGAATCAGTAGGTCTGTTCTTATGGAAAATCTGAAACAAAATCTGTTCCAGGACTTCCAGCATTCTGTGGGCTTTACTCCTTGGCTCTCATTAGCATATAGGAACTTTATGGCATCTTCAAATCATCTCTGTACATTCTTTTACTTCTCTTGTAAGCATCTTACTATGTTTAAGGCTCACCTAATCCCTTTGTTTCATATTGAACTTTCCTTTAATTCTGTCAGGCAATAGCTTTATTTCAACTAAAATCACAAGGGTATAGAGTAAATGGTTCAAGCCATGTCATACAGAAATTTTAAATCAGAATAAAAGTGCCAAGAAATTCTTAGGTATTAACTTATAGCTTATTTGATGTAAACACTCAGTTACAGACATAGTTTACCTGGATACAATGACTATTCTCATGTATGTGTTCCCCAGAATTGTAGAGTGATATAATGTGAATATCAAGGTGCATGGTTTAAAACATCCAGTGGTTCAGATGCTCTGCACACTCCTTGTCATATGGCTCTCGATACATTCTACATAATCTTCTCATTTTTCTACTGTCCGGAGTTGTGTATAAAGAAGTGGGCTCACTGTGAGACTAACTTGTACAGGTGTCTTCAAAGCAGTGGCATGTACCATAGCAAAGAATTCAAGTTAGAGTAATGATTTGTAATATTTGTGATGTAAAGATACATTGATAACAGCTCGGTTATCATTTTCTCTTTTATTTTTCTTCTATAATTCTTACATTCATGAAATTAAAGAACAGGGTAAGGACAATAAATGCCATTTTATAGGGATAGTGTAGGCTGGGTTTGGTTATTTGTCACTAGTGGTAGAGAAACAAGCTTTTAATGTGTGATAAAACAAAACCATAGTATGATAATAGAAGGAAAATTAATTTTGAGAACAGTTTTCCTAAGTTTTAAAACAGTTTTAGGAATTTGCTTAACTATTAACAATAACAGGTTTGAAATTGAGAGAAACAAAAACTATCAGAGAAAAAATAAGTTATATCTCTGTTCTTTTTACAGAAAAATAGCTTTCAAATCTTTTACAAAAGCTGATTAGAAGATACAGTAAAACCTAGAAAGTATCTCATGAAGGCATATTAGCCAGTTAATTGTTAAATATATTGGTTTGCAGAATATGTGTTGATTTGGTAGCTTAGATTGACAAGTGTATCCTATTGTTTATGTTCTTACTAAATAGTTACATAATTTTGTGGTATTTTTTTTTACTATCATCATCATCATCATCATCGTCATCATCATCATCATCATCATTTGATTTTTTTCAGTCCAGTCCTTATCCCCCTCTTGATCTGTCCACCCTTCAACAGTTTCTCATCCCATTCCTCCTCCCCAGTTTCCAAGAGAATGTCCCCATCCCCAATCCCTACCCTACCAAACCTTCCCACTTCCTGGGGCATCTAGTCTTTAGAGAGTTAGGTTCCTCTTCTCTCACTGAAGCCAGACCAGACAGTCCTCTGCTGTATGTGTGACAGGGGCCTCATATCAGCTGGTGTATGCTGCCTGGTTGGTGGTTCAGTGTCTGAGAGGTCTGGGGTTTCAGGTTAGTTGAGACTGCTGCTCTCCCTCTAAGGTTGCCAATGTTTAAAAAATGATTGCTTTTTATGATATTACCTAAATTCCTCAAGATTAAGATCTATTTTTATTTTTTTCCTTTAAGAGAAAAAAGAGAATAATCTTACATAAATAAGAGACTCTTTATTTATTTTTTTTTTCGAGACAGGGTTTCTCTGTGTAGTTCCTGCTGTCCTGGAACTCACTCTATAGACCAGACTGGCCTCAAACTCAGAAATCCCCTTGCCTCTGCCTTCCAAATGCTGGGATTAAAGGCGTGCGCCACCACAGTCAGCCTAATAAGAGACTCTTATCTCTTGCAAAAAAATTTAAAAAATCTATTAAAGATTCCAGCTATTTAAATTTAGTTTTCTTTTTAGTAATCTGATTTTCAAGCACTTCCATCCAAGACCACTGCATCTACATCCATCCCAGATATTTCTACATCTGTTATTGTTAAAGTCTCTAAGCCATCTCAGTGGTAAAGAACTTTTTAAAAGTTTATTTATTTTTTTATTCATTTTTATTTTATTCCTCTCTTATATAATACAGTCTGAAAAGAGTTTGATAAGGAGCCTTTAATACCTAATGGATTTGATCATTGTATGAAGACATATATTTTCTTGAATAACTCTCTTGTTTCATCACTCCCTTGGGCTTCATTTCATTTTCTATAAGGAGAAAATGGTTGCTGAAATTCAAATTTCATTGTTTTATTTGTCAAAAGCATTATCTACATATTTTCTAAATCTTAAAACGATTTGGTAAATTGTCTATCACAGATAGAATAAAACCTGATGTAGTCGCTAAGCAGTTTTTTTCCCCTCTCTATCAATGTGCAAGTGTTTGCTGTTTAGTTGTATCTTGGAATGATCTCTAGAAATCACTTCTTATCTGACTTTTGTTGCATATACCACAGTTTTCCTATCTGCCTTCTTGCTTTTGTGTTCCCTTTATCTCTATATAATAACTTTAATCTCACTGAGTTGTCTCTGGTCATGGTTGTGTAGAATCTTGGAGATAGACTTTAGACATTTCTTTTGTTTAGGTACCGTCTAAATATGAATCTTTATACATAGAAAGCTTTATGAAAACATTCATTATGCTACTTATTTATAGAGTTGGAAAGAAGTGTCAAGAGGTATGCTTTACTCAATGCAAAGCCAGGATCAGAAACCAGATTTTTTCTTTTTAAAAATGTCTTTGATATTATACCTACACTGTCCCCCTTCTCTTTGCTCCCTGTAAACTCTCAGCTACCCCTCCTAGCTCTCTTTCAAATTCATAATCATTTTCATTCATTGACTGTTTTTCATACTGGTGCCTGTATATGTAAATGCATCTGTATTCCTAAATACAGATATGAAACCTGCTCATTCGCTGTAATATTAGTTGTGTTTATATTTTCCTCACTGTGGGTCCAACCGCATCCATTTTTATTCTCACTCAACACAGCCAGGCTCTGTTGTAGTCTTTATAAGGGTGCTTATGTACAACTTTGATTTCTTATAGAATTGTATTTTCGTCTCACTTCTTCAAACAATTATCTGTAGGGATTCTATAAGAGAAAGATCCTATTTGTTAATCATGAAAGCATAATCACTGCTCTCAGATTTCAGAGGGCATTATGAGTGCGCTGCCATAAACATGCTGAGGTGGGCAGTTTTGTTCTAAGTGATGTACAAAACCAAAACAAAGAGAGGAGAAGAATACATTAATTTAAACTTTGGTCTTAGTTTGCTGTTAAGAGTAATAATCAATATGGATTTGGGTATACAACTCAACTATTCAAATGCTTTCTTTGTTCTTTGATTTTTACTGTTCAACAATTCCTTTGGCCTCCTAATTCTATGGCTCTTTCAATATACCCCAGCCTTATATACGACAAAAAGATTCAAACTTAAGGTCATTACATTTGTTACACATTTAGCTTACTACTCAGTGGAAACATTTCAAATGAATTTCTTTTGTTGGTGTCATACAAAATATTTTTAAAAGTGTTCAGTCAGAGAAGATGCATCTAACCTAACCCTCAAGAGACTGGAGGCCCCAGGGAGTTTAGAGGTCTGGTGGGATGAAGGTGGGATGTGGGGTGTGAGGACATCCTCCTGGAGACAGGGGGTAGGGAAGGAGGTACGGGATGGGGAAGAGTCAGAAGGTGGACCTGGAGTGGATTAAAGTCTGGAATGTAAAACAAACAAACAAACAAACAAAATTTATAAAAAGCAATATATTTGCATTTTTGTTTTAATTTCTTCTTCCCAATGAATGTTTTCACAGATTCAACTCATTAATCTTTAAGAGCAGAAAAAGACAAAATTGTTTAACAAAGGTGGCTCTCTCAACTCAGGGTAACAGTGTATAATGGGCTTTCCCTGGCATTTCTCAACAAAGTATATGTATGTGAGTGTTGGGTCTCAGACGTGGGTGGAGCAGCCTACATGGTTGGAGGACCCCTGCCCATGTGGAGCAGAGGACTCAGAATCTGAGAACACATAAGGGTCCTCATTACTTGACCCTGTTGGTCTTCTTACAGGGTTGCCAACCCCTTCAGCTCTTTCATCCTTCTACAAACTTTTCCATAGGGATCCCTAACCTCAGTCCGATGATGCTAACATACAGGTTTTTTTTTAAGATTATTATTTTTAATTAGGCATTTGCTTTATATACATTTCAAATGGTATCGCCTTTCCGAGTTACCCCTCCAAAAAACCCCTATCCCATTCCCCCTCCCCCTGTTCACCTCTTAATCTTTCTTTTAAGTCCAGTTGTTTTCCCCCTCCTGATCTGCCCTCCAACAGTTCCTCATCCCATTCCTGCTTCCCCATCTCTAAGAGGATGGCCCCACACCCCACCCTCAACAGTCCTCCCCACTTTCTGGGATCTCAAGTCTCTAGAGGGTTAGGTGCATCATCTCCTACTGAGGTCAGACCACAGAGAGGGATAGAATTGTTTATTGAGGCAATAGTATCAGATATTACTAAAATTAAATGTACAATTCTAATTCTATATTCTTGAATTGGCCATTCAGAGTGGGTGAGACTGGCTATGATGGTGCCTATTAGGATTTAGTGTTAATTTTTAAAAACTACACGCTACAATACATTTTATGATTCATACATTAGAATCTTCAAATATTATTAACTTGTAAATCCTCTAAATCAATGTACATTTTTATTACACAGGAGGAATCTTGACAGAACTTGTGGAATAGAGTATTTTCTCAAGGACAAATACTTGAATCAATGACAGATTGTGAACCATTTTTATTGACTGTCAGTTACAGTTCCTTGATCAGTAGACCATGATTTCTTTACATGACTTCTAGATATTCATGCATTTAATGAGATTCTGTTTGCCAGGGGGAATTTAATTTATTTTTCCTTAGATTAGCACACTAGACAATATTATACTTATTAGAAAGTGCAAAAAGTTTATTTGTTTGCTTAATTAAGAGAATTAAATTTTATGTTTGAAGCATGCCATTGCATTGAGAGTGGTTGCCTTCCAATCCCTGATTGTTTGAGTGACATTGAGTAAGGTGACTAATCTTTCAATTCTCAATATTTTTGTTACTGAGATTTTACTGGATTTTATTTCTTAAACAAAGCTCCTTATCAAAGTTCTTTCTGAAGGTGGAATACAAAATTTAATTCATAAAATAATCATTAAAATAAATAATATATAGTAGAGAGGATCAGTGCTAAACTAGTCAGGTTAGTATTTATTATTATAGATTGTTAGAATCACACCAACTTTTAAAACAAACAAACCACAGAAAACAAACAAACCAAAAACTTGGCCTTCATTAGAGAAAAATTGAATCATAATTTTCTAGAAAGTATGATGCATTGTGAGAAAGACAGTCATTTATCTCATACTTCACTGAGAATCTATATGATAAAGAAGATTATTTAACAAATATAATTTATTTGTTATTGGTTATTGCAACAAATGTAATTCTCCTATTGTGATCTTTCTGGCACCCACGTTTTAGATGAAGTTATTAGTTTTCTTTCACCTACTAGTACCATTTGACACAGATTTAACTATTCTACTACTTGATAATTTTACATTGTGATCAGTTTAGTGTGAAAGTTTTTTTTTCATTCAGAAGAGTTTTGAAAGAATGCAGATCTAACTTAGAGCGTCCCTCTGATCTTCAGTGAAACAGAGTATCATGGCAATAGCAACAGCTTTCTCAGTATTGAATAGAGAAAAGGAAGCACATAGCACAGTTGTTGATACACTCATGTCCTTGTAGGGGTTGAATAGTATCAGCCTCATCACTAGAAGAGTCTCTTAAAGGAAGGCAAGAACTACTATTTTTCTATTTCCAAGACATGGTTTCTGATCATTTTATTTTGTCTTATCTAACTCAACATGGTCCAATAAAAGCAACTGACTGTCCTACTTTACATAATAAAATGAAGGTAATGAGGCAGATAGGAAGAGAGCACTTACTTAACTCAGAAGAAAACATGTAAATAAAAAGTATGATTTTAAATAGAAAAGATAATTTATATTAGCTGAGTAATTTTATTCATTGTTTTATGATAATAGTTTTGAGACACTAGTACATAAAAATAAATCAATGCATTTGTTAAATAAATCATTTTATAATAAATAACATATTTATTTATTGCTTGAATGTACCTGAAGATTTGAATTAATTAACATGGTCTTAAATATGTCTTGTATCAAGTGCTGATAGTCTAGTCTCTCATAATGTGATGAAATTATTTTATTCATGTTTGCCCCAGGTTTCTCATTTCCACAACACAAATAATTGGCAATTTCAGCCAAGTGAGCCTTTTTTGTAGTATAATATTATGGATGAAAAATTGGGTTGCTTTCATTAGAAATGAAAATTTACCTAATTAGTCACTTATCAAGGAGCAACTTAGTCCTGTTGGTTCAGGATCTAGACCAGTTTTTATACATGTGCTTCACCTGCTGCACAGGTATATTTGAGTCTTCTGCATAGTCAGTCTCCTGACCAGTGTTGTGCACTCTACTTTCTTAATCATTGCAATTAGTAAAGTGAATATTTTCATGAACACATTGGGATATTAAACACTGAGAAGATTCCATTGATGTAAACTGTTACTGTGAGATGTAATGGATTCCACATCATTTTATTGCTTAAAGAAATTATATGTGGATGTGTATGGATGCCTTAGTATGCATAAATGCATAACACGCTGCAGCCAATCATCTTTAAATGATGTAAAATAGAATGAATCACCTTTACCAGCTTGCCAGTTCCTATCTCAGTGCCTAGTAAATACACTTTATCAGACAGCATCTCTATAACTAATAAAATTGACAAAATATTTATTATGTAATCTGCTACTTAATGATGTTTATACTGCTCACATGTTAAAGTTGTAATTCCTGCGACATCAGAACTTTTGGGGCGTCACGTACCCTATTTTAAATGTTTAACACATAAACGTTTGAGTGTGAAATTTTCTCCATATTTCAGAGACATCTTATTGCTTTGTGAAAGCTATCCCCTTGGCAGCAAACTATCTTCTCCCTATGCTATGCTTTCAATCTACATAAACTAAACTACAAATTCACTGGAAGTCCTATTAAAAGCTCTTCTGAGACAGCTCTGCCTTTCTGGATATAGCTACCCTGAGGGACTTTGTTTCAATGACTCTGGTCCCACATGCAGAGCAGACAAAACTGTCTAACCTGGCAAGAGAAAGCAGTGTGAGAACTGTAGTGTAGTGTAGGCTTTGCAAATGTTTATCCCCAACCACAGAACTGTAGTCTTAAACAATGTTACTAGGTTGCTTTGTTGCTTTTGTGGTGTAATTAGGGTGTCAGCACCAACATACATGTCTTCAGTTTAATTTGATTTCCATTTATTTTGTGTTGTCATTTAAGGAGTAGATTTGTATAAAATCAGGCTTTGCACTAGAAGTAATAACCTGGTAAATGAACAGCAAGTGCTTTTGTATTGCTGAATTTTTAGGGATTTTGTGTATGTGATTTATTTAAGGTCCACAACACATTTTACAGATGCTTTGAAATTGTGTGTAGTACTTTTATAAACCTTTAAAGGAATATAAATCTCCAAATATATATTTTGTAATTGTACTTAACTCCATCTTTTAAAAAAAGGCAAAGAATCTAACCTGTAATAATTAATTACATCAACTTCTGAGCAAATGGCAAGTATTGAATGTTTGAGGGTTTTTTCTTTATTTGTTTTTTGTTTTTTTCTTTTTCTTTTTCTTTTTGTACTCTATATATCTATAACAAGTAGCATGGTTCAAGCTAAGACCTCCACTGAGAATGACAAATTACAGGCCACATATCAGAATCTGCAATGATCATGATCCCGTGGAATTACCAGCTACCCATAAAAGAAAGGAAGGACTAACTGGTTTGGCAGAGAAGAGAATGAGAGAATAAAATTATTCTGTTTTCTTTTGCTAAGGCAAATAGAAGACTTGAATGTACTAGAGTATAGTCAAATACCAAAACAATATTTCCTGAGCAGAACTAAGGGGTGTTCTTTAGTTTTTCATTTACCTGGGTACTCTCAAATATTTACTTATTATTATATTTACCTTCATTCCTCACTATTAACATTTCAGTTGACCACACATAATTTTAGAAAACTAACAGAAAATTGGGTCAAGTTTTAATCTAGTATAGTAGCAAACAAGTACTCAAACTGTCACTGATTATTTTGTGTTTCATTGCCAACCCCTACCCATGTTTATTTACAATAAATACAACAAATCTGTAGATATTGTGATTCTTAGAGAAATGGGGTAATGAAGCATGTAATATATAACTGAAGACTTTCCCCAGCGTAAACATAGGCTGTGGATGTCAAACTGTCATGAGTATTAGGAAAAATGCAAGCAATGTTATGCAAATTGTCTCCCAGATGCTCCCTCGTATCAATGTAAATTTGATTACATGTCTGGCTATGGCGAAATTCTAAAAAAAAATGGCACTTTTGAAATTTACAATTTCTATACTACAACATACACACATACACACACACAGAGAAACACACACATATGTATATATAATGAAAGAATTGTTTCCAACATAACATTTGCACTATTATTGTTATTTATTTCAAGAAGTTTTATCTTCTCTCCAGTAATTCAGTATTTGACCATGTTTTTGACTAAGGTAAAAACATACAACCTACTGTCTTATGCCACATAAAATCATATTCATACTGACATGACCCTTGTAATTTTCTCCTTTATAACACATTTTTTGACTAAAATTTGTGTTTATTGAACTATACCATTTTAACTGGGCACCCCTGTGACTTTCTTTGTCAAACAAAGAAACAAGCAAATAAAACCTGACACATGTGCCTAAATTTTGCTGTCTTCAGCTGTTCTCAGTGATCATTTTCCTTTTGTTAAACCACTCATTCTGAAAAGTTATTTTTAACTATATTAAGGACTTATATCCCAGGGATGATGAACTATCAATAGTACATGCTTATTCTTTGAGTTTCTGTCTTTCTGAATTTGTTAGGAGCATTTTTCCATCAAGGATATTTTTTCTTGTTGAATTCCTAATCTTTCTCTTATTGGTGCTGGGGAATCAGATCCAGGGCCTTTTATGTGCCAGGCAAGTCCTCTGCCACTGATTTGTGTCCTTTTAAAAAGGGCTCTTTAGCCTCCCACACCAGCTACTGCCTTTCTGTTCCTCGATGTCCTCTTTCCTCACTTTTCTTTTCTCTGTTAATTTCTAATTGTCATCATGCACCTTAATTTTACAGCAGTTTTCCCACTATGCTAAATCACACACATCTTTACAATTACTAACTGTACATGTATGGGCATACCAGTGAGTCTCAGATTACTTGTATTTTATAAGTTGTATACAGAGCAACTAGGTTCTCCCAGTTGTTCAAGTCAAACATCTCAAGCAATCTATTGTCCTGTTTCACAGCCTACATACTGATATTCGTTCTGCAGAATCTTGTTTACAGTGTCTGGTGTTTAGCCTCCCCAACAGACCCAAAGTCATTTCCAGTGTAAGCCGTCTTTCCATTGGCATTGATCCATCACAGTAGCCTCTTGTCTTCCTTTGCTTAACTTTAAATTTGCCCTCTTTTCTTCATCTAAAATACTAAACCAAACTATGAAAATATGTCACACCATTTTGCTACTCGTATTTCCCATGTATTCTTTTACTACTTTTAGGAAAATAAACTGCAGGGAGATAGTGACATAATCTTACTTTTGAACTGCATCTTATACCATTTCTACCTATTGCTTTTTCTTTACACACTGGAACTTCTCATACCTAAAACACACCAGGCATTCTCCTTCCCAAGTTTTCAACAATTGCATTATTTATTATTTTTGTTTGTGTAATTTCATCATTGTATAGAATGGCTTCTTGTTTTTAATTTGTAGAGGTTCATAAAAGTCTTTCAAATACAGACTTATTTTGACCCTTGAGTGAAAAATATGATCCTTATTTTGCATTTGATATTTCCTCATTCTTTAAAAAATGAGGAGGCTATGAATTTTATTATTCTTCTCTATTTTGACAACCACTAGAACAGCAGATATTTAACATCAGGGATTATATGTTTTGTTTGTCTGTTTATTCTCTACTATTCTCCAAGTGGCTTGAGCACTACGTTGTGCATATGAAAGACAATGAGGATTTAACAGATGAATCAATGAGTAATTTACAAAGGAATGAATATATCCTTCATGATTCTGCTATCACAGACTAATATACCAGTTTCTAATAAATTGTACAGAAGAGAATTCATCACATAAAATGCATTCTATAATTCTTCCTTTATATAACTGTAGTCCCTTACTAGAATTCATACACAAAATAAACATTTAATGCTGAGATATAATGCTTTTAGTAGAGCAATGGTTCTCAACCTTCCTAAGGCTATGACTCTTTTAATACAATACCTCATGTTGTGATGACTCAAACCATAAAGGATTTTTGTTTCTGCTTCATTACTGTAGTTTGGCTATTATTACTAATTTTAATGTAATATCTGTGCTGTCTGATGGTCTTAGGCAACACCTGCCAAAGGGTCCCTCAATCAAAGGGTTTGCAACGTACAGGTAGATAACCACTTCAGTAGAGTAACAGATTTTGACTTGAAGAATCTGGAGTAACGCACCCAGTGACTCAAATGTGAACTGTGATTGAAACTCATAGAAATCATTTGATAAGTCATTTCATAATTTTGAAGCATCTCAAAACATTTCTGTGTTTCACAATTTCTCAGTCAGTATATGAAAATCTCCACCAAGCTCCTATAAAGTCCACTCCCACTTCCTACCCTGCATGTTCTTGATTCCACTATTTCTAATAACTCATTAGTCAAATTTGTGCTGCCATATATTAGAATATGATCAACCTTCTAGGAGATACTATTTAAAAAATATAAACAAACTGTTTTTCCCTTTCCCATGAGACTTCATGTGTCAATAGTTTCTCAGTCATGAGTGCAGATTCATAAACCCCTTCCCCATCCAGGCTAGAACAGTAACTGGTTTAATCCTAGTACAACAGTAAGCTTATGTGGCCCCTCTGTTTGCCAGAATTGTAGTTTACAATTACAGTTGAGAAAAAATGTTGATGAATTTCCCCCCAACAATTATATAATACTGTGAAATCCAGCTAGCATGGAGAAATATTTCTGGTCAATACTAACATGACTTCTCCATGTCCTGTGAACAACCTGTGCGATGCCTTCATCATTAAGATCTGATCATAAAGTTCTATCAGACATAAATGAGCAATGACAATAGCCTACACTGTTTTAGGGAACTTTGAAACACCTCTAACCACACCCTCCTAGGACACACATCACACTTGGCACTGGGTTTTACGTTTAGTTACCCATGACTTACAGTGAGTGGAGCATAACACCTTAAATAATGCAACTGCACTTGAAATTTTCATGCGGCAAAAAAATAAATGCCACCTCTCCCTCAAATCATGCACAGGTTTTGTCTCACTTCTCACTAAGAAGAAAAATGTCATTATGAATAGGATATTTCTGATATAGAAACATATTTAGTAGGTAGTTGGAAAGATGATCATACATTTTGGTCTGAAAGAGGAAACACAGCTATCTAAGGACATGAAGAAACAACTGCAACATGGAGCATTGAAAAATTGGTAATTTAAGAACTCCTTAGTGATAATCTACCAAGGATATGACTACACTGAGTATCTGTGATTTGTTTTCACTGCACTTAATCTTGTCAGTTTAAGTAGCTGAGGGAATACAATAAATGAATGAATTGGATAGTAACTCCAAGACGTCATCCTTTGCCATGATAGCAGTACATTTTGTTTAAATACAGTTTGCCTGAGCAAGAGTCAAATAGGTCATGAATATCATGAAAATGTGACAATATTTGGTTAAATAATTGACACTGAAAATTACATTCATATATGTATGCTAGAAATCCAATTTGCATAGTTCTGAGAACGTAGAGTTGTGTTAAGGAAAAAAGCAAATTTACTACTATAACAATAAAAGCTTAGTTACTTACAAAGCTCTGTCATGTAGGGCTTTGACATCGCTGTGAACATATATTTAAGGACTGAATGAGTTCAAAATTTACCTACATCAATTATTTGACTGGTCATTGATGGTAAACAATGAACCTTTTTATTGTTTTTTATCCATATTTAAAATTTTTAATTATATTTTACTTATGGTTGTTTTCTTTCATTTATTTACTTTTAGAAACAGAATCTCACTGAATGATAAAATGTTAACTTTGAAAATACAGATAGCAAAATGACAGGGCATCAAGAGGGGATTTCAAATGTTTTGCTACAGCCAAAGGGTTGCCAAATATTAAAGAGAATCTACACATCTGTTCTGAAAGGATGTATCTTCAGAACTGAAACAAATACTGAAGAGACAACTGTCTCTTTATTTTCTATTTTTAAAAACTTCTAAAATATTTAATTGCCAAGAATTTATTGACAGAAATATTACATGAACATTTGTAAAGCAATACTATGTGACTTACATGACTTAACACTTTCAGAGTTCTAATCTGAGTATATTTTTAAGTCTTCTGATCCTACATTGTTTCTTTTTGAAGAAAAATAATCTAAATTCTTTTCTAAAATTTATTTGTGCATTTGGGAACTGCCATTGCTTGCTCTGTTTCCCTTACTGAAAATCTACAGAAATCTAATAAGAGAGAAATAACATTTGGACTGTCTATTTTTTCCCCCCTAAGGATTCCCTTTTCTGACACTGTCCCCTGTGATTTTTCTTCTCTGAAGTTTCAACACTTTTTACCTTTTTCTTGGATTTCTGAGAAACCGCTGTCTTGATAAGGGCTCTTCTGACTCCACAGCTGTCAACTGTGAGCCTCTTGCTCCACATCAGAAATGCGTTACAGTATCTCTTTCTATCTTGCATTTTACTGAAGCTCTTGCACAAGCTTGTAAGCTTCCTGAGTGTCGGGATAGGGGTACTTTAACTCACCTATCTTCTAAGCTCCTACAAATTTAGCTACAAATTTTCACTTATACATCTTAAGTGTGTATTTATTAGCTAAAAATTATGATCCAGTGATGGTTCTTGTTATTAAAATGCTGATAACATCCTTAACTTTGTGCACATTAGTTAGTACTTAGTGACATCTAAACCGTTTAGAGACGTGCAGTGGTGGCACACGCCTTTAATCCCAGCACTTGGGAGGCAGAGGCAGGCAGATTTCTGAGTTTGAGGCCAGCCTGGTCTACAGAGTGAGTTTCAGGATAGCCAGGGCTATACAGAGAAAACCTGTCTTGAAGAAAAAAAAGAAAGAAAAGAAATATCTAAACCGTTTAAAATGAAAAATTAATACAGTTAATATGAGCTTTTAAAACCAAGCAATTTTGTATTTTTCTTTTTTGCTAAAATAGTAGGATTAGTATGAATTGACCTCTTAATGTTAAACTTTTAGCCCATGCATGGCAAATGCACGTGGCAGCTATTTCTGCATTCAGAGCTTTGAAATCAGGGAAAGGCCCACAGAGGTCAGTTAATAGGTCTTTATAAAGGTATGAGAGACAGGTCATATCTACAGCAGCTTTAATAGGACAGTATCTATCTACTGTTAAAAGCTCTCCTGAGGTTTTCAAAACAGAACCTTGGCAAATACTGAAATGGTTTTACTTAGGAAACTTAAGACTGTCACACCTCCACAGTAGTTAGACAAGAATTAGCTCAGCCCTGTAAAGAATTTAAAATGTCCATTCTACTTTTGATTAACACCATTTTGTTAATAAAAATAAGAGCAAGAATATAATCTCATAAAAAAAGAAGCCAACACATCAGAAAACAAAAGATGGAAATTTGTGTTGCTTCCTTCTCTTTATCTGTATACACAGAAGTGAGGCCCAGCAGATATTAGGGAGATGCACTGTTGAGCCTCTGGACTGGAGAAGAAACTATCAATTTAACTCTTGAAAACAGCAGTTAGGTCATCCCACAATTCTCAGCATCTCCTGGGTTTTCTATAATATTAATTTATATTGTATTCCTGAGAAACACTTTTGAAGATTTTGATAATTACTTAATAACTATAAAATACATACCTGGTATCTTTTTTTTAACTTCAGAAAGTGTCTACCTGCTTCACGTTAGACTACAAGGGATTCTTGAGTCTTCATTCACTATTATAAAGCAATAACTTTTCTTCCAGTATTAAAATATTTTCAGACTATTTAACAATAAAAGAAATATTCCTGATTCAGAATTAAGTATTATTGGTGAATGCTAACTTGTATATTTAACATGATATATATCACACTGTTTTGGCATATGTACATTCACTTCAAATCTACCACAAAGGGAATATACCATCACTGTACAATTAGACGTTCTATAAATGGCTTTTATTATTTAAATATTTCAAATGTTTTCTAATATATAATGGGCTGTTTTATAGTAAATATAATGTTATTTTAAAAGGGAAGAAGTATGGTTATAGTTGTAGAGCATATTTTTATTTAGATTTGTATTTATTGAAATAATTTGTATGGCAGTTCTGGGGTCAAGTGACATGAGTTCAAATTATGATTACAGGAAGATGTGGTAGCACATACTTTTAATGCCAGCACTCAGGGTGAGAGGCAATAAGATGAGGAACAATGATATATACTGAGTAATAAGCTATCTAGGAACATCCAGCTAGACATATATATATGACAGAGAGAGAGAGAGAGGGAGAGAGAGAGAGAGAAATAATGCTCACACTCTTAGACATATATCTCTTGATATATATGAATTGGAATAGTACCTGAATTTCATACAGATGAGGATTAAATAAGGACATAGACACACAAATGAGAGCTTGTCTTATAATAATGCTTAGTCAATATTATCTAGACCATATTAATTTTATCATGGGAAGGAAGCATAGCCCATTTTACAAAAATTGAGCCAGTTATATAACAACACAAGTGTACAAATGATTAACAGTTTCATTATAAATGCAGACAATCAAATGGAGAGAGGTCACTAGGTTTCTCAGGGAATGAATTAGGAGGATAAAGCATGAACTAGATTACAAAGGGGATACAATTTGAAAAGGTGCTTCCTTACACTTTATGATGAGGTGATGAAAAGAATGTAATTTGAAAAATGGAAATTGCCAAGACTTAATGAAACACAGCCTAAAATCCAGCATTGCTATAGAAATATTTTCTGTTTAGGCTATAACAATGAAAACATGTTCAGATAGTCATATTTCTTATAATATTCAAACAATTTACTCATGTCTCTCTTCTCTATTTTTCCCTTTTAAAAAAAATTAAATAATGAACTCATATTTTGTCTTGTGGGATATTTAAGAACATTTTCTTGTCAGATTCTGTAGATGAACTCTCTAGATTTTAGTTAGTAATAGGTACTGTAGTGAAACCCCAGTCTTTTTATTAAGACTCTAGAGAAACCCTCTTTATATACACTAGGATATACACAAGGAAAAAACATGGTCTGTAATGCTGTTACGTGTTGTGTGCTCATTAGTTATTCTTGAAACACACTGAGATCTTCTTTTACCCCCATTATCATGTTTTTAAGCTATAAGATAGTTGCATTACTAGTATATTTCTTAAAAGATGGTCCAAAATGTCGTCTTTCCTAGCAGGCAATATCGATTGTAAATTTCACAGGCAAAATTCATATGGATGCCATAATCCATCCTACTGTTTTTGTAATGATGTCCAAAGAGAAATTAACTGAAGAGATTAGACATTATTTTGGTCCTGCTTATAACTGGGAACAAAATATCAGCCGTGCACTTCTTCTCCTTCCTTTCTTCATCGTCTCCTCCTCTCCCTCTTTGTACTTTTCCTTCTGTTATCTCCTCCTCCTTCAGCATTGCAATATGTGAATGTTATAGTTGATTAGCGATTTCATTCCATTTTTAACAGTATCATTTGAGGTCTTTAGGACTTTGTCCTAACTTTATAGAAGTTCAAAGATTTTAGTATGGCTCATGAAAATGAAACATTGTGCCTACAACTGTGGTCTCAAATTGCCTAAGAATTGTGATATAGTATCATGAAAATATATTCATCTTTGAAACACACTCATCATTAGGTCTGAAAAAAATATCTAGTTACTGTATGTACTTCATTTGATGAATTGCTTCTCTGAGATGCAGTTTAATATACTTTCTTGTTTTTTCATTAATTAATTAATTAATTAATTAATTTGCTTTATAACCTGATTGTAGCCCCCTCCCTCCTTCTCTCTTCTCAGTCTCACCTTACAAATCACTCATCCCTCACTTCCTCTCTTTCTCAGGAAAGAGGAAGTCACCCAGGTATACCACCCTGCCATTCAGTGACAGGCAGCTGCAGGATTAAGCGCTTCCTTTTCCACTGAGGCCAGGACAGACATTCCATCTAGAAGAAGATCCAAGGGCAGGCAGCAGAGTCAAAGACAACCCCATTCCAGTTGTTAGGGGCCCACATTGAGACCAACATGCACATCTGGTATACATGTAGAGGGGGCTAGATCCAGCCTCTGCAATGCTGTTTAGTTGATGGTTCAGTCTCTGTGAGTCACATGGGCCCAGGTCAGTTGATTCTGTATGTCTTCTTGTGTGTTCTTGACCCCTCTAACTCACGTTTAACTTGTGTTTTAATCATTTCATTTTGTTTCTAAAGTCACATTTAAACTTTTATATTGATTTACATCGATACAATAAAAATTCACTTATTATGTTACCATGAAATACTATACTATAGTATATTTACTTTTAAATATCATTTAGTTGCCTGGTATATCTGTGGTAAGCCCGATACTTTTAACATGTGTTTAATTCGTGAATGGTGAAGGATTTATGTATTTAGGACTCAGAGAAATTTAAAAATGCATAAATAGAATAGAGGGGATTTTTTTTTGGAAAATATAACCTCCAGATATGGTTGTTAACATATTTTGGTGTAAATGATTCTACATTAACATCATTTGAAGGTTTCCTAAGTGGCCACAGGCTGCCAAATGCATGGTTTGCCAGTCTGGTCAATGCTCTTTAATTTTCTTTTTTAATATTAAAAAAAGTAAATTCTATTTGCCACGAAGGAAGAACTCGTTCTGTCCCATTGACTAATTGGCATTGATAAATCAGCTGCATTAGTTTTACAAGAAAACAGCATAACAGATTGATGCATATCTGCTCTCTCTAGGAATAAAGCTGAAGAGAACTCAGCACACCATCTGGAAGAGACAATGAGAGGTGGTGAATTTCATGCAACAGGGAGAAAGGGAGGGCACTTTTCAGATGCCACATATCTGAGCTGACACTTTGATGTGTTCAACTGTAATCTCTCCTGTCAAAATATTTTTTTCTTTACCCATACTTGGTCTAATGCAATCAGACCACAGTGTGGAAGGCTGCCATGTTCTCTTAGGTGAGATTTGTCTTAGAGTTAGTAACAAAGCCAAATAGTGTCCAGATTGTAATGCCACAATTTAAATGATGAGTTCAAAAAATAAAGAAAGGAAGGAAAAAAGGAAGGAAAAAAAAAGCAATACTGACCTGTGTAAATATTTACAATCTGCTATATTCTTTCTAATAAGAATTTGAAAATCTTGCGTAGTAACTCTTTTTTTAAACTTTTATTAATCTCAGTAACACTGTATAACTGAAAAAATTAATTTGTTTTCAATTTTAAGTTGTCAAAATTAATTAATACTACTTCCATTTATGTTTTCCTTATTTAATTTTTATCTAATGATAATATGTTTCCTAGTATTTTCTAGAAATTGCCACAAATTAGAACGCATTTATGGGATGATGACCTTGAGTGAGATAAAGGATAATTTTTAGGTGGAAGTTTATTTTGATGATTACAATTAACATTATTAGTATCATTATTAATTATACACATATTATTGTTAGGGAAATTTAATTGAAAATTATCAAAAATATTCTAAATTAAAATTAAAACTTGTTCAAGTCAAGATGGCATTCATTTTACTTACTAAAGCTTTCATATCTTGACAAAAGTAATCCTTATTTGAGACAAGAACTCACTGTATACCTGTCTCTGCTTTGCCTAGAAAACTCTTTAAGACTATGCTGGTCTTCATTTCCCAGAGATTTGCCTACATGATATAAATTGATTTATTTGCCAATTTTTACTTTACTTTGAATGAAAAATGAGAAATTTTACTGTTTGGGCTAAAACATTTCTTTGAATGATTTCAGAAATTATTTTATTGAAAACCTAAGGCTAATAAGGTGATTATGACTTATAATGTAATTCATATACAAATATTATTTGTTAGAAAATATTTAAAATTTGATGATCACAACATTCATATATTTATGGTTTTATTTCCAAAGAGACTCATGGTATTCATAAATTTATATCATTTATTAGTAATACAGTTGTACAATAATTTTAAAATATTGAATCTCTTCATATGAAAAGCAAACAAATACAAATACGTGTTAAATGGAAACTGATTCAATAAAATGGATTTCCTCTATGTCTTATAAACTTAATCTCTATGAAGATTTAAATAAAAAAGATATAATAGTTGGATTCAATCATAAAATTTACCTATTTAATGATTTATATCAGACAGTTTATTAGATAACAAAATATCTGGTAATAGAAACTAATGGCACTCTTTGTTATCCAAGCTGGTATGGAGCTTACAGTGCTTATTGTTTGGCTAAATCTAGGATGGAGAGAGGCTCACAACATCACACTTAACGTAATTAATTTTAGAGGCATGATAAAGTTCTACAATTGTTATGACCATATAATTCTCGCTACTAAAAACTGTAAGACAATGCATTGTGTATTATATCTCAGCAAAGCTCTCATTTTTAAAAAAAGATTTTTAATTGGATATATTTTAAATTTACACTTCATTTCCCTTTTTAAGGTCCCACATGCCCTTTCCCACCCCGTGTTCGCCCATCCACCCTTTCCCACTTCCCTGTTCTGGTATTCCCCTACACTAATGCTTTGAGCCTTTCCAGAACCAGGGTCCACTCCTTCCTTCTTGTCTGACATCATTTCGTGTGTGGATTGTGTTTTTGGTGTCCCAAGATTCTAGGCTAATAACCACTTAGTGAGTGCATACCATGGGTATTCTTTTGAGACTGGGTTACCTCACTTAGTATGATGTTCTCCAGCTCAATGCATTTCTCTAAGAATTTCATGAATTCATTGTTTCTAATGGCTGAATAGTACTCCACTGTGTATATATACCACATCTTTTGTATCCATTCTTCCATTGAAGGACATCTGGGTTCTTTGCAGCTTCTGGCTATTATAAATAAGGCTGCTATGAACATAGTGGAGCATGTATCCTTATTGCATGCTGGGGAATCTTCTGGGTATATGCCCAGGAGTGGTATGGCAGGGTCCTCTGGAAGTATCATGTCCAGTTTTCTGAGGATCCGCCAGACTGATTTCCAGAGTGGTTATACCAGCTTGCAGCACCACCAGCAGTGGAGGAGTGTTCCTCTTTCTCCACATCCTTGCCAACACCTGCTGTTTCCTGAGTTTTTAATCTTAGCCATTCTGACTGGTGTGAGGTGAAATCTCAGGGTTGTTTTGATTTGCATTTCTCTAATGACTAATGATGTTGAACATTTTTTAAGGTGTTTCTCAGCCATCTGAATTTCTTTAGGTGAAAAGTCTTTGTTTAGCTCTGTACCCCATTTTTTGATAGGGTTATTTGGTTTTCTGGGGTCTAACTTCTTGAGTTCTTTGTATCCATTGAATATTAGCCCTCTGTCAGATGTAGGGTTGGTGAAGATCTTTTCCCAATTTGTTGGTTGCTGATTTGTCCTTTTGACAGTATCTTTTGCCTTGCAGAAACTTTGTAATTTTATAAGGTCCCATTTGTCTATACTTGATCTTAGAGCATAAGCTATTGGTGTTCTGTTCAGGAACTTTACCCCTGAGCCAGTGTCCTCAAGGGTCTTCCCCAGTTTCTTTTCTATTAATTTTAGTATGTCTGGTTTATGTAAATGCTTTAAATGACTATAATATTCATAGTGAAATGAAAAGTTATTTGAAAATCAAAGAAGAACCAATTATGGAAACTGGATAGGAAAAGGTAATGCCAGTGGACTGACAAATAATAATTACAGGTTTCTCATGTAAAATGATCTTTTTGAGAAATATTGAATTCATTAAAGGTTACTTCATGATTGGAGAAATGCTATTTTGCAATGTGTAGAATTTTTTCTAAAAATCTTAAAAATGCATCATAGACATGTACAAAAGCCTCAAAGATTAAATAAAATATTTTTGAGGTGCTATAATGTCATAAGTGAAACTATATATATATATATATGTGTGTGTGTGTATATATACTGTATACACACACATATATATATATATTTAATAGATATAACATAATATATATATATATTGCCTTATATATATACATATATATAAGGCAAAAGACACTGTCAAAAGGACAAATCAGCAACCAACAAATTGGGAAAAGATCTTCACCAACCCTACATCTGACAGAGGGCTAATATTCAATGGATACAAAGAACTCAAGAAGTTAGACCCCAGAAAACCAAATAACCCTATCAAAAAATGGGGTACAGACCTAAACAATATATATATATATATATAATAGATATAATAAAAGATATATATATATATTTCTTTATTTCACATGGTTAATCAACCCTAAGGATACCCTCTCCTATTTTATGAATACTGTAATTTTGTTAATTACTTGGCTATAATTAATTTTAGTATATAGTGTTTTTCTGGAAGTACGTCTTTAGTTTTCTAGTTTTCTTCATGACTCTTAAGAGGCATTCAGTTTTCATTGCCAGGTTTCTTGTTGGAGTTTTGTAACTTTAAAGTTTAGAAGAGGAGGCAGTTTCTTCTTATATCCATGTTATGTTCATGGCTTAAGATGCTGTACTCAAGACAGATTAGCAGAAACAAAATAACATACTTGACTTATTTAATACAATTTTACTCAAACACAGAAGACATGAGAAGTAAAGACTAAAGGGTATTTGGGCTGGACAGTAAGAGGGAGGTGTTAAAGAAACATGATAAGACAGGTGGGTATAAAATAATCATCTGAGATCTGTTAAGGTGGTCTCTGTCTCCATGTCTACAAAATTAAGAGTGTTTCTTCCCTCATCAAGTTTAGGGAAAACATGCCTCCACTGAGTATCCCAGGCCTTTGTTCAGAGGAGAAGGACAGTGGAAAGCTAGACAGGAGTGTTTCCTTATCCTGGTATCTACATTTGTGGGTGCATGTCTTCAGTGCCTTCAAAAGCAAACATCATGCCGGTCTGTTTCTTACCTTATCTTTGTCCCTGAATATTTCAAATGTTATAATAAGTAATTTTGAGCAATTATGGTATCTGATTATGGCTACAGCACTAACAAGAAAAAACATTACCACATAAAATTTTAGATTTTCTATTTAGGAGATCTCAATACTTCTCCATTTCACATACTTGTGTATTATTTTACCTCTTAATGTTTAACAATATTTTCTATTTAACTAGATTGCCCTCTTCTGAAGAGCTTGCTGCTCAATCCCGTAGGATTAACTTCTGGCAGATAAAAACATTTTCTTCTTTCACTGGATTTGTATTCATATATTATCATAATTTTCTATTTCATACCTTTCCATGTCTGAAGGAATGTAGCACATTACCATTACAAAAACCTCCCAAAAAGCTCAATTGTGCTTTCAAGTGAATACAAACCTAAGATTACCATTAAAAGCCAGCCTCTTCACAAGGAAATGCTTTGAATGGATTGAAATTCAACTTCTGTAACATGAAAACTCCAAGGAGCAGAGGTTCTGTAATGGAAAATCTGAGGAGTGAGGAAGAAGATGATGAGAATTGCTTTACAAGTATTGTTACAATCTGATTTGAGTTAAAATTTCTGTGTTGTTTGTTACTTAGTGATTTAGTCACAAAATATTTGATATCAATCTTCACATAACCTAGGGCATTTGTTATAGTATTGACAAATGAAGAAATTAAAACTCAGAGATGTTAAGAGATTTGTTGAAGGAAATAAGTGCTTGAATAGCTCTATGCATTTTTGCCAATGATACGTAGTCTATTTATATTCTGATATTTTTTATAAAGATTTTGGAGAATGCATTTAGCCCTGGAAAGAACACTAACTTATTACATGTTGAGTGTTTAAGCCATGACATCTCATAGGAGATTTGAAAAACAAGACAAAAATATATCATGCTCACAGTTTTATGATTTACCATAAAATTGCAAATATTTTTGTAAAATATATGAAATTAATTTAGTGTACATTCTTATGAGACTCATTGGATTATTTGGGGTACACTTTATTTTCTTCATTATACTTGAGTTATATATAGCTTAAATTTAACAAACTAGAATCTGGCCATGGTAGAAAACATCTTTAATCTCAACAGTTGTGAAGTGGAGAAGGGCAGAGCTCTGTGAGTTCAAGGCCAATTTGGTCTATATCAAGACCCAGGCCAGTCATGGCTTTGTAATCAAAGACCTTATTTCAGTGTATGTCTAGTTCCCAGCTGGCTCTGATTTTTTTTATACCTGTTTGATTTTTCAAATTTTGCTAATACCATAAATCCAAGGGTAAAAATACATAGATGTTCCCTATGCTCCTTCAATATCAATTTCTAGGAAAGTATTTAACTTTTAAACTTTTAAGCTTGAATTTTATGTATTTATTCTACAATACTAAAATATTTTTTTCATTTTTACTGGTTATTTTATTTATTTACATTTCAAATGTCATTCCCCTTCCCAGTTTCCCCCTCATAAGACCCCTATCTCCTCTCTCCCCTTTCATCTCTGAGGGTACCCGCACCACTGATCTATCCTGCCTCTACTCCTCAGTGTTCCCCTATTTAACCCCACCACAAAATACTGAAATAAACCAGAACAAAATGTTTAATTTAACAAATATCAAATAAAGTGTAGAAAGGTACAAAACCTAGAGTGAAGAGAAAAAAATGTACATATCATTGTAAGAGGTTTTAGTTATTAGCTCAATATGGCCAGGGCCAGTGTTTGACTATCTCGTGATCAGTCGGACCAAAGTTCATTCAGAGACTGTACAAGTCAACATTTTATTGCAAACAAAATGTCACATTTCAACCTAAGATAATCGTGATGATCACTTTTAAACAACACACACAATGATGGAAGTGTGAAATTCTCGTATATACATGATCAAAGACACAGAAACATGGAGATATGGTTATAGATGTTCATGATATTTTTACATTAGAACTCAGCTAAATATGTACATTTCTTAATATCAACTTGTTTTTCTCCTTTTTTATAATATTAAGTAACATGTTTCAATTAAGTAAGCTGTGTAATTTCAAAATTAAAAGATAGAAAGAATGTGAGAAGTCAGTAATGGGGAGCTCTATGAACCTTAAGAATATTGGGGAAATGCACAATCACTAATGTTTCAAGTTTTACCATCAACTATGCTTAGCAAATATTAATCAGTCCCTTGGCAATAGAATGACTGTCAAAGGTAATCAATCATCCTGAAGGTAACTCGAATCTCCTATTTGTGAGATATATGTAAATAATGATTATATTTATAATTATTGTGACTAGAATTGGTATAAAAAATTTGGATCTAAAATTGAAAGTGAAATTTATGTCCTGAATATCCCTCCTCTTCCTGAGTCAATACATTTTTGTGTTTCTTGTTCTTTTTTAATATTTAAGGCATTTTTGATACTGTGAGGTGAGTATGTACCATAAAGATACATTGTATTTATATCCAACATTTTCTGTAAACATTTCAGTTTTTTAAATGTTTGATTTAATCTTAGTAACAGCATGTAAAAATGTTTAAGGGTTCTTCTTTTGTTTTTGCCTTGAATACTTGAACTATTATGTTACCATGTATTTATATGTGTAGAAAACAAAGATGGGAAAGACTCTGTATAGTTGTATTTAAGTTCATTTTATATATTCTCCTGAAACTTGTTGTTTTCTGTTGAGTACTTCATTTGAAAAGGGAAACAGAGATAGAAACTGAATCTTTTGCTCAGATTACAATAGGCTAAACATCTATGTTTGTGCTAAATAATAACATTAAAAATAATATCAAATCCTCATATAATATTTACAATGTGCCATGTTGCTTTTCATTTTAATATAAAATCCTGTGAAAAGTATAGCATTATTGTAAATCTACTTCGTAGCCTATTAAGCTGTTGTACATGGCCACACAAATAACAAGGTGTAGTTACTTTAAGGATGTGATGCTTTCTTTTATTTTAAACAAAATGCATATGTTCAAAAGCAGGGGGAGGGAAAAGGGCATGTGGGACCTTTGGGGGTGGGGAACCAGAAAAATGGAAATGAATTGCAAATATAGAATATATCCAATAAAAAAAAAGAAGCAAAAAAAAAAAAGAAACAAAAAAAGCATTCTGAATGAGAAAGGCAAAGATCAAAATCTTGGCGCTGAATGGAGAAGCTCTTTTGCTGTGTGGTTTGCAAAATGTTATTGTCTTATAAAGTTTGAAATTTAAGGTTGCTTATTATATATGCAGAGGAAATGTAAGAGAAAAGTGAAGCAAAACATTTTTAAATTTTAAGTGTTGAATTGTTTTCTAAATAAAAATTTTAATTTAGGATTGGTTTTAGGGGTAAGGGCAAATAAACACTACAGGTAGATAACATGGGACTGTGAGCTGCTCTGACTTAGTTAAACCCTATGCTTTAACCAAATCTAATGTATAAGTCAGTAAATATACAGGAGCCACTCATGGGACAGGCCACTCCCTTTTTCCAGGATAAATCTTGGCATACCTTATTACCCGTGTAATAGCCATTTCCTGATGAAAACAGTGGTTTCTTCGAAGGCATTTAACAGGAGCCAAATTTTTAATGCCTCTCTTGGCATTCACCTTCATAGTGTCTAGGCATGTTGCCATTTCAGTCTGAAATAATGAAGGATAGAGAGGAAAGATCTTTGTAAAGTTCCAGGTCTCTCTAGGTTGAAGCCATCAGGAGTCCAGACAAATGACTTAATGGTTGCCAAAGATGAAAATGAAAAGGTTTATAACTGGTTTCCCTGTCTAGGACACACTAAGGTTTCATTTATATATGATGTCTACACCCCCCCACCCCAATTTAGAGCATGAAATCACTCCCTCAAAACCTGTCTAATAACTAAGACTTAGCTCTTCCTGAAATCTTCTGAATGTGGATGAAAAAAAAAAAGCAGAATAAAATTCCAGATATAGCATTGTGCAAATACTTTGGAAAATTCAGTCACTAAAGATAAGTATTCCTGTGAACTTCCTCAGGTTGAGTGATATGGATATCCCAGTCACGTTTGTAAATGGCTTGAAACAGTGGAATCACTTCCCTAACTTCAGATATTTGTAGTAGCATTTAGTGACATTCTTAAGTGTTGGTGATTGGAAAAAAGTTCATTCATTGATAAAGACACTTGAGCAGGTATTCTCCCTATATTACCAAGGGTAGTCAAGATATCTTCATGTGCTATACAAGGCTGGCATCACGCCTGCAGTAATTGTTCTGCTTCAGCCTCCTGGAGGCTGGGATAAGCATACACTACCTCATGTCCTAGCCTATCATATGTTTTATGACGTAATTGAATTTTTTCTTGGTATATAAATAACTAGGTAGATAAAGTTGAGTTAGGCTGGGTGAGTAGGTTCATTCATAGTTTTTGTTTATAAGTTTAAAACTGTTCAGCAAATCACAACACTGTTTAATGTGATAGCTTATTTAAAATTTAGATACCTTTGAATATTTCATGTTTCTATATTCTAATTACTTATATATAGCAATTATTCTGATATGAGAAATTCTTGCTGATTTCTGCTGAACAGTGAGCTTGGAAATTTCAATGAAAATATTTCTTACTTTAGTTGGCTTCAACAACATCAGGCTAGACTTTTAATTTAGAATTGTGTTCATTTGAAAACATAACTTCTATTGGAAACTAGTTAGAAAGATAAATATTGAAGTTATTTTCAATAAACATTTAACAGCATATGTATATTTAGCGTTCATTTTTGTTTTATGGTCCATATTGTGTTTTCTGTTGACAACTGCATTCTGTTTTAGTTTTAGAAAATGGTCCTAAAGCTCTTCTATAGTTTCCTCCTTCCCCACATGCTTTGCCTCTCTTACTGAACCTCTACTGATCCAGTGGTTTGAGTAAGGAATATGGAAGACACTTTCTATTTAGTTACTGCCAGTGGTGTGCAGATTCATACACCAAATCTCAATGGTTAACATACATAGAATGTCTCTATTTTTCCATTGCAGAATCACTTCATCATTCTAAGGACCTTAGATGTCTTCGTCCCTGCTAGCTCTTGGGGGTCTGGCTGCTTGCTATTGTTGTTCTTCCTATGAGGTTGCAAACTCCTTCAGCTCCATTAGTCCTCCATTGGGACCCTGTGCTCGGTCCAATGGTTGGCTAAGAGCATCTGCCTCTGTATTTGTAAGGCTCTGGCAGGACCTCTGAGGACACAGCCATATCAGGCTCCTTTCAGCAAGCATCTCTTGACATCCATAATTGTGTCAGGGTTTGGTGACTATATATGGGATGAATCCCTAGGTAGGACAGTCTCTGGATGACCTTTCCTTCTGTCTCTGCTCTACACTTTATCTACATATTTGCTCCTGTGAGTATTTTGTTCCCCTTCTCAGAAGAACCGAAGGACCCACACTTTGGTTTTCCTTCTTCTTGAGCTTCATGTAGTCTGTGAATTGTATCTTGTTTATTCTGAGCTTTTGGGCTAATATCCACTTATCAGTGAGTGCATACCATGTGCATTCTTTTGTGATTAGATTACCTCACTCAGGATGATATTTTCTAGTTCCATCCATTTGCATAAGAATTTCATGAATTCATAGTTTTTAATAGCAGAATAGTATTCCATTGTGTAAATATAACACATTTTCTGTATTTATCCCTCTGTTGAAGGACATCTGAGTTTTTCCTGCTTCTGGCTATTATAAATAAGGCTGCAATGAACACAGTGGTGGAGTATGTGTCCTTATTACATGTTGAAACATCTTCTGGGTATATGTCCAGGAGTCGTATAGCTGGGTCCTCAAGTAGTACTATGTCTAATTTCTGAGGAGCCACCAAATTGATTTCCAGAGTGCTTGTACCAGCTTGCAATCCTACCAGCAATGGAGGAGTGTTCCTATTTCTCCAGATCCTCGTCAGCATCTGCTGTCACCTGAGTTTTTGATTTTAGCCATTCTAACTGGTATGAGGTAGAATTTCAGGGTTGTTCTGATTTGCATTTCCCTAATAACTAAGGATGCTGAACATTTCATTAAGTGCTTCTCAGCCATTCGATAGTCCTCAGTTGAAAATTCTTTGTTTAGATCTGTACACCATTTTTAATAGGGTTATGTTGTTCTCTGGAGTCTAATTTCTTGAGTTCTTTGTATATAATGGATATTAGCCCTCTGTCAGATGTAAGATTAGTAAAGATCTTTTTCCAGTCTGTTGGTTGCTGTTTTGTCCTATTGACAGTGTCCTTTGCCTTACAGAAGCTTTGCAATTTTATGAGGTCCCATTTGTTGATTCTTGATCTTAGAGCATAAGCCATTGGTTTTCTGTTCAGGAAATTTTCCCCTGTGCTCACCTGATCTAGGCTCTTCTCCACTTTCTCTTCTATAAGTTTCAGTATATCTGGTTTTATGTGGAGGTCCTTGATCCACTTGGACTTGAGCTTTGTACAAGTATATAAGAATGGGTCAATTTGCATTTTTCTGCATGCTGACAGCCAGTTGAACCAGCACTATTTGGTAAAAATGCTGTCTTTTTTTCACTGTATGTTTTTCACTCCTTTGTCAAATATCAAGTGACCATAGGTGTATTGGTTCAGGGGTACACATGGCTTCAGCTGCATGTGCAGCAGAGGATTGCCTTGTCAGGCATCAATGGGAGGAGAGGCCCTTGGTCCTGTGAAGGCTGGATAGATGCCCCAGTGTAGGGGAATCGAGGGCAAGGAGGTGCAACTGGGGTAGGTAGAGGAATTGGGGAGCAAAAATGGGATAGGGACTTTCTGGGACGGAGGAAACGGGGAAAGGGGATAACATTTGAAATGTAAATAAAGAATATATCAAAAAAACCACTGAAGATACTCTTATCAAACATAAAGTAAGAGCTTCAGACATCTTCTCACCACTTAAAATAAATTTTATTATTTAGTCTCAAATTAGCCCTTTATCCTTGGTAGAAAAGCAGGGGGGACAAACTACAATGTATAGGTTTCTGTTTGTTTTCAAATTATTAGAGAGAAATATTGATATCGTTTCCTTAAACAGTTATTAAATTAAGTTAATTAAGTTGGTCTGGGTATGGGGTATGGGATGCAATTTAGTGGTAGAACACTTACTTAACATTCTCAAGACCCTCAATTGTTAGTGCTTAAAAATGCTTTACTAAAATTAAACATTCTATGGTAACAAATAAATAAATAAATAAATAACCTTAAAGTTATCTTGTTCTGTTCATTATTTCTAAATCTCCAACCAGTGCTGTCAGAAAGAAACTCTGAAATGGACTAGCCACTATGCTTTCTACACAGTGTTCTTAAAAACTTGTTTGATTTCATCTTGCAGCTTACCAGCATCACCTAGCCTGGGACCTGTTCTGCTCTTACTTTAATACCCAGCCATTCTTCCCTAAACTTCATTTCCTTTCTTTCTTCCTTCCTTTGTTCCTTTGTTCTTTCCTCCCTCCCTCCTTCCCTCCCTCCCTCCCTTCCTTCCTTCCTTCCTTCCTTCCTTCCTTCCTTCCTTCCTTCCTTCCTTCCTCCCTCCCTCCCTCCATTCCTCACTCAATTTACTTTTGTTTTGAGATGCAGTTTAATTAAAACACTAGAGTATTGCTTCCAAGAATGAAAACTATATTATCTGCTTTTTTCTCTGTCAGTATGATAATTCTTAGCACTACTATATTATAATAACTCCATCCCAATATTCTTTGTAAGTGGGTATGTGAATTCAAGTGTCCACTGCAGATCTTGAAGGCTCATTAGTCTATTGGAAATATGAGACTTTAATTATGAATTATTTCCTCTTCTGCTACATATCGAACTCTAATATACATCATAGTATAATGTGCTTGTCCAGTGTGAGTTCTCACTAAAACCATTTTCACTTTACAGTGCTAAAATCAGGCTCACTAGAGTATCTAAAAAAGATTCACAGAAATGTATGTTGATTTTTCTTTTCTCTTAGAATAAGATTTTCCCCAGTATCCTTGTCATTTATTAAACAAGATCTTCAACTGAAATCAATTATGTAAGCCTTTAAATTCCTATTTTTATATTGGGAAACCAGTTGAAAGGAAGTCTTGGAATTCAAGGAGTTGGAGGTGGGAGAGGGTGCTTTGTAATGTTTGACTGAATATGGAAATGACTTAGGGATATCTGTTTCTCTTTTGTGTACTCTTTTCATTAATGTAACATGATCTGAACATTGTGACATGCCCTTTAAGCTCAGCTTGACTGGCACAAAGCCACAAATTTGCTCTGTCTCTGACAGCAAGTTGCCAAAGCATTCTGTCTCATCACTACAAATCTCATTATTATTTATGCTGTGTGAGTGCACATGGGTTTTCACTCAGGGCTAGCTCCCACAAGACTTTTGTTTTGTTTCTTTCCCACCATCGCATTTTATTTCAACTCTGCACTTTATCCACAAGCTTTAATCTTACAAACGTCTTGGCTGATAACTATTGGCTTATTATAGATAAATGTATGGACATGGTTAACAGTACACATCACTGAATTCTTATCTTATGGGCTGCTTTTTTATTCTGTTTCTATGTTATTCTGCAGAATATCATGCTCAGGAAATAATGTTCATTGGCTCTGTGGACAGCTAGCTTAAAGGAATTGGATTTTAATATACAAGGTGACCATTCAAGGCCATGATAATCTACAAGCTGAAAGAAATACTGATGTGGACATGTACTTACAAAGCGTTCTTCAGAGTAGATTAATCCCTCATGAATATGGAAGGGGATTATAACATATCCCCTCTGTGAATGAGTAGTGAGAAGTAAGAACATACTCTTTTCAGGGTTTGAGACAGTTCTGCCTGTATATAGATTCTTCATTCTAATTAGTTTGACATGTCACTTTGCTCTGTATTGCCACGTATAAGCACTAGTTAGTGAAATGGAAATATTCCTGAGAAATTATTACCATTGTTCATGTGGGAATTAGATTCTTTAATATTAATACTTAACAAAGAGATGCTTAGGGGGAGTATATAGCACTGAAGCTTGATAGGAATTTTAACTATTCTGCTTTTATATTCCTGAATTTTCAAATCTAAAGACTTTGGATTTGCCATTTTTTTTCTTGTGCTGACAGTATTTTAGAGAGAGATATAAAACAAGCTTGTGTTCTTTTTAGAATAAAGTAATGTGGAAGGCATTTACATAAACTAACACATGTAGTATGGTACTGTTTCTTTCCTTCAACACGCAAGTTATCAGTAATTGTATTTTTATTAGATAGAAATAGATGAGAACTAGTAGCTTTTCCTGAGATCATGCAGTTGTCCTTACTAGAAAACAAAATTTCAGGGCATTCTATAAATCCCCAAGAATGTGTCTGTTTTCTGTTGTTCTGTAACAAATCACAAAGCATAATGATGCAAAATCACGTACATTTATAATGTCACTTCTCACGGGTTGGAGTCACAGGAAGAGCCTGGCCAGGCTTTCTCATCAGAGTCTCATAAGGCTGGAACCAAGCTAACAGCCAGCGCTGCGTTCTCATTGGGTAGTCTCCTTCTTCCAAGCTCATTAGGGCTGTTGGAAGAGCTCAGCTCCTTGCAGTGATGGAACCAAAGATCTGCTTTCTAGCTGAGCTTGGAATAGCTCCCTCTCACATCCTACCTAAGGCTGCTTTCTAGGCAGTGTCCAACATGGCTGTTTTTCTTTTGAACGCTTCTTTATTTGAATCTTTGATTAGATTTACTTATTTCGTGTGGGTCAGTGCATGTCATGGTACATGGAGAGGTCAGAGGAAAACTTGCAGGTATCCATTTTTCCTTCCCTCCATATGAGACTGGACGTACTCTGCCATGCTTGGCAGCATGTGCCTTTACCTGCTGAGTTATCTCGGTGCTCCCATTTTTAGACTTCTAAAGGGCTCACCAATTAGGATTCGTATACCCTAGCCAATGCCTTTTGTTGTCGTCTCCAAATCAACTATTTAGAGATACTAATGACCTTGTCAAATCACTATATAACCAACAAAAAGAATATAATCTTGGGAGTAACCTGTATTATTATTATTATATAACATGCTGAGCCCATACACATAATATTGGGCAGACAGTTGGCAACTGTCTTCAAACTGCCTTGTGTAAGGACGATAAAACCTCAGAAACTTAGTACTAAACAAGAAAGGCAGTCCAATGACTGGCCCAACTTAGAATCCATCTCATGGTAGGCCACCAAGGGCTGACACTACTATGCTGTGATGTACTTATAGAAGAGAACCTTGGAATGGCTGTCCTTAGAGAAATTCTACCAGCAGCTGACTGAGACAGAAGCAGATACTTACACTCAACCATTGGACTGAAGTTGGAGACTCCTGTGGTTAAATTAGGGGAAGGATTGAAGAAGCTTAAACAGAGAGCAACTCTATAGGAAGACCAGCAGTCTCAACTAACCCAGGCTCCAGGGAGCTCCCACACACTGAGCCGCCAACCTGGAGCATAGACAGGCTGGTCTGAGGCCCCTGGCACACATGTAGCAGTAGTCTGCCTGGTGTGACTTCAGTGGGAGAAGATGCACTTAACCCTCCAGAAACTTGAGGTCCCAGGGAAGGGGGAGGTCTGGTGGAGGTTGGAGCACCCTCTTAGAGGAAACGGGGAGAAGGAATTAGATGAGGAACTGTGGGAGGGAGAACCAAAGGAGGCAATGACTGGAATGTAAATAAATAAAATAATGTCAATAAAATAAAGAAACAAATAAAAGAATGGTAGAGTAAGTGCATTGATAAATAATAGCACGTATAAAGACATTGAGCATGGTGTATTGTGATCTGGATAAGAATGAATGAAAATATTATATAATATAATATTAAATCCATATTAGTAATTGTATAAATAATAAGACATTTATAATGTATAGTTAAATATTAAATTTATTAAGAGAATCATATTTGCTGATATATGAGAAATTGCAACATCTTATGAGAATATATTGCAGGATCATTTTTTTCTTGTTTTGAGATTACAGTTAGCCTCCCTCCCTCCTTCCCTTCCTTCCTTCCTTCTTTCCTTCCTTCCTTCCTTCTTCCTTCCTTCCTTGCTTTCCTCCTTCCCTTTTTCTTTCTTTTTTCCCTCCCTTCTTACATCCTTTTATTTCTTTTTTTGTATCCCTTTATTTATTTTTTTTAATAGGGTATCAATTTGTACCTCAGGTTGGCCTTAAACTCATTATGTAGCCGAGGCTTCCCTACGTCAGATAATTCTTCTTCCTTATTCTCCCAGAATGCTGGGATTGCAGGAATGCAAACTTTTCTGTAACTTACTTTTGACTAACAATGCAGTATTCATAGACAACAGACTAATGATACTGATGCAGTTTTCATTTTCTGATTGTGTCCTAGTGATTTATTTCATCCTCATGTAAATATAAGCAGAATAATTATTTCCCCAAATGTTAAAAAAGTTCTGAATTTTGTCTTAATTTTACATGCTAATTTTTGTAGCACTTTCAGTTAGCATGTTCTTAAAATAATGATAAAAGTTATTTCAATTAGTTATGTTTGACATTAGAATTAGTGGTAGAACAATAGTGATTTTATGAATATGAAAAAGTATAAAAACTGAAGATAATTTTTACACAGTAAAATATGTTAAAACCCAATAAGTAGGAGGCATAAAAGCTTTCCCATGATTTTTAAAAGACACCTAATATCTAAATGGATTAGCATTTAACAAATTTAGAACTTAATCAAAATGATTCATTAAAAAAAGAGTCTTGATTGACATAGATTAGTGTGCAAATTCGAATTCTCTGTTGTAAAAAGCAAGAGAATGGTGCTGCAAATTATTAAAGAGTTAAGTGTGAATCCAAAACAAGCTCCTAGACTCATGCAGTTATCACTTCTTTTATATTTGTTTCACCTCTCTCAAATTCTCATGCAAAATAGTATTAGTAAATTCAGTAATTCTCCCTTCTGCCTACTATTTTAAGGGATGTGTTCCCTGACTGCTATGATGCTTGATTCTACCTCAGCAGTGCCTCTGAGGCTTAGAGCTGTTGCTGAGTATCTGTGTGACAGATATATTTAAGGTTCCCTCTTTTCTTTCTGTTGAGGAATAAATATGTAATATAATTGTTCTTTGTTTCCCCATTTTTGCTCAGGTACTAAGCCACGTCAATTTAGCTTAAGTTTTATTTTCATGAACCACCTTGGCGTCGTTATCTCGACCTCCCTCCCCAAATAAATAAAAACTTTTGGACATTTTAGCCAAATTATCACTGGCTGTCAAACTCACGAGCCAAATGACTATAACTGTAATGGAGTCCATAGAATAGCAAACACTATACCATGGTGAACTGACTTCACTTAATGCTATACATTTAATTTCATCTTTATGTTTTATGCCTTGAAAGATGGAGTTTGTAAGGATTAAGTAAAAAACCATTTGTATATTCTAATAAATGTTACTTTAATGTGAGGAACTAGAAAAGAAGTAACAGACAAATTTAAAGTAACCATAATGCTTAGAATAGTTGAATTATAGGTGCTTCCAAATTCAGTACTGACTGAGGCATTCCTCAAGACTTTGAAGACTCAATCATTGAAGAACATGTGTCTAGTTAGGGTTTGAGTCTATTTGAATTTGATTGTTCAACAAGATAAACAAGGATGAACTTTCCATGCAGAAAGAAAGCTATCTCATGATAGCTTTGAGGAATGGATACCTGTTTGAAAACACAAATACAGGAGTTACTGAGGCCAATGTAATAAGGGCATTGTTGAAATAAGGAGTCGTGCGGTAGCACTGAGCTTGGCACCAAACTAATACAATAAACTATTGTATAATTACAATAGAAACAGTAAGCAGTTCTTTCTATATATTGGTTATTAGCCCTCTGTCGGATGGGGGGTTGGTGAAGATCTTTTCCCAATATGTTGGTTGCTGTTTTGTCCTTCTGACAGTGTCCTTTGCCTTACAGAAACTTTGTAATTTTATGAGGTTTCATTTGTCAATTCTTGATCTTAGAGCATAAGCTATGGGTATTCTGTTCAGGAACTTTCCTTCTGAGCTCAGGTCCTCAAGGGTCTTCCTCCCCCCGCCCCCAGTTTTTTTCTATTAGTTTCAGTGTGTCTGGTTTTATGTGGAGGTCCTTGATCCACTTGGAGTTGAGCTTAGTACAAGGAGATAAGAATGGATCAATTCGCATTCTTCTGCATGCTGACTTCCAGTTGAACCAGCACCATTTGTTAAAGAGGCTATCTTTTTTCCACTGGATGGTAGTAGCTCCTTTATCAAAGATCAATTGATGTTAGACCCCAAAGAATCAAATAACCCTATTAAAAATGGGGTACAGAGCAAAACAAAGAATTTTCCCCTGAGGAAATTTGGATGCTGAGAAGCACCTCAACATCATTAGTCATTAGGGAAATGCAAATCAAAACAACCCTGAGGGCCCTGGTCCTGAAAAGACTTGATCCAGTATCATAGGGGAGTACCAGAGCAGAGAAATAGGAGGGGGTGATTGGGGAATGGGCGGAGAGAACAGGACTTATGGGACATATGGTGAAGGGGGAACTGGGAAAGGGGAAAGCATTTGGAATGTAAACAAAAAATATAGAAAATTTCAAATAAAGTATAATAATAAAAAAGAAACTGTAAACAGCATGGATATATTAAAATTAAGGCCAATCGGTCACAGTAAATGGTAAATTCTCACAATTTTAAGGACGTTTTATAGTTAATAAACAGAATCAGCCCTCACAGATTTTACTGCTTTACCAAATACAAGTACATTATGCCTTATGCATTGCCGTCTCCTAATCCTCATGAATGTGTAGCAGTATTCCTGTGTTCCCTTCTCAAACATTGCCATGCAAGCCCGTTAGTGATGATCTTAAACCAGGTTTAGAGTCAGGAATCATGTATGAAGTAGGTGTGAACATTTACTAGGACTTAGATTGGCAAGCTGTCATTTTGAATTAGCATATGCATTTTGAATACACATATGCAATGATGGCTCTCTCCTCATTCCTCAATCACTGTGCAAATATTCCTGACTTTCAGGCCAGGCTCCTCTCACAAGTGAAGAGGGGATATTTGTTCTACTTAAAATTATAATCCAATAGGGGTAAGGTAAGATACATTTAATAGATAATGATCTTCAGGCAGTACTAGTAACAGGTGTGAAGGTCAACCTGTGGGATTTTATTAAGGAGAAATTCAAATTACACAAAGAAGCTGAGGGCAGATTTTGAATAGAATTCAAAAACTGAGAGAAAAACCAGAATCAATAATCAAGTGTGACTGGCATTATGAAATCAAGATGAGTATAGTATATATGGGAGAAAAGGAAACACTGTGTAATATAAAAAACATAAAGTATGTGTTGAGCATTACTAGATGTTATGTCTACCATAAGTTCAGTGGTTAAGAAAAACTAGACAAAAATGAATTATCTCCTAATTTTTAATTAAATAACAATAAGAGTTATATAAAATAAAATTGTATACCGGCTAGATTTTTTAATATGAATTTCTGGAGGTAAAATATTACCTTCTGGAAGTAAAATACACACACAGTAAAAATCAGAGTTGGCAAAACTCACTAATCGTTACTTTTACCGCCTATTCCAGGTTATAAGTTTCACTGATAATAAGGAATTAATTAATCAATTAAGGGAAAGTTGGAGTATACTTACAACCTTCATGCTATCAGGGGGAATCACCATGGCATAAGCTTCCACTGTATTTAAGACGAAGATCAAACATGAAAATTACACTTAGGGGAAATATTTTAAATGGAGCTTTTGTATTTCTCAAGAATGATTTTTACTGCCTGGTTGTGTTTTGAGACCCATGGATTGTTCTTCTCTCTTTGTTCATGGAAACTGACAGAGGATCTTTAAATGAGATGAGTACTTATGTCTTTATCATAAATATAGCTGTTGGAGGAAAGTGTTTGCACATATTTGGAGGGCTGGAGTTGTAGGTTTCTCTAAGGCCTCACTCTGCTTACATTGTACTGTGTATAAGAAATGAGCAGGTACATGTTCTAAATGCTGAGCATTTTTTTTCAGGATCTTTTGATGTATGAATATTTGTTTATTTAAATCCTATTTAGAGTTGCTTAAATTTGCAAATGGGACTCTGTACAGAAAATAGTCCTTTTCCTCGGAGTTGATATAAATAGCTTTAGTTCCTTTTGTTACTGAGAAAAACCAGTATCTTGAGTCAAAGGAAAGAAATCAGTGTGTCTTTAAGAGTTTCCAAGGCAACTACAGGTAACATTTTCTAGATAGCATGCCATTTGCAAAAAAAAAAAAAAGCATAAATATTTACAAAAAAATGAGCAAAACTCTTCTTGAATACTTTATATGATGTAGTTAGAGTGCAATACTAACTGATCAGTCTGTGATAAAAATAAGATAAGTATGGATATGGATGAAAGAACTATGGAACTTAAAAATCAAATTTGATCCCAGAGGTAAGAAAGCTTCCCTAGTAAGTGTTCTTATACTGGAAGCTGAAAGATAAGAAATCAATAGCCGAATTTTCCAGGGAGAGTAGGAGATTTCGACCACCTACTACCGGAAGGATTTGTTGTTGTAAACATTTCCTTTCTTATTGTACTAAATAATATGTGAAGACAGGACATGCTAGGTAAATAAAAACAGAAGTTCTTGGGATGTTATTCTAGGAGCAAGAGGCACAGGGGACTACCATAAATTTATTCTCTGATAGAAGAGTATTCCAGATTTAACTCTTAAGCTGGGAAACAAAACAACCTTTACAACTGGAATACAGTATTGCAAGGCAGTCAAAATTGTGAGGAGACAGTTATGAATTTCAGAATGAATCCACTTTATGGTGCGATTAAAATCTGATGTGACCGGATTTAAAATGGATTTTCTGGTCTCTGTGATATCAAGACTTGTATAGCACATACAAAACAGAGGAGGTCCAAAGGACTCACTGAAAACATGTATATTAAAAGATTGTGATTCCACTAGAAAGGGAGAGCATACCATTTACTGTGATACTGACTGCCTGAGGAGTTTGCATTAAAATGGATTAACTCTATTTGGATAAGCAAGTTTCCTGGTCTTTGAATTACCGCAAATATGATCTACTATGCTAAATCAAAATTATTTTCTTTATCTTTAAGATGCTTCAGAAATTGAAATGTTTTTCCACCTTGAATATAAAAGTTTCTTTCACCTCCAGCAATATGAATGAAAAACATCCTATTTATTTGCAAGTTATTGAAAGTACATTTGTTCCTCCTGAATTAAGTATTTTATAAAAATGAAAACTCATTTTTGAAGTTATAAGACAGTCTTGTTATATTAAGTTCTACTCTTCCTTGACAAAACCACAGGTTTTGTACAAGTTTACGTTTTATTCCTGATTATTTTCTTCTTCTGCATTTGGTCACACAGGCAGTTTATGCAACTGTCTGGAAGGCAGGAGAGAGAAAGTTACCTCATTTCAAGAATGGATTTATGCATTTTAAAATATAATATTTGAGTGTTTTATAAACTGTGTTTAAAAAGTCAAGATTATGTCTTTTAGAAAACTTAATTTAAAAATTAGTTGGCATTTCAAAATTTAGATTCTTGGAGAATTGATATTTGGTTTTGTCTAATCGTAAGAGATCGCACAGATCTTGTTCATCTTTTGTGGCATGCAGGCCTGGATTAGGAGGATAAACCCCACAGTACTGACATATGCCAGCATGAACCACTGGCACACTGTGAAGTTGTGCAGTCAACCTTGAGGAAAATGTGATCCCTATAAACTATCTCTTGCCAATGTGAAGTTTCTTATTTAACTAAAACAGAAAGGCAATATCTGGATTAATGATGAACATTGTTGAAGGCAATTAGCTGCCTGAGTAGCTCCAGGTTCACACGTTATTAATTTTAGATGTTCTTTCACCAGCTCACATCTCATGGGAACATGGCCTGGCTTTGCCCTCTATTTTCTTATTGGCTTGAAGTCTATGTGCCTTTAAAATGAATAAGCAAACAAGCAAGCAAGCAAAGAGACAAGCTTGAAGGTTGACTATGGAACAGGAATAGCATTTAACTCATTGAAGGATGGAGTACAAGAATTGAACAATAACAAACTGTTCTTTTACTAAAATATGTTAAAGAATTTAATGGACTATTAAGCCACATTGGACTGAAATTCTTAGCAAAAGATACTGGGAAAAGTTCTTATAATTTTTTGCAACTTTGCAAATTCTCATTAAGAATGCAAAATATGGGATTAAAATGTAGCATTTTTATTTCTCTTATTTTAGTGTCCATCATATTCATTTCACACGATGTCACAGGGGCAAGTAGACCGAACTAGAATTCAGTAAACAGGAATCTCATTTTTTATGTCATTTACAGATACATATTCATCTTTCTGATGGTCAAGCCATAGAGTTGACTCAAGGCTTATCTTAAGATAGGAATGCAGCAAATTCTTTATTCTTTATTGAGTAGTTAATGCTTTTGTTAAAGTCACTTGAATGCCCTTGATTCTCTTGGATGACAGCATGATTGACATTGTAAGGAATGGAATCATTTTCCCTTTTCCCTTTGGGAATTTCTATTTAAATAAAACCTGTCTATAGCATCCTATCATTGGCTACTTTGACAGACATAGTTCCTTAATCAACATACTATCTCAAACTGAATTGTTTTCTGCAATCAAGTTGTAGAGTTTTATGAATTTTATAAATGAACATATTTAAAGTGGATATTAAGTTTATACAACACAGGAGGCTTGGATAGGTATCAAGAGTTTTGGAGGGTGATAGCATAAAGAGGTTTGAGAGATGAGTTTTGGTTCTAGGTGTCAGAAACTCCAGAGATGACCCCATTATATTTAAATTGAATTATGTAGTGCATTTCAGGCTCCTGCTGACTATAACAAGTGGCTATTGTCTCTGTAATAATGATCTGGTTCAACCTTTTTCTTTATTGAGACTTTTCTATGTGTGTTCCAAATTCAAGTGCATTGTGAATTATTGTTCATTCAGTTGTCTTATGTGTAAGGAGCATTGCAGGAGGTGTGTACAAATAAGCAGTGGATTTTTGAATAAGTTACCTTTTAGGCCATAGAAGGTATACAAAGCTATTTTAATCTATTCCATTTTACATTCTCATAGACTTCCTGTGTACAAAAGGAAAAGTGTTATTGGTAGAGAGCTGTGAATTTCGTAAAGACCCTGAGCTATTTCTAAGTCACCGTTGGAATTCCTATAATCCGTCTAGACTGTTATATTGCATTGGAACAAAATAGTGTCTTCTATAGTAGTCAATTCAAACAAAGGATGATAAAGAGAAAATTAACATCTTCACTTCAATTTTGTGCCAACTATTCCTTCCTTTTAATACACACACAATGACTTAATTCCAAATAAAAGTACTAGTTGATCCATCATAAATCTGTGACTAGTAATCTTAAAAACCTGCTTCTGAATGAAATAGCAAAAAACACCCCCCCTTTTTAGACTGGATCCTGTATGAAGGCCCTCAACAAGAAAAATTAGTATAATCTCTAGGAAAAAGTTAAAACATAATATGAATAAAATGAAACATTTATATAGATTTATTATGTGTCTTGATAAATGATGAAATATTATTTTGTACGAAGACAAATAGGAAATGAATTGAAATAAACATCTGCTTATGGTGCCATTGGATCATGATAAGATGGGTTGAAGGATTCATATCAATTCAGAACAATAAGATGAGACGCATAAAGTGATAATATAATATTCTTATGGTTGAGTCTATCCATAGACCCATATACACTACACTGTAACACTCTTCCACAAATGAAGTGGAAACATACAAGCATTTTGCCCATAACACCAGAGCAAATCTTTTTTTATTAACTGAGTTGAACTTTAAAATTATGTTATGACCAAAAATCAATAAAGAGAAACTGATTTAAGTTCATCCGAGTGTGAAGGGGTTTATTACCAGTGCTACATCACTCTAATGATGTTCTCTTAAAAATTTGTTTTTGTGATATATTGCATCTATTATTGCTAAAAGGATAAAACTGTAAAGCAACCTTGGACATTAATAAATCAATTTAAGAAAAGTAGGCATCTAGCAAAGGGAAGGCAAAAGCCCAGTGCAGAGATTTTAATGTTAGGCAATTACAATATATGCAAAGTATGCCTACATCAAATTCTTAGTGGGGATTTACCTCAAAGGATTTTTTTTATGTAGTGAAAATATCGGTATCGTCCTTGTTTGTGACTTCACAGCATGATGGTAAGTGATATTTCTGAGGCTTGTTTTCCCTTTTAACCTTCAAGGTAGCAAACAGCTATGATGTTAAAATATCTAATGTTTCATGAAATGTGTTTCTGAAAATATTACTGTTTGTGTTTTTATTTCTGTTCCAAACTGCATAGAGAGAATCGGGCTGTGTTAAATATTAAGAAACAGAAACACATTTTATAAAATTTGTTCTTTACAATACGCACGACACCTGCCAAGAGAAGTTTAATGAGGAACATAGCAATTTGAGCATTTGATGAATTGTTCTGAGACATTATCTATTTCTGGCATCACTCTTAGTGCGTATATTTATTTATTGACTCTTTTCTAAGAACATTGAGCATTTTATATGTTATCTCATTGATACTGTGTCAATTTGATTATTGTCCTCAAGTGTGATCTGTAAATAAACTACTAACTGTATGTGTAAATGAGTTCCACACAGGAGTGGTACTGAAAAATCACCTCTCAGATCAAGTTGTGGGGTGAAAATCAAACAAATGAACAAACAGAAACAAAAACCAACCAACCAAACAAATGAACCTGAACTGTCTCTCTAATGATTCTTGTCTTTTGCACAGTAGTTATAATCTTATTTCTTATTTCTCCAGTTTTCTTTTTTGCTCATTTTGAATTTTTGTATGGATGAATTTGGAAGGTATGCATTACTTTGTCTCTGTCTTTGTGTATCCACTATTATATTTGTGCAATTAAATACTGGTATTTAATAGATTTTCTTCCAGTTGAAGACCATGGCTATAAATATGCATGCCTTATCATTTCTATCATTGGTAAACATGCTATGGTTCTTATTCAATGAGTTTTATAAAATTCTATGAATGCTTATGATACTAGGCAGAATGAGTTTGAACATGTCTTTATATGCACATAAAAACACATATGTTGTCATTTTAAAGTAAGTTTTTGAGTAAAGATAGAATTTCAGAATTTTCCAAAGTGACTGTCTACATTTATATTTCTCAGAGCAAATTTTGGAAATTTCAGTTTTTCTTATTCTATATTCTTGCAAATATTTAACACTGTGATCTTTATAGTAATTTCTCCTATTGTTAGATATTTAAAACTGCACATTCCTAAGTATAATAGAATTTAGAACTTTTTACATAACATTGGTCATGTATAATAAATAAGCAATATTACTAAAATGCTCAAAAAGTAGCAACTACTCCAGAGCATTTTATTCCATCCTTTTTCCTAATTCTAAACCAAACACAGTTGGATCAATGGTAGTATTGAATAGATTTCGAGGGTGTGTACCACAAACATGAACTTTCTGTATCATGAAATATCTAATTAGATCACAATTGATTACATGAAATGTGCCAAGTGTAAAGAGTAAGTGTAACATGGTTAAAGATTATTTTTGCCTTCAGAATACCTCAACTTTTTTTTGTTGTTTTTTTTCGAGACAGAGTTTCTCTGTGTAGCACAGGCTGTCCTGGAACTCATTTTGTAGACCAGACTGGCCTCGAACTCAGAAACCTGCCTACCTCTGCCTCCCAAGTGCTGGGATTAAAGGCGTGTGCCACCACCAGAATGCCTCAACTTAGTGATTTAAAAAAATGAAATGTCAGTCAACTCTAGTTTGGTCTTTTTTTTTCCAAAAGAATTAATGGGCAGATACCAAAGAAATCTGAATTTACTGAATTTAAATGACGAACTAATATGGTCTTTTGGTTTATAGACCAGAAAAACTACAAATACACATAAAATATGAAACTAAGCACATCATAATGAAAAAGGTAGAATTTTAACACAAGTGTTTAGGTTACTTGAATGCACTCTGTGAACTTCTCACATGTGCCACATCTCTGAAAGTTGATGACAAAATGTGTCTACCTTGGAATTTTCAGGAATATCACAGGATTAGGGCATTCATTATGGTAGTAGAACAAAGAGAAGTAACAGTAAAACTTGGAAATATATTCAGATTAGCCATTTTCATAATGAACTTGAAGTTAATTTCTCTTGACTTCAAAGAAATAGCAAATATGTGCAGGGATAAAAATATTATGCATTTACAAGTGGGCATGATTCATAACATGCTACTCTATAACTAATGAATAAAAAAATCTCATGTTCAGATAATTCAGTCAAAAAGAATTCCAGCAAATTGGACAGTTCAAAAAACTATGACATTCATTTGTATATAGAGAACTACCGAGCTTTCCATAAAGAAATTATAGAACCAGTTTCTCCCGAATAACTCAGATGTTATCAATGTTGAGAAATGTGGGATGAATACAACAGTGCTTGCATATGCTGACATATAAGCAGATTTAAATAAGATCCAGTGAAACATATTGGGCATAAATTCAAAGAATAATTATATTGACTTAATTCTGTAAACTCTGCATAGTTTGTGTGTATATGTGTGTGTTTGTATGTGTGTGGGTGCACACACATGTGTTTTTGTGTGTGCCTTTGAGTATAGAGGCTAGATATAGATGTTCAGGTGAAGTGTCTTCTGCAAAAATTTCTTAAAGTTTTTGAGACCAGGATCTTGCAAATCTTGAGCTTATGTTTTGTAATAGACTGTTAGGCTAGCATAAATAGGTAGTCCTTTATTTTCTTTTTATTAGCATTAGCAATAAATTTCCAAATTGCTATCCTGGCTTTTCTACATAAGTTCTGGGGGTCAAATTCAGGTTCTCATTCTTTCACAGTAAGCACATTACACTGCACCATCCACAAAAGCCTAGCATGGTTTTATTTTGTGTATCAAAAAGCATTACTGAAAATATTCTTCTGCTATATGTTGATTTGTGTAAAATAATTTTTATGTATTGGATTTAAAACAGAAGGCTAGATCCAATTTTGTCTCAAATTAACAGGTATTTATTTAAGGCCAGAAGTGTTGCAAGATTGTTCAATGTGCTGTGGTTGTCATTGGCCTATTCTGGCAGATTCCATTTGAAGATGTCTGTCTCCTTCCCTGATAAATGAGGAAGCGGCGAGGCTTGTCTTCTTAATGTTTTGAAATCCCACTGCCTCCATCCATTTCCATCCTCGGGATCCATCATTCCTATGCTGCATTTCATAAGCAGTAAAGCTTCTCCATTATCATTGTGATTCTTCTCCGCTGGGCGTATCCTATTCCAGCATACATTCTTGTCTGAGCCATTTCTCTGCACTTCAGAATTTCTCTTTCCTGAGCAGGTACTCTTTCCTTCTCTGTCATTTTCCTCTACAGTCAACATAATGTGTTGCAGAGTAAGTGCTAAGAAGAAAAATATGAGGTGAGGACTGTGAGCTGAAATGTTAGATAAGGTAGAAGTCAGAGTCACCCTGGGGGAAGTACCTTCTAAATACAATTCAAATGTAAGAGAGAGTTAGCCTGGCAAGTGTTTGGGGGACTTCAGCCCATGAAGAGCAAACACAAGTGACGTCTCCAAGGCACAAAGGTGTCTGCCGTGCTCAAACCACTGATGCTTAATCGGGTCTTATTCTGTTTTACTGAATCCTCCTTAAACAAAGGAGGCACGTCTCCTAAAACAGAGTTCAAGAAATGTTTAAATTAAACAATTAAACCATTCACAAAGCAGGTGCCTTTGGGTGGGTGTGTTAGATCTACGATGTTACTTATAAAGGCAGAGTGTAACTTCCAAAAACTAATGTCAGCAAAATGTTTTCTCCAGTGTTAAATTTTAGCTTCTCATACATTTGTTTACATTCGATGAAATAAAAATATATCCAAATATTTGTATAATTTTTAAGGTAAGAATGAAAGGGAATACATTTTAATTATGTTATAAAATGTTAAGTCAAAAAATAAAATGTTAAGTCTTAGTTAATAAATTCTTCATCTACTTGACCTGCTTCACCCTCATCTAGGTGTAATTCTGTGCATTTCAGGGAGATAAAGATTCAATAATGTATCCCTCTCAAGCATCATTCCCTAGACGAGCAAAGTATTGAGCAGCCAGCATGGCTGTTGCTTTACAAACGCTCTGTTGCTTCATATGTTTGTAATTTGTTTATAGCATGGGGTATCAAAAATTCTATATAAATCCCCCAGTGGATTCAATTTCATACACTCTTCTGATAGCTTACATTTAATGTAGCATTGAGTACTATTAGCAAACTTACCCACTGTCAGTTAAAATAAAGTGTCCCTTTGCTTTGAGTTTCACAGCACACAGCCAAAGGCAAATGAACTACACATTTTTTTTTTTTAAATATGGAAGAGCAGATCCTTCTATTTCCAAAAATATTGAGTTATTCACTGGAAAAACGCATAGATAATTCTATTGGTTGAAAAACATTTTAAATAATGTTTTATCTTCCGTTCATTCATCACGATGTCACTTTTAAAAGCTGCTTTAATGTACCTCAGTTGGCAGCATTTCTTTCATTCTTGCTGTTGTCATATTTTCATGAGTTATCTGAGAATAAGGATTTTACCATCACTTATCACTTCTTATTACTTTTTGAAGAAAGGGAAACAAGTTACAGGATCTTAGGAGATGGATTTTCTAGAATGTTAATGGCAGGTCCAGTTTAAACACTTGAAACCCTTTGTAAATACCACTCTACTTAATTTTACTTATGAGAAGATGATTAAAGAGACTTATTGCAGACATCCTAGGAAAAGAGTATTAAAACTATGAACCATAGAAGGATGATTGTGCCCCATGTTTCTTTGTCAGTTTTGATTAAAAAAAATATTGTAAAAAAATCCACTTCATCTTGCAAATGAACATGAGTCTCATTACAGATTTAGACCATGCCTATTCCTTTAAAAATAGAATATGCAGCGACCACGAAGGGACTCCAACCCCCAATCTTCTGATCCAGAATCAGATGCCTTATCCATTGGGCCACATGGCCCTACTAAACACAACTGCACGACACTTCCAAAGGACCCTGCCATACCACTCTTGGGCATATAACCAGAGGATTCCTCAGGATGTAATAAGGATACATGCTCCACTATGTTCATAGAAGCCCTATTTATAATAGCCAGAAGCTGTAAAGAACCCAGATGTCCCTCAATGAAGGAATGGATACAAAAAATATGGTATATATATATATATATATATATATATATATATATACACACACACACACATACACACACACACAGACAATGGAGTACTATTCAGCCATTAGAAACAATAAATTAATGAACTTCTTAGACAAATGAATGGAGCTGGAGAACATCATCCTAAGTGAGGTAACCCAATCTCAAAAGAACACGAATGGTATGCACTCACTGATAAGTGGATTTTAGCCTAGAAAACTGGAATACCTAAGACACAATCCACATATCAAATGATGTCCAAGAAGTAGAAAGGAGCAACCTCTGGTTCTGGAAAGGCTTAATGCAGCAGTGTAGGGAAATACCAGAACAGGGAAGAGGGTGAATGGGGAAACAGGGGGAGTGAAGAGTGCTTATGGAACTTGCAGGGTGGGGGGAGCCTTGAAAGGGGGAAATCATATGAAATATAAATTAATATATCGAATAAAAAAGAAAAAATTAAATAAAAATAGAGCATGATAGTGATAATAATGGTAAGCTTTAAAATAATGTGGTCCTGGATAAATACATGCATTACTCACAATCCTATACAATCATCACAAGCATTAAAATATCTTATAAATATACCTAAGTAACATCCTTGAGATCAGAAATCTAGAAGGACTCTCCTGGGTAAGTTTACTCTAGAGATATTCATTTTAAGGCATTATTTTTTATTCCTTTGATTAGACATTAATTTAACTTTTATCTAAACCTGCTTATGCTGCTGAGGTTGGTGTGGCCTATAAGACAGTGGTGACAAACTTACTATGGCTATGATGACAGTTTTTCCCATGAACCAGATAAATATGGTCAGGACCATGTGAGAGTGGGTGTTAGATCAGTACTATAACCAGCGAAGTATATAATAACAGAACTTACGGCATATAATGTTTATGTTATGACATAGCATACAATTTTTTGTGTAATGAATGACGACTAGGAAGAAATTTACTTACATATGATAAGAGATACTTGGGGAAACTAACATACTTTCTTTATGAGCTTTGTGCTCATTCAGAATGCATTAGATTTCAACATTTGATTACAATGTTATATAGCTAAGTAAGTCTCAAAACAGTTTTAGCAAAACGCTTCTATTTGATCCTTACAATCCATGTTGTTTACTCTTTCTCTAAGACTGTTATCCATAGAGAAGAGAGTGTGTGTGTTTCATTGATATGTGGCAATGCTGACATTAAATGTGGATGTAGAGTGGAAATCAGAGTCAGTTTCCAGATACCAATTTTAATGTTAATGTTTGAGGATTTTTTTTGGAATTAAGAATTTCATGGGTGAATTTTCAGAAAGGATGATGTTATGTTTTTAAAATATAGCATGCTTTAGCCCATATTCATATTTTTAAGATATTTATTTTATGTTAATTTTATTTTATGTTTCTAAACTCTTTGTCTGCAAGCATGTGTCTGCCTCATGTACCTCCCACATGCCGGCAGATGTCAAAATAAGATTTCAGATTCCCTGGAACTAGAGTTGTGGATGATTTTGATCTGCTCTGTGGGTGCTGGGACAGAATCCTAGTGCTCTGTAAAAAGAGGTAGTACTCTAAACCACCATCTCTCTAGCACTATTTTCATATTTATAAAATAGTTTTAGACAGAAACTGAAAGGAATGATTGGTACAGACATTTTTTTTAAATTCTAAGAAAAACAAAAGATTCAGATCCTCAATCCCTTAATATAAATGTTAGGTTTAAGTATAAACTGTAGGATTTATATTATCCTTGGAAAACCCAATGCATTAATGTTGTCTTTTATATATTTATTTATATATTTATTTATTTTTAAAATTTTGTTTCTCTTACAAGTTCCCTCTCCTGCCTGTCAGGCAATTTCATCTAAGATCCCTCCCTTGGAAAGGCCTTCACCTCCCAAGTCTCTGGTACTTTCCACAGGGTCACCCTACCTCCGGAGATTGTATATTTCTTTAAATTCTGCTGCCTCTCAGGAGTTCTCTTCTCCCCCTTCCCCACAAGGACCAGACCATGTTCCCATTTTCTCCTCCTACCCCCTCTCACTCAGGTGCCTCTCTTCCTTTGCCTCCTGTGTGGTGTTGAAGCATCTTCCCTTGGGCCCTTCTGCTTGTTAACCTGCTGGAATTCTGTGAACTCTATCTTGAGTATTCTATACATTTTGTCTAATGTCCACTTACTAGTGAGTACATACCATGCATGACCTTTTGGGTCTGAGTTACCTCACTCAAGGTAATATTTTCTAGTTCCATCCATTTGCCTGCAAAACACATGATGCCCTCATGCTTGATGGCTAAATAGTGTTCCATTGTGTAAATGAACCACATTTTCTGCATCCATTCTTCGTTAATGGGACATCTGGATTGTTTCTAGCTTCTGGCTATTACAAATAAGGCCGCTAGGAACATAGTGGAGCACTTGTCCTTGTAGTATGGTGGGGACATCTTTTGGGTATATGCTCAAGAGTAATATAGCTGGGTCCTCAGGTAGACTATTTCCAATTCTCTGAGGGACCTCCAGATTGATTTCCAGAGTGGTTGTACCATTTTGTAATCCTACCAGCAATGGAGGAGTGTTCTTTTTCCATGTCCTTGCCAACATTTACTGTCACCTGAGTTTTTGATCTTAACCATTCTGATTGGTGTAAGGTGAAGTCTCAGTATTGTTTTGATTTGCATTTCTTTGATGATTATGGACTTTGAACATTTGGGTGCTTCTCAACCTTTTGTTAATTCCTTGTTTAGCTCTCTGATTTTTTTTTTTTGTAATTAGGTTGTTTGGAGTTTTTGGAGGGTAGAGTCTTGAAACCTTTACATATTTTGGATATTAACCAAAATATGGCTAATATCCAAATATTGGAGGTGGGGTTAGTGAAGATTTTTTTTCCTAATCAATAGGTTGGTGATTTGTCCTATTGTCTATGTGACTTACCTTAGAGAAGCTTTTCCATTTCATGATGTCCCACTTATCAATTCTTGATCTTGGAACCTGAACCATTGGAATTCTCTTTAGGAAATCCCCCTACCCCCATGGCCATGAGTTCAAGGCTCTTTCCAATTTTCTCTTCTACTAGATTCAGTGTATCTGATTTTATGTTGAGGTCCTTTATTCACTGGGACTTGAGTTTTTTGCAAGTTGACAATTATGGATCTATTTTCATTTTTTTTGCACACTTAACTGCCAGTTAGACCAGCACCATTTATTGAAGATGCTTTCTTTTCTCCACTGTATATTTTTGGTTTTTGTCAATGATCAAAAACAAAAAGATTCAGATCTTCAATCCTTTAATGTTAATGTTAGGTTTAAGTATAAACTGAAGGATTCATACTATCCTATGAAAACCCAAAGTATTAATACTGTCTTTTAAATTAGTCAAATTAGTCACAAACTGATATTTTAGACAAAGCTTACAATTATTTTTCTACACAAAGACAAAGTGGGGAAATAATATTTTATTCAAAACCAGGTATTATTTTGTAAAACATTTAAGAGAAACTAATTTATCATGTTAAAAATACATTTTTAATTGAAAATGCATTCATGTATCCAGCAGAAGTGTGTGCATTTTAGTGCAGATGCAGAGGTCAGAGGATTCTCGTGCTTGTTGTTCTTTTCCTTCTGCCAGTGTATTCTGGCTACTGTGCACAGGTTGCCAGGTCTTAGAGCAGAGTCTTCTTGATACTGAAGGGTCACAACAGCCTAAGAGACCAGTTCTCAATTAGAAGTTTGAAAATTTTTTTTTAGCAGAACAAAAATCCTTGGTGTCTACAATACAGAATTATGCATGCATCAGATATTATTATTGATAAAAAGAAGTGATATATAAAATGTGTTAAAATTCTTCCCGATTGCTTACCATATATACCAATATACTTCTTTCTTCTTTTCCTTGTTGATCTTTATAATTGTTGAGGTGTTATCTTGGATAACTTTGAAGAATTAAACAATGAGCATAATAAGAAAGATGAATAACTAAGACACACACACACACACACACACACACACACACATACAAACCTCACAATAATCCTTGCCTTATGAATACATTAATGTAGACATGAAGGTGAACATGTGTCTTCCCTTTCCAAACTCCCTTGTCCGTCTGACACTGAACTGTCATACCAGCCTAAGATACCCGTTCTCAATTAGGAGGCAAGGTGGACTTAAAAGAAATATGAAGTGAGCAGAGAAAATTTGAACTAATTACATTCCTTTGGGCTCAGAGGTTTTCCCAGGGATATTAATTATCAAGCTCTTGTTTTCATAGGTATTGATATGATCTGTGATGTCAAAATATCCAAGTTATTTTATTATCTATAGTAGAAAATGAACCTTCCTTATTTTTTTAAGGTTTTCCCTTTCTTATTTACCCTTCTCTCAGGTATTACATTCATTCTGCAGTTTCTCCTCCCTCCTTTTTCTCGATCCCTCTCCCTCCCACACCTCGCCTTTCATTCTGATTCCCCTCCCCATCTACCTTCCCTCAAAAAAGAGCAAGCCTCCTTTGGAGGTCATCACATTATTTTTCTTTTCCAATCTTTTCTCTGTTGGTTTTGTACATTACTGTATCCAGGAGAGCAAAAGTTAAAACTGGACTTCCATTGGACTCAAAATCTGATATTTCCCCTCCTCTCAGTTCAGCCTTGGTTCCCCCATCAGCGCCCATCTCCCTCCTTCCCTTAACCCCCTCTGTCTTTATTCTTGTCTCTCTCCTTCTCTCTCTGTCCCATCTCCCCATTTTCACTTTTTTCCCTCTTCTCTCTCTGAGCACAGGTATGGCCACACAGGGCAGGCTGAGCTCTAATGTGTGGCATTACCTTGGGAATACCCTCAGCTACCCAAGTACTTGGATTTCACATGTGTACCACCAATCTCAAATTCTCATAGTCATCTCTTGAACACACTAATCATCTGGGAAATTTACATTTTCTGTCTTCAGAACAGGTTTTTATGTGCTTTTGTTTTAGAATTTGGCCTGTATCACTCCCTAGGGCATATGATATATGCTGCCTTTCCTTATCTTTATTTTCCATTTGGTCTCAAGGCATTATGCCTGGTTCCTTTTCTTGATTGTGTCTTCTATCTGGAGTGTGTGTGTGTGTGTGTGTGTGTGTGTGTGTGTGTGCAAATTAAATTGCTTGGGTAAAGCTAGATAATGTGTATAACATTATCCATCTTTCCATGGATACTATAAAGTATAATACAATAAACTATATATTATGTGAATATATATGTAATATATTTATCTCACAGTGGTTAATTTATATAAAAGTAAGTTTTGTTGATGTTTTATTAATACCATCATTCAGTTACGTTAAACATTATGGCTCATTTGTATTTGAAGAAAAATTCTCACAAATCTCTGATCTTCTTAGTTTGAGTTTTATTTCTTCAGAGGGTGATGGTAAAGCACAGATTCTATCACAGGGAAATCCTAATCTACACTGTATCAGCAGGATTTGCTGTCAAACCAGTGATATTAACAGAACTAGTAAGATGGTATCATTTCAAATAAGGTTCTAATTTAATAAAGGGGCAGAGTGAAGTGGCCTGGGGTTTAGCACATTGCATAATGCTATTTATACTATGATCCTACCTTTCAATCAACTTAGCTTTCAGTCAACAAACATTTCCTGAATGTTTCCATAATTCTTTTTTATTGAAAAAGGAAGTAAAAAACATTTTATGATAAAATTGAAGATTTACATGGAAAATATTTCTGACAAAATTGAAAAAATATAAAGATAAACACCTTTAAATTGACAATTTTATGGAAAATTAAAGAGTAAAATGGTAGACATAAAGAACATTGCTAAGTTAATTGAAAAAGGAAGTAGAAACATTTTATGATAGAATTGAAGATTTAGGTGGAAAATATTTCTGATAAAATTGTAGAAAAATATAGAATGACATGTTAAAATTGAAGATTATCATGGAAAAATTACACCAATAAAATGGTAGGCATAAAAATATTTCTAAGGTGATTGAAAGTGGAATTAAAATATTTTCTGATAAAATTGAAAATTTCCTTGGACAATATTTCTGATAAAATTTTAGAAATATATAAAAACATATTAAAATTAAAGATTATGATGGAAAATAATCCCAGAGGATCAGTGAGCTGGAGTCCTTCCACTGTGGTCTTCCTCCCTCTGAATCCCCACTTTCTATCCTATACAAACAAAGAGAATAATTCAACATTGTATGACCAACTTGTGGTATTAATAACAGCAACATGAAAGAAAGATGTCATGCTCAGATGACTGTTACTTCAGTGGATATGATCAGTGCTTTGGATACACTAAACAGGAATGACAGAGGAGCTCATTTAAGAAGTTATAAATTGGTCTAGTATGGTGTCAGCCAGACTAAGTGGGGGGTAGACATGAGTATTAATTGTCTTTATACCCACATTTTGTCTTTTGAATTCAAGATCTTTTATCTCCTTGCATCAGCATTCCATGTGCTGACACAGATTACAGGCATTATCACCAGGTTGGATTTCCAGGAACTTCTGTTGGTGGAGCAAACTATTTTCTCATTGTTATTTTTCCAGTGAAGTTGATCATTATAACACTATTAGATATTAAAACTCAAATCTAGCCAATGAAGGTTATATTCATCAATCATTTATGAAAATAATACTTATTGATTACATAAAGACTGAAATATTAAATTTAACCTGGATGTACCTTTTAACAGGCCAAGATATAATCCTGAGAGGTTTGGATTCTACATAGCAGATTTGATTAGAGGATGTTTTGGTAAATGTGGGCTAAAATAAACAGCCTCTAATTCTATTAGAACATTTTGATATTTGTAGTATAAATTTTAGATAGGGTAAAGTATTCTCCATTGACCTCTTATGTCTTTTAAAAATAATTTGATATAGGGATGATTGCCTGCTATTATTTATATGTTCATAAGACAGATTAAAATGGCATATAGATTAATTAAAGAGAGTAAGTTATAGAATTAAAAATACTTTTACAACTTGTTGTAAGTTAAATCTGACTACTTTCTAGAATATTGAAACGTCATATGAATGTATTCTGAAGATTTATTTGTTGTGTTTTTGGCTCCTTTCAATTTAGACACAAAGGTGTTTATATACTTCCTAATTCTTTCAGAAAGATATTTTAGAAGTCCTGTGTTTAAACTCATAAATAATTCCTACCCTATTGACTAATTGATTCCTCGGGCCAGGCTAATAAAATCACTCTGGTACAGACCCTATTTAATATTTTCTAATTATAGGTATGTGGCATGCTAATTAATTAGTTGTTTGGTTCTAATTAGGTAAAATTCCCCACCTAGTTATCTTCATAACAATATTCCTTAAATTTGTTTCTGAAGAAAAAGGTCTTGAATTCACAATTAGGAAGAGAGTATAAAATAACTCCAAATCATTTCTGAATTGTACTTAACCTCTTTTCTGTCTCTCACACACTCTATCTCTCTCTGTTTATCTGTGTCTGTGTTTATCTTCATGTGTGCATTTATGTGTATGTGACTGTGTATGCGTGTGTGTGTGTGTATTTTATTCATACATATGTCAATGTTCAATGTGCAGCCCTGTGTGCACAATGTGATCAAAGGAATTTGGGTTTGTGCTATATCACTTTCTGGCTTTTACCCCTGAGACTGGGTCTCTCATTGAACAGAGCCAATAAATTCCTTAAATTTGTGTGTAAAGGAAAAAGCTTCTTGTCCCCAACTCCCACTGAGCAGAAGATTACAGGTGTTTATTTATGAACATAGTCTTTTATGTGGGTACTACATATGTAAACTCTAGTCTTCATGCTTAAATTGCATACTTAGACATGGAGCTGTCTCCCCAGCTCCATGAATTTTACTTTATATATGTATCAAGTATGTATATGTATGTATATGTATGTGTATGTGTATATGTACATGTATAATGTGTGTGTATAGATATATAGATAGGTATACAGCGATAGAGATATAGATAGAGGTAGAGATTGAAATAGAGAGATAGAAATATGTGTATCAGTATTCCTATGTAAATAAATATTAGTTTATTTAAACACTATAATAACTCAATGATGTATGCATAAGCACATGAATTTTAGCATCTGTTATTTTTGTTTAACATAATGTATATTCATATGAAAAAATTAATCAAAGAGCATTTATGGGACATATGGTGAGGGGGGAACCGGGAAAGGGGAAAGCAGTTGGAATGCAAACAAAGAATATAGAAAATTTAAAAAAAAAATTAAAAAGATTTTCTTAATTTTTTGAAAAATTTAAAGATAAAATTAAACAGCACTATAATATTATACACCAATTCTTCTCTGGGCACATACCCAGAAGAATAAAAAGTAATGAGTCAGACAAACAATTTTGCCTCCAATATCCATAGTGAGCAGAAGGTTTAAATGAACATCACCTGGTGCCTGGAGATTCAGGATAACATGTAGACACAAAGGATTCTCAACCCGCTGTGCACTGCCTGCCCTATGGTAGCAACAAGGTAGATAAACTTAAAGAATATTCTGCTAAGTAAAATAAGCTAGTAATAAAAGAAAAATAATGTATGCTTTTACTTATACAATATTCCAAGATTTGTCAGATTCATTTAAAAAGAAAAAAATTGCTAGGGAGTGTGAGGAGACAGATAGGGAGCAAGCGTCTAAGGGTGAATATTTCCTGGTGTAAGGTGTAAGGAATCTGGAATTATGGAGATAATGTGGTACAATGTGGATATGCATAATGTTACCAAACTGTATATTTAAGAGTTAATCCTCTCAAAAATCTTAATGACTAAGGATCAAACATTTTCTATAAGTTGATAATCTCTATAGTACAATGAGCATGGCCTTTTGATAATAATACAAACATTTCTTTTAAAGTAACCATTTTGCATGAAAATGCAGTTTTATAATTTATGGAATATATGACTTTATCTTATTTGCTAGACTAGCAAAAGATCCCTTTAGGAAACACGATCCATTATTCATCTTTATAGTTTGGTTCTTAAGGGCAGCTCTCTGAATGTATGACAAAATCTAATTAATTAATTAACTGAACTAATTTAATTAGATTTATTGAATTTTAAATTTATTTAAATGTTTAATAAATTTAAATTTTAAAATGAAATAAATCTAAATAATTTAATTAATCAATTGGTAAATAAATAATGTAATAATAAATTAAACTATTTGGTATAATTAATTATGTCTATGGCTATGGCTATGTCTGTCTATGTCTATGTATATATGCATGGATGCTGTGGTATAAGTGATAAGACCTGTCGTAGCCAATTCTGATATTCATCTTAGAGTCAGAAATAGAACTTTTGTTTGGAATGGAAGTTTATACTATAAGCTATTGGCATATATAATCCGTGTTGTACCTCTGCTTTCTTGCTCATTAGAGTGTAATAGCCTTAGCTTTTCTGATAGATAGGTGGTTAAGACTAAATGACTAATCTGTCTGCAATTGCTTGAATACTATGTTTCAAGAATTCACAGAAATGCAGAAAATAGATTAAAAAACAAACAAAAAACCAAACCAAACCAAAACGAAACAAAACAAAACAAAAAATAAAAAAGATTGACTTCAAAATACCTGACCTGTCTTGACACTGGGGACTTAGACATTCATCCTCATTTGCTATGGAATTTTAAAGGCTTTGCTGTTCAATCACTAAAGTGAGTAAACACATGGTGCTTCTACCAAGTGCTGGTGGGACACTGATCCAAGCCTGTGAATTCCTAAACAAAAATGTTGGATGAGATTGTGCATCTATCTGTGTATCTAAAGCCTTTAGGAAAGTAGATATTCCACTCAATTTTTCTATCATGGTTATTAACTTGAGTTATTGAAAATGCTTGAAGTTGAAACCACACTGTTCACTCAAAGTGTCATCAAAATATAACTTGAATAGGTTTAAAATTTTCTAGGTCAATAAACCAAGTGGTGATTCCCTAAGTTTTATGATGAAATTTTTGGCCCTGTCCTAAACTTCTATTCTGCTTAAAGTGACCTAGTGTCTTTGTTGGTACCTGGGTTATTATGAAATACATCAAAATTTCTTGCTTTTATCAATCTTGCAGTATATTGACCCATTTTAGATTATGTTTGTGTTGAGGGGACACTTTTTGGGAAGCACAGTTGACAGAGGTTGCCCGTTTGGGCACAAAGAGACTTCTGTGAGAACTTAGTGTCAGGGATCACCACCTGTGCTTTTAACCTTAACTCTGCTCTGTTGAATGCTTCCTTAGTTACATGTAATATAGAATTTTAATGCATTTTAGTTGTGCTCTTGAAAACAGATGAGATTTGGACATGTGTTAAGAGTTATTCACTTGTCTAAGACAAGTTTTAAGGTAAACGGTAATAAACTCATGAGTTAGCTTTGAATCATACCAAAATTACATTACCCATTATAACCATACCTACTTATTTTTAATATTAAGTACACATTTTTTGCATAATTTACAAGAACTACAATTATGTTCCCCAAAGATTGACTTTTTTATTAATTTAAAATACCTTGATTAAAAGTTTATGAGAAAAATAGACTTTTGACTCTGATATTTTTGGGGTGAATAGAACATCAAAAAATCAACATTTCAAATTTTTCTGTAAAGCTGTGTAGTTGTCTAAATTTGCCATACAAAAGAAATAAAACTTCCTGGAACCTTTATCAGTTCCATGCAAATTATAAGTGAGAACTACTTCTGTCCTGAGTTTTCTATGAAAGAGAAATTTTATTACTAGATTAATTATTTACATAGAGTAAAGATTGTACAGATTTGCTGGACGGTGGTGGCGAACGCCTTTAATCCCAGCACTTGGGAGGCAGAGGCAGGTGGATCTCTGAATTCGAGGCCAGCATGGTCTGCAGAGTGAGTTCCAGGACAGCCAGAGCTACATAGAGAAACCCTGTCTTGAAAACAAACAAACAAAAAAGATCACTAATACAATAATATTAAATTTATTCAAACATTATAACAACATATAACATAGTCAATTTGCATTTAATTTTTATAATTCTTTGTATTAAAAGTTTTACCTTCTCAAAAATAGCACATGTTATATCTGTTTTCAAAACAAGATTTGAAACATTTTTATTTCTATATTTTATGATTTTATTTCTATATTTGTCAATTCTTGATCTTAGAGCATAAACTATTGGTGTTCTGTCAGAAACTTTTCCCCTGTGCCCCTGTCCTCAAGGGTCTTCCCTTAAGTAAAGTAAATTATCTTGAGTTCAAGTAAAGACCCCAGACATTTTTTTCCCTACCTGTGTTGGGTCAGATAGGCTAAATTGATAGGTGGATTGTTTTCCCTTTTCCTTTTTAGCATTTATCTTATTTCCGTACTTTCAGGTACTTATCCTTGTACATACTTTCCTATGTTTAGGCATTCTTGAACTTAATGAAAAATGAGTGTCTAGTAGAAAGTAATAATATAAATGTGGTTTCAAACAGTGTCAGAAACAGCATAGGTTAGGGGAATTGGTGTTGGAGGCAGGCAGGTGGGAGCAACCTGTAACATTTCTTACACCTAAGTAGGCAATCTCTACTCCAGCTATGCAAATGAGTACCCAACTATGTGCTTCTGCCTCATCTAGAATCTTACTTTGGCTTTTTCATGTCCACTTCCAGGTTTTTTCTTTTTAATTTGTTTTTCTGAATTGATAGAGAATTGATTGTAGGTCTGATTTGTAGTCTAAGGAAACTCTTGGTTTCTAGTTTCTTAGTTTCTTTTTTTTATTGGATATATTCTATATTTACAATTCATTTCCCTTTTTCTGGTTCCCCACCCCCAAAGGTCCCACATGCCCTTTTCCCTCCCCCTGCTCCCTCATCTACCCCCTCCCACCTCACTGTTCTTGTACTCCCCCACAATGATGCTTTGGTCCATTCTGGCACCAGTGTTCACTCCTTTCTTCTTGTGAGACATCACTTGGTATGTGATTTATGTCTTTGGTGTTCCAAGCTTCTAGGCTAATATCCACTTATCAGTGACTGCATACCATGGGTATTTTTTTGAGACTGGGTCACCTCACTTAGTATGACGTTCTCCAGCTCCATCCATTTCTCTAAGAATTTCATGAATTCATTGTTTCTAATGGCTGAATAGTACTCCATTGTGTATATATACCACATATTTTGTATCCATTCCTCTGTTGAGGGACATCTGGGTTCTTTCCAGCTTCTGGCTATTATATATAAGGCTGCTATGAACATAGTGGAGCATGTATCCTTATTGCATGCTGGGGAATCTTCTGGGTATATTCCCAGGAGTGGTATGGCTGGGTCCTTCGGAAGTATCACGTCCAGTTTTCTGAGGAACCGCCATACTGATTACCAGAGAGGTTGTACCAGCTTGCATTCCCACCAGCAGTGGAGGAGTGTTCCTCTTTCTCCACATCCTCGCCAACACCTGATGTCTTCTGAGTTTTTAATCTTAGCCATTCTAACGGGTATGAGGTGAAATCTCAGGGTTGTTTTGATTTGCATTTCCCTAATGACTAATGATGTTGAGCATTTTTAAAGGTGTTTCTCAGCCACCTGAATTTCTTCAGGTGAAAAGTCTCTGTTTAGCTCTGTACCCCATTTTTGGATAAGGTTATTTGGTTTTCTGGGGTCTAACCTCTTGAGTTCTTTGTATACATTGGATATTAGCCCTCTGTTGGATGTGGGGTTGGTGAAGATATTTTCCCAATTTGTTGGTTGCCGATTTATCCTTTTGACAGTGTCTTTTGCCTTACAGAAACTTTGTAGTTTTATGAGGTCCCATTTGTCTATTCTTGCTCTTAAAGCATAAGCAATTGGTGTTCTGTTCAGGAATTTTTCCCCTGAACCAATGTCCTCAAGGGTCTTCCCCAGTTTCTTTTCTATTAGTTTTAGTGTGTCTGGTTTTATGTGGAGGTCCTTGATCCACTTGGAGTTGAGCTTAGTGCAAGGAGATAAGAGTGGATCAATTCCCATTCTTCTGCATGTTGACCTCCAGTTGAGCCAGTACCATCTGTTGAAAAGGCTATCTTTTTTCCACTGGATGTTTTCAGCTCCTTTGTCGAAGATCAATTAGCCATAGATGTGCGGGTTCAATTCTGGGTCTTCGATCCTATTCCATTGATCCGCCTCCCTGTCACTGAACCAATACCATGCAGTTTTTAATACTACTGCTCTGTAATATTGCTTGAGGTCCGGGATATTGATTCCCCCAGAAGTTCTTTTGCTGTTGATGATAGTTTTAGCTATCCTGGGTTTTTTTGTTATTCCAGATGAATTTGAGAATTGCCCTTTCTAACTCTATGAAGAACTGAGTTGGGATTTTGATGGGGATTGCGTTGAATCTGTATATTGCTTTGGGCAAGATTGCCATTTTGACTATTAGTCCTGCCAACCCACGAGCATGGAAGATTTTCCCATTTTCTGATGTCTTCTTCAGTTTTCTGTTAACAGTTTTAGACCCCATGGATATCCAGGTAACATGGCAGAGTAGCTGGATGGGTAGGGAGGATCTGGGTTGTGGAGGAGAAATGTATCATTAGACTATATGATATGAAAGGGATTTCTTTGATTAAAAAGAAAATAAAGTGGTCACTTCTGTGTGACTCAGAGAAATAAAAGTCAAGATAAGACAAACAGCCTGTTGGGGAAGCGCTAAAGAAAAAAGAATGTCTAGATGTGATTCACTATATATAGAGGGACATAAGCAGCCAGCATCTGAAGACCTTCCTTAACTCAGGCCCCGGGTCAGTGCTGAGTCTTTATCTGTGGAAAATAAATGAGTTTTATAATCTAATATTTTAGAAACTTAATAGGTATGATAGACACATGTAAAATCCCAGAATAGCAAAGTAAGACATGGTGATTTTAAGTATTGGGTTATAGAGGGTGTGGCCAGTGTAATTTGACTTTCTGGGTTGCCAAAAATACAAGATTTGAAGTTTGGAGGGGGTTGTGTTAGGGTGGATTTTGAGATAACTAGTGACAAGGAAACTGAGTGGCTACATTAACATTGTATACATAGGTATAAATTACTCAAGAATAACAGCATCATAGTTATGTTTTAAAATTAAAAAATGGGAAGTTAGTGTGCAAAGAAGCCAAGATGAAAAATATTAGTCTTTATAAACTTGAAATCCTAAAAGTTTTCTATTCTGCAGTTTCATTATTTAATTACATCATTTTATGACACTTTTAAAGATGCCTTTTTTTGCTACATGAGTAATCTATTGTTAAAACCCTTTGATTAACTGAAAATACCATAATTAATTTTAACTTTATTAATTATTATGTTAATTTTCAAGCAGTACTGTCTCTAAGGATCTCTATCTTGACTTCACATCTTCATGTGCAGTTATATCTGTTCTATTGTATTTTGTACATGAACATATGAAGAGGTTAGAATCAATTATTACCTAGCAACTATTCAGACTTTGTATAATCCCAATGAACAGGTCCAGACATTTTGTTACCATACATTTGACAGCAATTGAATATTCCTTGGTTAACAAAATAGCACCATGCCATATACTATCATTCCCGTATCATTCCTGTAGGATAGTATCATTAAGTAACTATCATAACTTAATTCTCTAGTCATCTCATGAATAGAGAATAACTTTTTGGTCCTTATGTTTACAAAATCAGCCCCAGCCAAGTTGACCTCAAAGATGTTGAACTTATAAAATAGATGTTTCTTCAGATCACTGGTTAAATATTCCCTTTTCTGCCACGTTTGTTTATCCAGCCTTGTTTTCCACTGTTCATCTTATAGGTATATGCTAATAAATGCAGATTTTTTTACCTCTTTATTGTTTGCCATAGCTATAAAATGTTGGCAACAGATTTATATTTTATTAGCATTTGTGCATCAAATATAAGAGACACCTTAAATTCTAATTTAATGTTCCTTAAAGTCCTTTTATTAGGCTGTTAATTCCCAGCTGTGCTGCTTTACTAGTCTATGAATTTCTTTTGTCCTATAGGTAAAAAATGGTGTGGATATAGAAATGTAAGGGGAAATTACCTCTAGTACTTAGATCAACTATACACTCAGCCGACTTGAATGTCTATGATTAATATTATTGCCCCCGTTCAAGCCATCATGGTAATGGCATATTTTCTAATATTAAAAATGAAAAAAAAATGAAATAGTACTTATATACTTGCATACTTCGGTGGGTGACTTCAATTTTAGGTAAAAGCAAAATAAGATATTTGATTTGTTATTGATTGTCACCATTGACTTGTATGATGAACTTGTATTAAACAGTTTTGGTATCATTCATATCTAGATATCCAGATTCACATACCAACAATGATTATTTCTTAAAGACCTAGGATCATAATGTTACATGAGCCTTTGTTTTTTATATGATAAAAATAAGGCCTTTGTGTTATTTTATTAACAATATGGAATGCGTACTTGTTAAATTTTATTACTGTTATCTTCTGTGTTTTGCCCTCTCCAGGTTATTTATTTATTTACTCATTTACTCAATGCCGTCTTACTTGTTTTCTTTTGTGATACAACAGGGGTCAAGCTAGAGAAACCTATGGAAATAGTTAATCTCCCTCCAATAAAATAATTAACATCTCCCCTACCAATTTGGATGTGTTTCACCAAAAGAAGGAGCAGATGGCATTACTTGAGTATACAGAGTGACAATCTTCCCTCTAAATTCTGCAGCAATGGGAGAGTGGAGGCAAAGTCACTTCATCTATTACAGCTCGCTCACACAGCAGACAAGAAGCAAATGTATGGGCTGAGAGTTAAAGCACCCTGGAGATAGAAGTCGGAGGCATCTTCACTGCCACCACATCAGTCAAGGCTTATATAAACCCAGGAGGAAAACAGTGTAGGTCTTGATTATTTTGTACATAACAGGAGCTGGCAAAGAAGCTACGCCATGAAATAGATTTCCCCCATTTCCCTGCTGTTAATTGTAATTTTCCAAGGTTTCCTCTGTGACAGAGTTTACAGGAGGGAGCTTTAGCAAAAAACTATCATTAGCTTCATGGATCAATACGGTGTAGGGAATAAAACACAACTTGAGTGGCTTCAAAATAGGAAGTATCAGAGGGTATCTCCTTCCTCCCTGTGGAGAGCAAATTATGCTATTGATTGGTCCATAGTATAACTGTGTAAATTTTCAGGTAGCAGGGGGAGTCGTCAAGAATCTCATAAAGCTATTCTCTTTGTGGGTACAGTGTTTAGTTGCTGAGAGACCTCCTAAGCATCCCACTGAGACTCCTTCAGAGATGAGCTCCAGTCCATGATAAGACTGGAAGATGAGGAGGCTTAAGACCAAAGCCACCATTATTCTATAATCTATTTGTCTTCTTTCTCTATGTTTGTTATGAATTGCCCAATGTTTTTAATTCTTATGAAATTCCTTTCAGAAAATCTACGAAGCAGTAATGACCAAATGATTATATAGAATGAATATTTATTCAGAAACCATGAAAAAATATTCCATATTATAACTTCAGGGTCCACAGATGAAAATATAATTGCTAGAATTGAAAGGAGGAACAAGAAAATACATATAAAGATTAATGGGCTGCTAACCCAAAGCCCGATTCAATGTGAAAGTTTAGCAGAACAAGCTTTAACCTTATTGGAAGAATCAAATCTGTCCTCAGCGCAAATGCTGAATGCAAGAAAGAGAAAAAGAAGAAGTAGAAAAAAAGAAAGGAAGATTTCCTTCCCAAAATACTGTATTTTGTCTCACAATAGTGTTTTAAGACAATTTTTGACTTCAGTTTCTTGGATAGGATGCTTACTTTACCAGTCACTAGAAAGTTCAGAGACCCAAAACCTTCATCATCCTAGAAATTAGAAATTCTTTTTTTTTAACATTCAGCTTTTTTTAAAAAAATTTTTCTATATTCTTTGTTTACATTCCAAAGGCTTTCCCCTTTCCCAGTTCCCCTTCACCAAATGTCCCATAAGTCCTCTTTCTCCCAGCCCCCGCCCATTCCCTACTCACCCCCCCCCCCACCCAAGCCTTTCTCTGTTCTGGTACTCTGCTGCAAAACTGGAACCAGTCTTTTCGGGACCAGTGTCCTCTCCTTCCAATCAGAAAATAAGAGAAAGACTCAGATTTCTGTGGCACGAAAGTCATTTAATCAGTCATGATCTTGTCTAATGTTGAAGAAGCAGTTGCTTAGACCTTTGTTACATGGAGTCGACTGAACTACTGAAATAAAAGACCTTGTTACTAGTTAGTTATTAAGGAACCTATTCAGATCTTTAAAATCTCTCTTCAAGCAGTAAACTGAAAGGTTCAAAAATCCCAATTAGTTTATATTAGAATATTATATGTTATTGAGCATGAATATATTTTAATGACATGATTCTGAATATGGTTTTTGAATGAAGAGAGCAAAATTTGATTTCTGAACTTCTGAAATGACAGCAAGCCCTGAAATTAAATGTATCATATTTTATGAAAATTGTGAATTGTGTCTTAATTTACTATAAAAGATTTCCATTATTGATATCGGATATTGGTTAGGTATTTTCTTCTACAGTCAAGGTACCTGAATTTTAACTAAGGGTCATTGACTTTGAAGTTTGGCAACATTTACTATAATGTCCTGATTGCTAGGTAAATAATCTTTAGAATCCAGCTTGAGTAAGCTCAAGTATCATTTAGCTCAGATTCCTTTTTCTTTTCACTAATTATTTTAGTTCTTTTCCAAATATTGATTCTCTTACTAGCTCCCCCTCTGTGAAATCTTTATTCCTGTCCCCTCCCTCTTTGATTCTGAGAGGGTGCTCACTTACCCACCCACCCACTCCCACCTCACCCCTCTAGCATTCCCCTTCCTGGGGGCATCACGTTTCTACAGGATTAAGCACATCCTTTGCCACTGAGGCCAGACAAGGCAGTCCTCTGCTCCATATGTATGTAGTATGGACCACAGATTAGCCCACACATGCTCTTTGGTTGATGGCTTAGCCTCTGGGGACTCTGAGAGGTACAGGTTAGTTGAAATCATTGTTCTTCTTATGGGATTGCAATCCTCTTCAGTTTCTTCAGTTCTTCCCCTAAGTCTTCCTTAGGAGTACCCAACCTCAGTGCAATGGTTGCCTGTAAGTATCACTTCAGTCTCTGTCAGCTGCTGGGAGAGCCTCTCAGAGGACAGCCATGCTATGGTACTGATGTAAGCATATTAATAGTGTTCAGAGTTTGGTGTCTGCACATGGGATTGATCCCAAGTTGGGCCAGTCTCTGGATGGGGTTTTCCTTTAGTCTCTGCTCCATTTTTGTTTTTGCATTTCCTTTAGACAAAATCAACATTTGGTCAAAATTTTTTAAGATTGGTGGGTGACCCCATGCCACAAATGGAGGTCATGTCTATCTACTGGAGGTGGTCTCTTTAAGTTCCATCTCTCCACTGTTGGGCATTTCGGCTAAAGTCATTCCCATTGAGTTTTGGGAGCCTCTCATATCCCTTGTGTCTGGGACTTCCTAGAGGTTCCCTCATAGCCACCTCCCACTACTAAATATTTCTATGCATTCTTCTGGCCCTCTGGGCTTTTTTCCTGTCTCTCCCCATATTTGTCTTAGATTCTTAAAATTAAGAAACTATCCAATTTGATCACAGCATTTACAATTGTCCTCATTGATAATGATGATTCAGCACAAAATAACATATTAAAAAAATTTAATGACCTTCTATTCAATGACCTTTTAGGATATAATAGTTATAAGTGGCTAAAAGCAAAACACAAAAGGCCACTCAGTAAGCTTTTGCTAACCTTATTAGAAAATAGTCTGATATGATGAATAACATTGTATTCTAAATAAAAGATGATGATATATTATTGAACTTTCTCATCCTTGTTAAGTAAAAATAGGTTTCATCTTTAGTAGTATGAAAAAAACTATAACTGATATAATCATTTAAGGGTATATATATATATATATATCATATATGTATACATATATATTTTTAATATATTATATATTATATTAATCAGGTCTAGCAGAAAGCAATGAGCGTCAGAAATGGGAACAATAAGAGGGCAGTTGTCACCTAATCTGAGGAATATTGAAGGACAATTATAAAAAGTATTTATACTGGAACTGAAATAGAAAGAGCTGAAGTGTGGAGATCAGAGTGCTTTCTTGGGTTAGTTAGAACAGCTAGATGAAATAACAATTTACCAAGCTAAGCAAAGTTGAAACAGAACAGAAGAGGCACAGTTATGCAAAAAGGAAAGTTCATTCAAGCAAGGAAAAGTCTTTGAGTTATTTATTTTACAGAGAATCTCCTTTAGCTTTTCTACTTACAGAAGGTAGCTTGACTGGATTGGTGAGAATATATCAAGAAGAGAAGAAGGAAGTATGTGGGGATAGACGATAGACAGCATTTATTTTGACTACTCAAGTGCACCAGGGAACCATTGACTTTAGAGTTGTAACAGAGAAGGGGAATGAAAAAGATCACGTGAAGGAGAGAGAGACAAAGAGAGTAAGGTAATGCATAGGGAATAAAACGGACAGCAAAGCTAAGGAAGCTGAGACCATTATTAAGAGGAGGATTAATTGTGTTTTCAGGTTCCTGGGTCTGACAGGGAAGGCTACATCAACTGTCTCTTACCTGAGTGGAATAGCTCTTTTCACCAAGATACAGAATTCTAGGTTTGTTCAAGAAGATGGCGTACTGAGAGTGAATAAAGAGTGAATATTGTCCTGGTGGTGTCTGTGAGAAGCTGCAAAGACATATCACCAAAGATTATTGTAAGATTGAAATTCGATGTCTTATTTCTAAAGGTTGTTAACTGTCAATGCACTAAAATTAGACTTTAATGAGTGGGAACATATTGCTGCATATCAGAACATTAGGCTCCCTCAGTCACATTATTTATATTTCATAATGTCACTTCTAATATTTCACCTTGAAGATCACTCAATGCCTCTGAGAATAATTTGAATCTGCTTGCATTGTTACACGCTGTATTTTATAACACTGGCCACCATCAGTGAAGATCTTAGAAATTCAGCTCAGGCTGAAGACAGTTAAATGACTTTTCACTGGTACTGTATAGCATTAATTAAAAAAAGCAATAGTCTGTATATTTTATAATGTTTTTTTAAAGATTTAAGACACATTCTGACTTGTAATTCTATCTTGATATTTTTAAGAATTGGCTATCTATAGAGGTTCTTTATTTTGGAGTTCAAAATGACAATTCATTACAAAAATAATAGCATAACTCTTTAATCTTTAGACGAACACATTTTCACATGCTATCAATTGTGTTAGTAGGAAAATATATTGTGATATATTCCATTATAATAATTTCTGAGAGTAGTGATTTAAAAAAAACAGGGAAATAAACCTCACTTTGGAGAGCAATATAATCTTTTTATTTGACCACCAATTAATTTAGTTTGCTTAACAAATTAGCAAGAGGTAGGATACATGTAAATTTAGGAATACAATATGTTAGACATTCTCTTGCTCTAGGATGGGAATATTGAGTAAATTTTCAGTAACACCAAGACAGGATCAATTTAGTCAGATTAATTACGAGTCTAATATATTAGTCCTCTCTTCATACAGATACTCTACTGAGTCATTAATTGTATTTACCAGTGAAACAGATCCAAAAATAAGCTAAATACGTGAAGACATAGTCCATTGGGATAAGTTAAATGTGAAATGTCTTGTAGACTGAGCCAGTTTTCTGGCACTTGTGACCAGCTAAATCAGAAATCAGCTAGGACAGTCAAACCAGTTTGCAGAAGTACACTTCATTAATTCAGAATGTCAGAAACTATGGTTGCCTGGCAAATACAGTACAGGGTAGTTAGACATGCTTTAGAAGTCTTTGAAGCTTGCTGGAAGCAGAGATAGGCTAACTGACCTCCAGAGGCACATTCTAGCTTAATGTTTCTCATTGTATCTAATTGTAACTTTTACATTTATTTATATAAAAGAAGCAAACCGCTTTTATTTCAGAATGCCTTGGGTTTGGTGGGCGACAATTAAAAAGAATGTGTTTCTCATAAGTAAACATTTGAATTCAACACCAAAACAGATCTTTTGATCAAACACAAATTCCTTTATGTTTCAGGATAGTTAACTTTCCCATTTACACATCCAATAGACAACTGTCTAGAAAGTGTATTGTATTTATTTGCATATTTAGAACAATAAAACACATTTATAAAATATTTAATATATACTTATATTCACAAAAGCAATGTATTCCAGAACTATATTCATATCTTGTAAATTAGATATTCATCCTCTCTCAGTTTCCCATACCTCATCTTAACTTAATCAAATGTTTGATTGGTTTTATTTTATTTTGTAGCGGCTCAGCTAAATTTCTCCCACATTTTACCAAGTTAATTGTGTAATTTTTCTTCGTACTCCATATCAACCTAGGATTCCCAGGCAAGTTTCATTTACCAGTGACCATTCTGTGCCCCATTTACATTCTTATTAAATAATCAACCCTGTTAGCCATGATCACTGAGTTACTTTGAGCTCACAGTCACTCTAAGATGATCTTCAAGTGAAATAAGATATATTTGATGTGGCAAAGGCTATGCCTGTGTGTTTGCATATGTTTTTTTCTTTTTGTGTTTGCATATGTAAAGTGTGTGTGTTTGTATATCTGCATGTTTTCAAACAAAGACGGCACCATGAGTTAAGCTGTAAAACACAACCTTGTCAATCTTGTCATTTTGTATTTTTCGTGAAATTGGATAACAAGGATGTATGGCGGGGGGGGGCAGGGAGACAGCTTCTTATAAAATTAGATTGACCTCTATTTAATAAAGCTAATTAAAGGGATCCTTGGATCTAGTACTGAACTAAGACAGACTTAATTTGAAGGCACTTGTGGCATGTACTGGATGCTGAATATCAAGGATTTTCTAAAGTGCAATATTATGTTTTACTACTCTACCCAAACTTCTCTTTTTTATTTTATGTTCTATATTCTTTGTTTACCTTTCAAATGATTTTCCCTTTCCTGTTTCCCCCCTCCCCATAAGTCCCATAAGCCCTCCTCCCTCTGCCCTTTCCCTAATGAACCCTTTCCCACTTCTCTGTCCTAGCAATCCCCTACAATGCTGCATCAAGCCTTTCCAGGACCAGGGACCTCTCCTTCCTTCTTCTTGGAAATGATTTGATATGTGAGTTGTGTCTTGGGTATTCAGAGCTTCTGGGCTTATATCCACTTATCAGTGAATGCATTCCATGTGTGTTCTTTGGAAATGAGTTACCTCACTTAGGATGACATTTTCCAGTGCCAACCATTTGCCTAAGAATTTCATGAATTCATTGTTTTTAATTGCTGAGTAGTATTCCATTGTGTAAATATTCCACATTTTCTCTATCCATTCCTCCATTAAGGGACACCTGGGTTCTTTCCAGCTTCTGGCTATTATAAATAAGGCTGCTATGAACATAGTGGAGCATGTGTCCTCACTGCATGCCAGGGAATCCTCTGGGTATATGCTCAGGAGTGGTATAGCAGGGTCCTCTGAAAGTGTCATGCCCAGGTTTCTGAGGAACCGCCAGATTGATTTCCAGAGTGTTTGTACCATCTTGCAATCCCACCAGAAGTGGAGGAGTGTTCCTCTTTCTCACATCCTTACCACACCTGCTGTCTTCTGAGTTTTTAATCTTAGCCATTCTGAGTGCTGTGAGGTGAAATCTCAGGGTTATTTTGATTTGCATTTCCCTAATGACTAATGATGTTGAACATTTCTTAAGGTGCTTCTCAGCCATTCGAAGTTCTTCAGGTGAAGATTCTTTGTTAGCTCTGTACCCCATTCTTAATAGAGTTATTTAGCTCTTTTGTGTCTAACTTCTTGAGTTCTTTGAATGTATTGGATATTAGCCCTCTGTCAGATGAAATGTTGGTGTAGATCTTCTTCCACTTTGTTTTTTAGCCATTCTAAACTTCTCTTAAACTGGAAGAGTGCTCATGTTAGCAAGATTGCATGCTTGGCAAAACAAAAAATGCTATATTTTTTCTCTATTACCAAGGAATCGACAAGGTGCATTTTCTAGGTATTCGAGACTGTTCTAGGCAAATATTCTTGCTGGCAGGTACCAGGACAGTGGCTAGGAGAATGAAGTTTAGACCAACATCCAAGCATAATCCCTGTCTATGCGATTCATATTATTTTGTTCTTAAAGGCATAGAAAATTCAATAAATTCACACAGTTATATGAATTAAGGAGCTAAGTATGTGGTACAGCTCTGAATGTTGGAGCCAGAGCTAGCAAAGGGATAATATATGGTAACAGAGAGAATCAGGAAGAGAAATTCCTTTTGGCTCTTAGAAACTAATACAGTTAAGATTGAGTAGGAAAAGGAGTCCAGGTCACTTTTCGAATGTATCAATACTTAAGCAGATTGTAAGAAAGGAGAAAGATGCCTTAGGCTGTAGCAGGGAACATTGAGAACTGTGATCCCCTGATCTGGTCTATTTCTTTCCCTATGACACATAAAATGTTTTATTTCCTTTTAAAATGGCCAATCCACTAATGACCTAAGGCAGGAGAAAACACAGATATCGAGATTGCTAGTTAAGTGTTTGGTCAGTCCATAAATATGATTTAATGATTCTGAAAGCAGACAGAGCAGGAACAGAATGAACTGAAGGCAATAATAAGGCATTTTTAAAAGTGTCAGGTTCCAGAATTATAAATTGAGAATATAAATGTGAAAAGACCTTTTTAATATGGTTAATCTATAAAAAAATTTATTTGCAAAAATAGAAAAGTGGCTTATTTTCTGATTGTTCTTAACAAGCAGTAGGAAAATTAAGTGAATTTCATGGTCATTTGACTTGGAAAATTTTACTGTCAAAAGAAATTTTAATTTCTTTGTCCTTAAATTTTAGTCTGGTGCACTTTAAACATTTGATATAGTCTACTTCTATTAATTAACTAAAATTGAATCACATTTCCTTTTAAAAATCTCTTCTTCAAAGCATTTTAATGCAAAGGACAAAGGACAATGAAATTTTTAGGCGTGAATAAATTCTTTTCAAAGGTCCAAATACAGCTTTAAAGAATAAAGTTTTAACTCTGTTTGTTTAAAACCATTTAATTTATTTAAAATATTGCTCCATTTTGGAAAATGAATAACCATCTTTAAATGTTATTTAAAATTTAGATATCAGCCTACCAGGATATCTTCCCCAGCATGACCAATTTAGACTTTAATAATGCAACATGAGCATTATTAAATACCAGATCATTTGTAACTTGACCTGTCAGAACAATAATATTGAAGTCTAATACATTCTAAGAATTTCTAAAGACCACCCTCCAGTTCTGTGCTGTAGCAAAATGTTTTAATTGCTTCATTATGTTCTGTACAATAACCTTAACATTATATATCATGATATGTACTTATTTTTAAATAACTTAAATCAAACCTAAAATGTAAATTTGTAAAAAGACACCTAATGAATTATTTGAAGACTATAATAGATTTTAAAGTGATTGAAATTCTCTCTTCATTATATTTACACTTCTACTGGTTTAAAAAAAAAAACAAATGACCAAGTTTTAGAGTCAAGGATTTATTTTATGATTATCAGACATAATAATGAATATATCTCCTCATTAAAAATATAATTTATAAGATGAAGACAGTCATCCCACATATAAACAATAATTGGGCAGGGAGAGGGGATAGCAGAACTTTTAGAATATGCATAGTCTATTTAAGACAGAAGTGCAAGTGGATTTACATATGGAAGAAGGTGTCCATTGACCCGTTCATTTGCAACAAAATTAAGCAAAATGCAAACATAGCTTGTATCCTATGCTTACTTAAAAGTTAATTGCTCTCTCCTGTGTTTTGTCTCAGCCTACTTAATCTTATCACTTAATCATATCACTCAATCATATCACTGAATGTGAGTTTAGGGAAAAAGTATCCAACGCTATGTAAGTTCCTATAATAAAATATGTTCAGTCTTATAAGCAAGAAAATGCAAGCTTAAAACGTGTAGTTCGAAGCAATTTCCATCTACTACTTTGAAAGCAATGAATATGTAGGCCCTTTGATCTGGCATTTGCCTCCCCAGAATTTGCCCTCAAAATAATTGGACAAGTTCAAGTCTAACACTAAATAACCATCACATTTTTTCTGGAAGATTGATGATCTTAAATAAGAGATATACAGCTTTACTTATGTGAACAATGTCTACATAACTCTTTATGAACTTGAATCACACAGAGCTTATTGGGTACTGGTACATTCTTTATAAGGCCATTCATAAGAGGGTAAAATAAAAATAAAAATAATTATTTATTAATATGATGATTTTAAAAAATCAAGCCATATATTGGGCTTCAGAATTACCATTTAGATTCACATGTCATGCCTAACAGTGACTGACATGGGCATGTTTGTGAGAGTTCTTATATCAGTGTCTGTGTAAGGATTGACAGAGTTGAGTGTGGTTAGCAATTTAGGACATTTCAGGCAAGTACTGAGTGCTTAGGGCAATTCAACTAATATTACTCTTATATTGTTACAGCTACCCATTTAATGAATATCCTAGTTACTGCGTATAATTTTTTCATATGAATCCATAATCATGAGGCAGACATCCAAATGTGATAAGACTATGCCTTTATATATATTTGAATTTACATGTGAGTTATTTTCATGGTTGATCAGTTGTCCCACAAAAAATATTTTTAGCCTATGTAGCCCATCAGTAGCATGATGTGTTCACCATGATTTTCTTTTGACAGCCATTGCCATTTCTTGTATAGAGGAGAGTGCAAAGAAGATAGCTGATTAGTTTTCTCCTTACCCCTAGGAGTTTGATGAATCATGAACGTTGATTCTAATTGGAAATTGAGTCCTTTGCTTGTATAGGCCTTTTCATAAAACTCTCTCCTAATTTGTTAAATCATTAAATGAATCTAGCAGGTACTTATTTTGATTTTTATTAATTGTGACTTGTTTTTGATTATGGCATAATTTTCAGTCATGAAACATTACTGCCACACATTGGAATAAAAGCAGAAGACTCCTGCTGAGCCTCTGCGCGATTCAAGTTGAAACTCTCAGTCAGAAAACATACATACATTATTAGAAACTGACTATGCTTTGATATCTGGCTTTAATACAATTTTAATATTTAAATGACGGGCTTGCAGAGGTAACTGATAGAGACATGCATTTTAGATCATACTAAGTGCTATATTATTTTGTGCCTAGTTTGCCAACTTTTCATAAAGAGTTATGTAGACATTGTACATACAAGTAAAGCTGTCTGGAAAATATCATCCTAAGTGAGTTAGCCCAATCACAAAAGAATACACATGAAATGCAATCACTGATAAGTGGATATTAATGAGCCCAGAAGCTCTGAATACTCAAGGCATAATTAGCAAATGAAAAGATTCCCAAGAAGAAGGAAGAAGAGGACCCTGGTCCTGAAAAGACTGGATCCAGTTATTTTTAGGAGAGTACCAGAACAGAAAAAAAGGTGGGAGGGGGGTGATGGGGGAATAAGCAGGAGGTGGCAGGGGGGGTTGATGGGGGAATAGGCGGGAGGCGGCGGGGGGGGGCGGGGGGGAAGAGGACTTATGGGACATAGGGTAAAGGGGAAACTGGGAAAGGGGAAAGCCTTCAGAATGTAAACAAAGGATATAGAAAATAAATAAAAAAAAGATCATCAGTCTTCCAGAAAAATGTGATGATTATTTAGTATAAATATTGCTACATACTTACAAATAGCTATAGTTGTATTAAATCAAGATTTCAACTTTTCTTTAAATCACAGAAGATTGCAGAACAGTAGGATACAAGTGTGGAAACAGGTGAACAATGTAAAGAAAGATGTCCTCAGTTCAAACTCTGGCTTTAACACCTAATGTTATTGGCTCTATGCAAGTACTATGTTAAAGTATTGCACATCTCAGTGTAATCACTTATAGAACATAACCAATAATATATCTTGTATAATCAATTGTTTGTGAATGAAATTACTTGTTATTCCAAACACAGAGACACAATCATACAATAAAAGCTCACAATAAATGGTAGTATTTAACACAAGGGTGTTATTATATGGTGTGCCTCAGTAGAAGATAAGCTTATCAGCTGATCATAACACTTTACCTACCCCCAGGAGTGCACCTTGAGAATCTTAGGAAATGCATTCAATTTAATTTGTAAATGAGGTAGAAGACAATGCACTTACAAATACATATTTCAAAGTAAACAGTGCACTATAAAGAAATAAATCTGAAATGTTTACGTTTTTTATTTCGCTGGGATAAAATATAAGCACCAAACGCCTTAATGGAGGAAAGATTTATTTTCGCTTATGGTTTGAGGCATTCCTGTGCATTAAAGCGGGAAGGATTGGAAGAGCTAGCTGTGTGGCACATGACATGGCGGGAAAGGAAGGAGAGATGGAGAGCGTGCTAAGGCCTGGGCTATAAGGGTCTCTTCTTCCCTCACTTTATTCCATATGGACACCAGCTGATGTGTTGGTATCACTCACATGCAGTTAGGTCTGTGTTCTTACAGACATACCCCGGCATGCTCCTTAATAATCTGGATCCTTCACAATCCTGTGAGGCTGAGCATTAAGACTGAACACCACAAGAATGCTGTTGTTGTTAGAGTGGGCATTTTGAAAGCAGCAATTGATGCTGCAAATATTAATGATGGGGCTAAGCCATGGCTCTGAGAGTAAACTGTTTGCCCTGCAAACGTGAAGACAGACATTCAGATAGCCAGCACACAAGACATCACCGAAGGATTGTGGTAGCCTGTTTGTAATCTCAATATTTGGGAGGCATGCTGACAAGCTAGACTAGCTGAATCAGTGAGCTTTTGAGTTCAAGTGAGAGAACGCACCTCATTATCCAAGGCAAAATACAGTAGAGGAAGACACTTCACCTTACCCCCTTCATATGAAGACACAGACGTGTCCGCACACATTTGAATGCACATAGACATAGAACAATCAGATACAAAGTCAAAAGAAGAAAGATCATATATCATATATTGTCTTCAATTAGTGTTTACGAAACGGTTAGAAAACTTTGATGGAATGGCCTATTGATAAAACACCATGATAAAAATGAGATAGCGTTGGTTTTCAGCAGTGCTGAGTAGGAAGAAATGCTCTGCTACCTGAGGAGGCTTCAGTCTAGATGGGCTTGTTTCTGAGTTCACATATTCACTCTGATCGTAATTCTGTGGCCTTGAAATGATCCAGGTGTTCCGACCGCCAGCCATCTGTCGAAGGAAAACTGCTTTCCTGGAACTGACAGGCTACTGCATGTATTTAGTAAAGTTTATCTTCATAGTTGAGCAAGATAAATAAAACAGCAGTGGATCCCCTGTGAGGATATACTATATACTACAATTATTGGACTATTATATCGGTAGCAGATGTTACATTTTTGGTACCTAATGGGAACTTTTTGGATCAGCAAAAGCATTTTTTGGCATGCTTCAGCACTTCTCACCAAGTTTATTCTTCAAGAGGAGTGTCATGATTGTAGGCAACAATTTTAAAATTTAAGTTTTCAGTAGGAGCATACTATTTTCTTTTATTCTAACGAGCCAGTTTCTACTGTTTCTTATTATCAGTTATTTACCTTCTTATGGCAGCTACACCATTAAACACCATTATGTAGAGGTTTCTTCTACCTCATAGGAAGTAATTTGAGAAATGTGTATAGATTTGTGAGGTAAATCCCAATAATGCAACAGGATTAACCTAATGAAATATTTCCTCACGATGTTTGTTTACATGGTACAGTTTCTATGCGGAAAGCTTTCTACTTCAAATATCTATCATCCTTGATTTATGGTAACATGACTTAAAATAGCTCATATTTACATCCATATTAGTACTGGCAAACAGTGCTGTATAAATTAGCACAATTCATTACTCACTTTTAGGAAATTAATCTAGGCACAGACACAACCTGGAGGGCACAACTCAATCACAAATTTCCAATCCCATTAGCCATATAATCTTTTCTACATGCATGTAAAAGTAGTCTGTGATTCATTCATTCATTAATTCATTCATTTTAGGATTTATCTACTCTTTCCATTTATGCTGTTTTTAAAATAGAGCCTTCAATTTTATGAAAATAACTTTCTTTCACCTAAAAACAATAGCATATATATATATATATATATATATATATATATATATATACATATATATATTCTTTTCACTTTGAACACTTCCACAAGAGGAATATTGGCTTGACACATTCTTACGATGTGTTAATGTGGCTGGATCAGCTTTAAAAACCTACCTTCTACTATTGATAGTTTTTTCTCATTGTTTTAATTACCCATGAGTGGCCACAATCTAAAACAATAACTAAAAAAAGAAAGCGAATATAAATATTTTCTTAATCTCAGATGCACACTGTCTGTTTTTGAAATGGGAAAGCTGAGTCATCGATCAGGTCTACCAGTCTATAAGTGTGAGTCCTTCTGATTTCGCATCCTCTGCCACCTCTTGTATCTCAGCTGTGCTCTTTCCTTCCACCTCCCAGGACATCAGCATATCCACTTTGTTTCCAGGGTGTTCTAATATGCTCCTCTCTTGTCTTTGGAATGTTTCTCCTCTAATGATCCCTCTTTCAACACACTTATAGTCTGACATTAAAGTCATTATATTCTTCATATTTTAGTTCTAACCACAGAGCTTTCTTTTCTGGGCTCTTTGGTAAAACTTATGAGGCATATAAAGCATGTGACTGACGAGCTTGCTGACTACATTTCCTTAGGTCATGATTAACATCTTTCTAGACACTAAGGCTAAGACTATCTGAACTGCTTACAAGAGCACCTCGTGCTGCTTACACAGTGCCCTTGCAGTCTCTGAACTGGGGCATGTATGGATAGCTGCTGAGTTGTAAGGAGACCCAGAGAATTAAGAATGTCTTGAAAAATCAAACCATGAGATGAATATTTTAGGGTGAGCTTAAACTGGGAGTAAAGGACTAGAAGAACATTTCCATCTCTTGAGATGGGATGTTAACCTAAACTGGTGCTTAACCAGAATTAAATAAATTAGGAGAAAGCTGTTGTATATGATGGAAGTTTAATTACTTCAAAATTATTAGTATTATACTAAATTTGTTAAGTTCTGTGGGACTGCCTCAATATAGACACTGCATATAATAACTTTTGATTTAATTATATCTTTAATGTATAATTCTTAGTATTCTCATAATTAGTGTTTAATACTTTATACCTACTATAGTGAAACCATAGTAATATTGTTAGACAAAAATATCACAACATATTAATATACAATGAGTTGTAAGAATTTTGTGTATTTGATACAGTTCTAATTTGATTTTTATTATTCATTTAAAAGTTTCCACATTAAAATCCTTAACTAGTTCTTAAATGGTCTTAGTTAATAAACCTATAATTAAAATAAGAATAATTTGATAACTTTTAAATAAATTTTGTAAATGAAATATTCAAACTTATGATGTTGCATTGAAGGTTAATTTTAAAACTTCCCATCTCTCTTCTCCCTGATCTAGAAAAAATATTGGTGTATAAATAAGAAAGAGCATCCTAGCATAAATACTCTCATTCCTACTATATGTTCATTCATCATGGGAATCTGTTATATTCATGCTCTGGTATGTCTCAGATATGAATGTTGAGCCAAATAGATTGGGGTTTTGCCTTTACAAGAATGTGCCTTCTGGAAAGATAGACGTTTAATCACAATACACTGTTGTATGTATATCTCATAAGATGACAAGGCTATGCAGCACAGAGCATTAGTTAGAGATTATAGATAATCATAATTTTCCAATATTCCAGAACTGAGGGGATCTTCTAGAATCAGAGATCTGGGAGGTGAGAGACTCTCAGGACTCAAAGGGAGGGACCTTAGATGAAATGCCCAACAACAGAGAGATGGAACTTGTTGAGTCCTCCTCTAGTAGAAAGACAGCGCATCAAGTGGAGGGGTTGGGTTACCATCTCATAGTCAAAAACTCTGACCTGCAATTATTCTTGTCTAAAAGAACTGCAGGGACAAAAATGGAGAAAAGACTGAGGGAAAGGAGTTCCAGTGAATGGCCCAAATTGGGATTCGTCTTAAGGGGAGACTCCAAGGCCTGACACTATCACTAATGCTATGGTGTGCTTACAGACAGGAGCCTAGCATGGCTGCCCTCTGAGAGTCCCAACAAGCACCTGACTGATACAGACACAGATACTTACACCAACCAATGGACTCCTGTGATGCTGTGATTCTAGTAAACTGAGAATATGTGAAAACTGGGACATGGTTTAAGCAGGAAAATAAATGTTCTGAGGAAAACAAAAACAACTAGCCTTACTGATCCCTGAGAGTACTGTCCTATCATAAAGGACTGGCTGGTGACCTTGTCTCCTGGCTTTGTCTTGAATCCTGTGCATCCTCCCTAACCAATAAGCTTGCCTGTCTTGTGCTTAGTGGTCTGACAGGAAACTTGAATATAGGACTTACTTTTAGATCTTTATCAAGTACCCCAAAACTGCCAAAAATAAAAACCTTTTAAAAAGAGACATGGCTGCATGTTTATTGTGAACTGAAATTCTGTAAGATCTTGCAGTATTATACTTGCAGATTTTATGAAAATTTTATTGCAGATCCTGCAAAATATGAATAAATATTGGAAGATTAATAAAAGTAAACCCATAATATCATCTTCTCTTCATTCACTCCTTCCTACTAAAAAATACAAATAATCTGCATAGTTATGGCCCAGCTATGGAGAAATATACTAAACATCGTGTTGAAGATATCTATTTGTGGCCTCAAATATATTGAAAGTTATTTCAGTTTTCTGGTTTTATCTTTAATGGGGAATGCATGGGGGGCTGGGGGGAGGACTTATGGGACACATGGTGAGGGGAAAAAAAACCAACTACAACAACAACAAAAATACCAGGAGTTCCCATGTGATGGCTGAAACAGGAATTTTGGTTTTATTGATGTTAATAAAACTTGCTTATGTTTATTAATTTAAAAAAAAGAAAGTAAATCTAATTTGTGGAAATAACAAATCAGCCTCCTCTTAACTATGACTACCCCTCAAATCACACACAGAGAGATAATCATATTCAGAGAGTATAATAAAGAGAAGAAAGGTATGAAGGGTGGCCAAGGAGTATAATAAGGAATGGGGCATAGAAAATCGTCAGGGATAGAGAAGCCATACTGAGCCACTTGGTTTTATATAGGCCCAGAATATGTGCCAGGTCCCTTCACAGTGGAATATGTGAGAGCTTTATTCATTGTTTCTTTCTTATCAGGCCCTGTCTGAACATCTGGTAATATCATTACTTCAAGGTCCTAGAGTTGTTTTAAAAACAGATACTTTTGTCTGCAGTATTAGGAATCCCTTAATACATTATAACCTACATCCGCTGAAATTTGAAGAAAGAACAAAAACGCTAAATATAGCAAAGACGATTGTCATGGAAAAAGTTACCAAATCCAAGAGACAAGCAAGCTGACTCTTGCTTTTTTGTATATTTTGAGACTCCAGACAATACCAGTGCACTACCATTATACTGTGCACTAACATGACAAGATCAGAGGGAAAGAAAGAAATTAGATTTGGACCCAGTGGTGAAAGACGGCAATAGTGCTGTGAAAAGTTTAGCATATACTCCATCAACTAAAACAATTTAAAGGTTAGTAGCAAAAGAATGATATTAGGGTAAAAAAATGACATTATTTCAACTGTTTTCCCCTTTCAAGTGCAGGAACAACTAAGTGAAATACTTAGTACAGAGCTTTGAACTTTAAAAATTCAGTTATTTATTGTATATATTTAAGTATGCTGTCACCGTCTTCAGACACACAAGAAGAGGGCATTATATCCCATTATAGATGCTTATGAGCTACCATGTGTTTGCTGGGAATTGAACTCAGGACCTCTGGAAGAGCAGCCAATGCTCTTAACTGCTGAGTCATCTTTCCAGCCCTAAGTTTTAATGTTTTACAGGGCTTAATTTGTGGACAAACTGGTTCTAATATTTTATTCCATTATTAGTGTTGTCTAAACAAGAGACACATTTTATTATTAGAAAATTGAATGCCAATGGAAATTTTTAAATGAGTCTGAACACTGGAATAGTAGGGAGAGAGGAGGCCAGGCTTCTCTGACTTTCTTTTATCAAACTCCTGATCTGTAAATTACTTCAGCCATGCTGGGAAGCAGATACAAATCCAGCTTCTGTCCAGTTGTGTCCACAGGCAGAATTGTCCATCTCAATCTAGTCTCACACTTGGGCATAGGATCAGACTGCTGGGCATCACTCTCCTGACTGTAGACAGGGTCTCTGGATGACTCGCTTCCTCTCTTCTCCTTGTTTGGCTTGGGTTTTTTCCAGTTAGAAAAGAACATGTGGGATACTGTTTCCTCTGTTGATCTTGTACTGTTTGTATGTGTTTAATGAAAGGAGCAGTGTGTATTATAATCAGACACATCTATTGTATCTCAACCATCCTTCCACTGGGATGTCTTATAAACCAACAACTTTAGACACTTGGCACAGCTTATCTCTGTTCCAGGGTGATAGTTAGCCTTGTTCCTACTCAATAGCTCAGACAAGATTTCTACAATATGGTGTATTGTGGAGTTTTGATTCAATGCTTTCCATTCTGGCTACAGGTATTGTGTGAAATAAGGCTCAATGAACTCTCCTGATATTTATTCGGGTCTGAGCAGGTTGCTGGGGAAAGACCTTTGTCTCTAGAGATTCTTAGTCATTGACTTGGGCACTGTTTTTTTTTAACCAGATGAGTCCATTTAGTTTTCTCTGTATGTACATGTGTTTAGAGATGGCCACTTGGGACAAAAAAAACTATCAGGGGCTTGCTCCTGGAGAAAACTATATCTCCATCTGTCAACTGGGATCGATTGCCTGTAGCTGTACTTTTATGCATTGTTTTACAATGGACTTTTGCTGCTGTTGTGATACATGGCAAGAAGAAATGTGTGTGTGTGTGTGTGTGTGTGTGTGTGTGTGTGTTTGCGTGCGCGTGCCTGTGCATGCGCCCACGCAGTAGCATGCAGGTCCCAGGAGTCCTGAGTAATTGGACTTCAGATGTGCTCAGTGATGTCTCTGCATCTCTGTCTCTCTGATGTGGCTGCCACAAAACTCTTATTCCTTGTACCACTCCACCTCCCTCCCTCCACCTACCTACTGAGCTATCTTAGAGTGGGAATTTTCTTACATTCTCTTCTTTTGTTTCAAGTTGTGGTTCCATCTCTGGGGTTGCATTCCTAAAGTGAAAGAAAAGCACTCCACAGTTGTAGCAGAAGCCCTCCAACATGGAATCTGAACTTACTCTGTTCCATATTCTAAATGTTACTATGTCCTGCTCTGTTACTATTATAGACCATTTCTTGGCCAGTTTCTCTCCATTTATCCCTCATTTATCCCCCAGTGAAACCAACAGTAAGAGAGGATTTCATCTGCCATCTTCCGTCTCTTGGAAGGCCTCACTGAATTTTTATTCTCTGAGATTTCATCTCTGAGAATAAAAAAATAGGTTATGGTCTTCTTGAAATATATCCTTTAATATTTTGTTGAATGTATTAAAATGTTTACATTTATCATGATTATTTTTCACCACATATAAATGCTTATTGGATGAGTACTAACTAGAAAAATGTTAATAGAGAAGAAAAAATTAAAGATATTGAAGATGTATTGAACAAGTATTGGGGAAGTAAGCCACTGTGAGTGAGTGAAGGCACTGTCGACAGACAAACCTGACCGTGTGGGTTTAGTACTCAGAAACAAGCTGGTAAAAGCACAAAACTAAGTCCTGAAAACTATCCTTTAATTGATGTGCATGCTCCAAAGTCCACAAGCCCAAATGTGTGCACACTTGTGGGTGTGCATGCACACTGACTCAGATATGCATAATACACACAGATAAACACAGAAAATCAGGCACTGTTTTGGGAAAGTCGCAGAAATGAATCAAATGGAATCCACTTATTCATATCCTTATTCTCATAATGTGGTGTCTAATTTCTTTGTGTCCCAGTCATCTAACTGCCGTGTCTTATAATGGAATCTTTACTTAAGACAGTATTTGGAGAGTCAGAAAGAATGACAGCCCTGTATTCCCATCACCTGGGAGGCAGACACGGGCAGATTTCTGTGTGTTTAGGGCCAGCCTGCTGTACATAAAGAGTTTCAGAAGAATGAGGGCTACGTAGAGAGGCCCCATCTCAAAATACAAAGACAGTATTTGAAACAGATCACCAAAATCATAGACGACTGTAAAAGGTAACGTGCTTCTTGTTCAAAGGTACATTAGTCGAGCAAAAGTATGATGACAAGCCTAATCTTTGACCCCAATTAAATCAAGGACGATAGCCAGCAGAATGGCTTTTCACACGATCACTAATGCTGTTCTAGTTTTTTTTTTTTACATACCATAAAGTTTTGAATGAATCTTTTTTAACTTTTTAGCTGAAAATAAATACAGATCTTCGTGAAAGGCTATCCCTGTTCTGGAATAGTACTCATTTATCTATTTCTTTTAACTTCCACACTCCAGTCATGTTGACTTTTGCTTGAAAGAGAAATTGAAGGAAAATATTCAAAACACTTGTCTTACAGTCTCATTATAGAAATTAGCAGCTGCAGACAATTAACAATGAACATCTGCCAAAGTTAACACGAGACACAGAGATAAATAGTAAATGTGGACAGTATGAAAACTCACAGATGTCTGACGTTAATAGTCAAATCATATAAACCTTTTTTTTTTCCTCCTCTTCCCGATAACTTTCTAGTGAGTGTTCCTGACAAACGTCTCCCACTAATTTCTAGCTGTCACTGCGGTTTTCTGTCTTTTCAGCTACAGCAGGGATCTGTCTGGTAGCAGACCTTTACTGAGACAGACAGTTAATGGGAACAGTAGCAGCCCCAAGGTGTGTTTATACAGCAGACTCACTTCCTCTGCTTCTGTGATATATGAACTCCTTCGGAAGTTTCCCAGCTCTTTCAGGGATAAATCATGGCAGTGGGAGCTTGTATTTAACCTTCACTCTCCTGGCTCTGTACTTTGTAGCCCTTTCCCTTTATCTCTTTGGCTCCATGGAGGAGATTTCAGACAGACTTGCCCATGTGCACAGAACATTTTCTTTCCATCTTCTGTTGCCCAGTTCCTTTCATCCCACTAGAGAGATTCTGTCTCTTATGATTTACCTGTATGTCAGTCAGAATGGAACCAATACTTTACTTAGTCAAGGAGTTTTAAAATTTATTTCCCAACAATAATATATGATCATGTTTGTGTGTGTGGAGTGTGTGTTATATAGCAAAGATGCCTCTGTTATTTGGAAGCCACTATTATATACGGAAGTTTTTAATATTTGGAGCTGCTTTTACTAAAATTGAAATGTGTATCTTGGCAGTTACTCTCTTCACTTTCCCTCCTCTTTGGCCCATCTGAAGCATGTCTTCCCTTCTCTTCACCTTTCATTCTGATTTTGGCTAACAGTTAATTTTGCTGTTCTCAGTTTTGAGATTCATTTATCCTGGACTTTGCTAATGTTGCTTTCCGGAGCAGTCTACTGTATACAGTGTGTAGCACAGCTCTTTCTTACTTCTGTCTCCTTGGTGATCAATTATAATATGTAATGTTATTTATTTCCTTTCTTATCTAGAATGTAACTTTTACAAATACTATCATTTAGTTTGTTTTTCATGATATTCTTAGTATATAGAGGAAACCTGTATATTAAGAGCTCAAAAAATGTGTCTTTACAGAAATGGATATTATGATATTATTTCTGTGTGAATAAATACATAATAAACATATGTAATATAGAGAGATAACACATATTTTAAAACACTTTTGCAAATAGGACCATATTTTTCCATATAATTCCAAATCTAATCTTTTCATGCATCAAATTTGATTCCTTTGATGATTGAAAATTAGAGCTATTTTTTGAAAAGAACTGAATAATGTATGATGAATAGGCAAGAATCCCATTCTTTTCCTTAAATATGTGTCTGTCAAAGTGTTTTTGTATATTGTTCTTTACATCCTAGTGCCAAGGTACTTGTAGAGTACTTTCAAAAATTTAGAAATTTTGAGTCAACAGGTATGGAACCTAATATATATAGTGCTGGAAACTAGTGTGCAGGTTGTGAGTGGAGAAAAGCCATTGATACTTTAGATAGCTGTGAATCCTGTGAGTGACAATACCAACATGCCAGGCAGGATGTGCTCATTGATGTCATAGTGACATGGCTACTATGCATGTATACAACCACTCTTTGATTGGATTTAATGCCTGATCCATAACAGTTGCATCAATTGATATACTCTAAACTTTGTCAAAAAAAAATCCATGTCCTGAGGTTAGTGGATTCTAGAGTGGTCATTGTCTTGTTAATTTATCTTGGCATCACACTACCTTGTGAGTAAACGTGTTTATACCCTTAGACAAATATTACTCTCATTCTCGATCAAAGAAGTTTCTCTCTTCAGTGAGCAGTGGGAAATATAAAGACTCATGCTGTTTGAGGTCTTTGGATCAAGTGACTTCAGAGTAGTTATCCATACACATAACAGTTAGATCACCTGCTCTAAAGTATCCAGAAGATCTCAGAGGAAGGGACCCAAAGAAAATAAAAGACAAATCATCTAGGAAAGAGGTGTGAAGCACTGTGTTGCAAGCAAGGGATAATCATTTCAATCACTAATTCAAGTAGATGCAGTTGCCTTCACGGGATCAACACAAGATCAGGCTGATCGGCATTTCTTCATAAATGGAGGAAGAACTCCTGTGATCCTACCTCTTTTTGGTGCTTACTGATGGATGCTTGGGTAGTGAGAGTCCTTGCTTCAGTTTTGGACATATTAGTGAGCTCACTGGGCTCCAATAGTTTGTAACAAGCAAACTAACGATCATGAGAAGCCATGGCTAAATTGTCCGTGTCACAAAACAAAACATGTTTCTTTAAATTGAAAGAGACTTGTAGGTAGGAGAAGAAGCTCATGCTTGCTGTATGGCAGTGGAAGATGCTTGTGGGTCAGTACATTCAGAACACTTCATATATCTGTCTGAACCTGATAAGGAACACACTTTATTAATAAAAATGCATTTTAATTAGAGTCTAAATGTGCTAGCAAGTTTCTTTCCCAGTCAGAAGCCTGGGTATCGACTTCATTTGTTTTTGAACATGAATACCATTATATACTTTTTCAAAATTTTAATCTTCTAGAATTTTACTGCACACTGTTTTTTTTTTCAAATATGACTGTATTCGAGACCTATAACTCTTAAATCTATCTGCCTAATACTTATACTCACTCTGACCTCTTGGTAACACTATTATAACTCTAGTATAAACTTGTGTTATTCACTACAATGGCCCCTTAAATATGGACATTAATGCCATGGCTTCATTAATTCAAAGGTCTTTGATCGTTTTTACTCTATGTAGTTTCATCCTACTAGAATATTCTTTCTTTCTTCATCACTCTTCCTGAAATCATAGCCAGCCTTTCAATCAAGATTCTCATGTTATTAACAATGCCAAGGGTTTTTTAGATCAAGCATAATGAAATTTTTCCAAATTTTATTCAAATTGATTTATTGTTCCACCAATGGCACTTGCATCCTGATTGCATACATATCTATTTTTACCTACCAGATACTCAAGAATCTAGAATTATGAAATGTATGTCTTTCTTTCCTACCGTCTTAGCATGGAACCTTCTATTAAAGATTGGGGGTTGGATATCTGACATTGCCCCATGTATTAAAAAGCAGTTATAGGAAGAAGAGATGCGATAGAAGCAGAACAATTCTAATGAAAACAATTGGGCATTCATTTCCTATAACATTCTATGTATAAAACTCATTTAGATCTCTATAGAGTAAGGTTGTGTTTATTTTTTTCCATTTTTTCTTGGAAGAGTAAACCCTAAATTTATTCCAGTTCATTTCTCAGGATTTTTGAGATTATAGAAATGAAAGATTTTATTTATAAAAATGTAAACACACTGACTGGCTGCTGTATAGAAGTAGAAGTAATTTTTATGATTTCATTTCTACCAAGGTTTTCCAACAGTGGGATTAAAAAAATAACTGAGAAATTCTTGATGTAAGTGCTTACACATAGAAAACACGAATCATATATTATTATATTCTTCATGTTAGCATAGACAACAGATCATATTTCTAACCAGAAAAGTTTGATTTCATAATAGTTTTTTTCAATGATAAGCAGAATGTCCTCAAGATATTCTACACTGATGAATTATAGTATGGCTTAAGGTTACTTCCAAACAATGATCCTAAACTTATGTGTAAATTACTGATAGCAGGGAGGGTGTTTATAATCTTTTAAAATATAAGTGACAGCTCAGAATGGAAGGAAAATATTTTATACTAAATATAGATTTTTATAAAATAGATCCTATTTAACAAATATAACTTAAACATTTAATTTTTAGTATGTATGTATGTGTACATGTGTATGTCTATGTATATATGCCATTTGTTGTTTGTATATGGGTACTTTTGGAGGCCATATGAGAATTTCAAATCCCTGGAGCTGGAGTTACACTCAGCTAGAAGCAGCTCAACCTGGGTGCTAGGAATCTAGCTTGAGTCCTTTTTAAGAGCACTGTATATTGTTAAAACCTTAGCCATCTCTAAAGCTCCCAGAAATAAATTTATTATAAAATTAGCAATTAAAGTGTTTTTAGAAAAGTGTTTAAAATTATTGGAGATTGTGTCTGACCATTTGTTAGCTGAGTTATATTTAGTTCTATGAAACAGAACATCCCCCCTTACAGATATTTAAGTACCGAACATCATATATTTACTAATAAGCAATGCAAAATGCATCGTCCAGGGTAGGTGTGTCTTTTTTTTGTTTGTTTTAGGTTTTAGTTTAGTAATTTTCCTCTTACAATTCCTTTACACTGACTTTCCCCTTGAAGGATGGAAGTAGACTTGTTGTGCATTCAATCTGATGTTGGTATTGATAGAATGAAGATTCGAGAGAGATGGAAGGATTTGATGGCTATGCCAGGCCATTCTCTGCAATTTTATCAGGACAATGGAAGGAAAAGCAGCTTTCTCAGAAGCTATGAAACATCTTGATGGTCATAGGCGTGACAGTAGCCTGATTTGTTAGAGCAGTCACTATTTGTCCCATGGGACATCTGAAAAGATTTACCCTCCTTGCCAGCTACCTTGCTTTTCATTATCTTCAGGCCCAAGATGAGGGGAAATAAATGGCTCATTTATCTCTGAGATACAATTTATGGTGGTGCCAAAAATGAAGTGATAAAAATAATAAATTTTATTGCAAAATGTTTAAAAGTGACATTAATAATTTTTAAACTTATGATTGACAAAAATTAAAGCATTAAATAAAGAAAATAAATTGCTCTCAACTAACAGGGTTCAATGGACTTGTTTTGTCTTCCTAGTAGTTGATCACTTGATCAAGTAAAAGTTCATTGATTAGGGCCATAGAAAGAAAAATTGAATGGAGGATAAAAGAAAAGACAGGAGAAATGAAGAAGCAGAAGGTTAATCCATAACTCATTTGACCTGCCATAGTTTCTCAACAGCACCCTTGTGTGGATGTTACATTTTCTTTGTTTCTGAGTCCACTGAAAATGTGTGTGCATGTGTGGGTATATGTGCATGTGTGTGTGTGTGTGTGTGTGTATTTGTGTGTGTGTGTGTACATGTATGTTGTGGGGGGTTGTCTTTAAGCACTCAATCTTATTGTTAAGGCAAGAATTTCTTAAAAGTAGATCCATGAGTTATTCAAAAAATGATATGTACTCAGTCACAAACAAAATGAATACAGATTGTATGATTTATTTTAAACTATCAAGATAATGTAGGTGGATAGATATAGATAGTTATGTAGATATATAAATTGATGCATAGATACATAGATAGATAGGTAGATAGATAGATAGACAGATAGATGATAGATAGATGGTTGGATAGATAGATACATAGGTTCATAGATAGATGGATAGGTAACTATTACATAGGTACAGGTAGCTAATAGAAAACATTAACAAGTAGAAAAACACTTTATAATCAGTTCTTCAATGTCCAACATGGTAGAAGGTTATGCATATGATATATGGACAAAAGTTATGATGCCACAGCTACCTGAAAGGCAAAAACTTAAAAGCCGGGAGAAATAAGATAAATAGAAGCCCAATCTTATAACAAGTTGTGAAACAATGCTCAAAATACATACAATAAAATATTGATAAATATGTGTCAGTCAAAAGTTTTGCCTTTCTGTTAGCTCGGTTTTTATTGTACTATGTCTCACTCCCTACTTCTTCTAGCTTTGCAATGTATCAATGATAAAGAATCAGAGTGTTTAAATTTAAATTAATGTCTGTTAAGTGCCAGATCTTTATATTAGCACTTTAGTTAACCAGATAAAGGCCATCTGTAATTTTAAATCTTCAAGTTGTCACTAGGAAAAAAAGCAAAACAGTGATAAAGTGATTGTGCCATATACTGTGATTTGATACATATGAAATAAAAAAAGCTTGAAAATTATTTGTATGAATTCTCTTGCATACTGCATCTGGTTTGTGTATAAATCTACTGTATAATTTAGAATTAACAGCATACAGTACTCCAGTCTAAGCACATGCTAATTCATACTTGGCTAGTGGCTAATTGTATTTAATAGGACAAGTCACATGAGACATGAGTCAAGACTTTACCCTTGGGATATATACATAGATATAATAATATATTTTATTTTTTTTTAATATATAATATAATAATGTCTAGTTTGTAGCATAAAAAGCTATCGTAGTAAAAACATGGCATTCACAAAGGGTTGAAAGCTGCACAGAAGGAATAACACACGTGGCTTGTTTACCAGCTTCTGTGATACAGTCCCAGGACCAAACCGTCTGGGTGCTGAATGCTGGGCCATTTTCATATGCTTCTTTACATTGTATCAGCCTATACCTCTCAGCTTAAACCCTTCATTACTTTATGGTTCATCTACTGGCTGTTGAAAACTTTCAACGCAGAACTTAATCTCTTATCCCTGAGTCTGAGAGTTAAGTTGAAGGTGTGATAGAATTTCAGCAAAGGCCTCTGGGCTTCACAGCAGTGAACCAGTTAACTTAATGGAAAGCGGTACTGTGTTTAACTTTAAATCCTTTTCATCAGTCATTCTGATGGTGGCACGGAGCCTTTGGATTTTAATATTGTATAAAAAGAAAAAGACCTGTGAAATACAGTTATGGGATTGGTGGAGAAATGAAAAGGGGAAAAAGTTATTGAGAATGATGGGTACATACACAGTATTTAAAGCTGCCTGTTTGTCTCAAAACACTGCAGTTCAATATGACCAAAAAATACAAAAGAGACATAAACTTGCTGGAGAATTGATCTCCGTTCTTTTCTTATGGATAAGAGATTTTCTAGCTCTGAGATTCCATCAGAATGAGCTCAGCTGAATTCCTGCCTAGTTTGTAGGTTTTTTTGTGGAATATTGCTGATGGACAGGAATGTTTGGCATGCCTGCCCTCACAGGCCAGGAATAAATAAAAGAGAAAATCTTTTGAGAAGGCCAGTGAAACAAGCAAAGAGCTACTGTGTGCTTGGTACTATAAAACTGTTGTATTTGAATATCCGAGTAATGGAATGCATAATTCACCAAACCGGAAAGCAAATCACCCTGTTATTTTCTCTACCGTGGAAATGTGGAACTTAAAAATGGAACAAACTGAAAAGATGTATCAATCACTTTGCATTGACATTTTGTCAAACTGGCCTGATCACATTTTCATTGCACACTGTACTCGATGTGAAGGTTAGGTCCAAAGGAAACCCCACCAACAGAAACCTCCAAAGGTAGTCCATATATCAATACATGAACTCAACCTGGACTACAGGCAGATTTTTTGGTGCTTAGGAAAAAACCTGCATTCCTCAGGAACTTGTGAAGCTGGCTCTCTCTTCGAAAAAAGGAGTCATCTACGTTACTTCTAACTATCAGGAGGGACATATGGCTACCTATAGTGCCTATTAGCACATCAAAGCTCCTGGTAGCCTCCAGGCTTCCTCAGTATCACACACTTTGTACTTGGCATACATTCCAAAGTCCATGCTAGTATCTTAACCCTTCTAAGCATCATTCCTCCCACCCTACCCCAACCCCTCCCCATCAGCACTCTAAATTCCCTCTACCTCCTGAGCTTCCCTACCTACAGCTACACTTATAACTCTACTACTCTTTTTTTTGTTTTTTTTTTCTGTCTTTGTCCTCTCTCTCTGTCTCTGTCTCTGTCTCTCTCTCTCTGCTCTCTCCATCCCCCTCCCCTCCCCCTCCTCTGCTCTGCTCTGCTCCTGCTTCTCTCTCTCTCTCTCTCTCTCTCTCTCTCTCTCTCTTTCTCTCTCTCTCTCTCTCTCGCCATGTTTTCTCTATTCTCTCTTGTCTGCTCTTCTCCCTCTCTAACAAATAGCCCTGGCCATGTTCAGTCTGCTGGTCATGTTCATTATACTTCTTTCTCTATACTGAACACTTAACAGATATGGCTGTTCTCTTTCACAAATATGACAAAAACAAAACAAAACAAAAACAAAAAACCCCCAACTATACCATGGAGCAGTCACGATGTCAGCTTGCATAAATACAATGCTTAGAGAATTAGCATTCATATTTTGTATATTTAATACCTATCTGTATATATAATTGCATTTCCCACAAATAAGTTATTGCATGTAATGTAAAAGGCTAGTTTTTGGTTCCACGGAATCCGTAGCCAGATATAGTCTCTCACATGTGTACTACTACTACTTGGCAGGCTAAGGAAGGAAGATTGTCATGATTTTGTGGCTAGCCAGGTTTATGCAGTGAGTTCTAAGTCAGTCTGGGGCATACAGTTAGATCATGCCTTAAAAAATAAAATAAAAATATTATGGTATATGATATGGCTTTTGCTGTACTCCAGATTTATAAGTTGTTTTCCACAAATAAGTGAACTCTTACAATTTTTAAATCATGAATAAGAATTCTCTTTGACCTGTATTGTGCCATTTGGCATTGTATCTTATATAATGAAAGAAAGTGGAAGTAAAGATCATGAGGAATTTATAATTTGTACATTAATTGTTCCTGGTATTAGGCTCTATGAGTAGAACAATTTTTATTCTTAAGTTTTCACTGTTCATCAATGCAAACATGTAAGTTGGTTTTGTTCATATAGTTTTCCTTAGTGAATTACACTAATCACATAGCAGAATGGATGAGAACACTAGGGTCAGGTGGTTAATAAGAAGCTCTTTCCTTATCTTTCCATTTACAGTGTATAGTACACAGCATTGTTGTCTCTTATCTACAAAGAAGTTGTAGAAAAGGATTAGTAATGTGATTCTCTAAGAACTGGAACATTTATCCATGTGAAATCCCTGTAGCCGAAATGCTCAACTGAGTCCGTAAACTCCTAATACGAAGGGTTTGTAGTTTAGGAGAATATCTCCCCTGTATTTTGTTGTTTGTTTAAATGAGTGTATTGTCTGAATTCATGTGGGATGCACAAGTCTGGATATATGTGTTTGCATGAATATGAATCTCAGCAAGTACTGGTACTGTCTGACAGAGGCTCTACGTCTTTCCATAGGACGCTCTTCTCTGGGCAGTTTCTCATCTGCGAAGGAAGTAAATGTGTTCTTTCTCCAGAGCTGGTCCTCTTATTATCTGAGACAAGGTTCTCACAGGGCTGATACTCCTGGAACAGATAAGCTTTGATCCATGCGTATCTGTCCCCTTTGTAGGGATACTTACGTGCGGTTTTTATTTTAAATAATAACATTTAGTACAACAAGAAAAAACAGAAACTAACACATTGGAACTGGACAAAACATACAGAAAAGAGCCCAAGAAAGGCACAAAAAGAGAGACCTTCTCTTTCTCATACTGAGAAATACCATAAGAAACTAAACTGGAAGCCATAATATAAAAAAGCAAAGGAACTTTAGGGTAAAAGAGGGAAGAAAGGAAAAATATAAATAAAATAAACAAAAATATTTAAAAAGCTCTGCCATGACGTAATGAGACAAGGAACCTCCTAAGATATTACTGAGTTTGTTTTCTGTTTGCCATCGCATCTACTGCTGGGCATGCAGCCTACCCTTACATAGTTTATTTCCCCAGTGAGATGTCCTTGGAGGAAACTAAACTTTCACTTGCAAGTGGTTATCAATTGGAGATTGCTTCTGGGCTAGGGATGGCAGCAGGTGTCCACCTCTTTCAGCTCTGGGAATCTAGCTATCTTATGCAGACCCATGCAGGCCCTGTGCATGCTGAGTCTCTGTGAGTTCAGATATGCTCCAGTCCTGTAAATTCAGAGGGACTTGTTTTCTTGGTCTCCTCCATCCCCTGCCTCTGCTTCTTATTCTTGTTCTGACTTCTCTATTATGAGGATTATTGAGCCTTGAAGGGAGAGATTTGATGGAGAAACCCCACTTAGGGCTGAGGATTCCAAGATTTCTCACTCTGTATAATGTTTGCCTGTGGGTCTTTGTATTAGCTTCTGTCTTCTACAGGGGGGATGATTCTGTGATGATGGCTGAGCAAGGCACTTACCTGTGAGTTATTAACTGAGAATGCTAATAGGAGCCATTTTATTGCTATGTTTTGTTTTTGATTTTTAGAATAATTTTATTTGGTTTTACCTAGGTCTCTAGGCTATGTAGTCTCAGTTTTCTTTGTCATAAGCAATGTTGGATATGGGTTTCATCTCATGGAGTGGTCCTTAAGTCACATCAAGTATGGATTGGTTACTCCCACAAGTTTGGTGCAACCATTGCACTATTTTGTGCATATGGACACCATGGTAGATTAAAGCATTAGTTGCTTGGCTGGTCTTTACCTTTCCCCTTTGGTAGCATGCACAGTACCTTCCTATTCAAAGAGACTAGCATGTAGGGGTGAAGGCCGAGTTTCTCATGTTCAATGAGTTGTGTAGGTATTGCCCTCAGCAATGGGATTTGCTCTCAGTTTGTGGAGAAAACATAGAGTCTTGGCAGTAGACTGTTTTGTTTAGAAGTTCCCATGGGACTGCTTTGGATAACAACTCAATTAAATGTAAATCAATCTTTGTACTAGAAGTTTTACTTGGTGAAAAGAGATGGCTAGCCCATTATTAGACTATTTCTTTTACATTGCTTTCATATATGTATATATTTTGGGAAGCATCAATGTTATTAGGTTTCCACACTACCCCTCAAATGGCTTGTAAATTTAACTATGTCTCCATATATTCTCTCCACTGACCCCTCTACAACGCTGCTCTCCTATTCCATCTTCCCCTATACATCAATAAGTCTGTAGTCTATTCCCCTTTCTTAGGAGGATTGATATGACCCCAGGCTTTTACTCTATATATAATCTCTGTGGTTCTGATGATTATGGTTTGGGTATTAGTAACTTAATGGCTAACATTTCCATACAAGTGGATACATGCTACATTTGTCCTTTTGGAACTGGGAGGCTGAATTCAAGATAATTTCCAGTTCTATCCATTCATGTAAGAATTTCATGATCCCTCTATTTAAAGTCCAAATGAGACACCATTGTTTAAATCACCACATCAAGGTTGATCCCAAGTTATAGCTATTATAAATAGAGAAGCAATGAATATGGTTCAGCGAGTGTCTGATGAAACCTTTGAGTTAACACTCAAAGTTGGATAGCTGAAAATTGAAGATGATTGATTCCCATCTTCCTCAGGAACTGCCACACTGATTTCCATAATCACTGTACAGGCATGAGATGTCAGTTGTTTGGTTGATCGGAGTCTTTCTTGTGGATGTTAGTTGAAATCTCAAAGTAGTTTTGATCTGTATTTCTCTGATGGCTCAAATGTGAAACCTTTTCTTAAGTGGTTTTGTTGTTGTTTGTTTGTTTTGCGATTTGAATTTCATTTTGACAATTTGTGTTTAGATTTGTACCCCATGTTTTAAATTTATGTCTAGTTTTTTGAGTTCTTTTTATGTTTTGCATATTAACCCCCTATCAGATGTATAGTTGGTTAAACTCTTTGGATTGTTGCTTTGTCCAAATCACAGTGTCCTTTGCCTTGTAGAAGCTTCTCAGTTTCATAAAATCCCATTAATTAATTGTTGATCTCAGTGCCTGTGCCAGTGTTGTTCTGTTCAGAATGTCTTCTCTTGTGTGAATGAGTTCTATACTATTCCCCATTTTTTCCAGGGTCAGTATACATTGAGGTCTTTTATCCACTTGTAGGTGAGTTTTGTGCAGGGTGTTAGATTCTTCCACATGCTCCCAACCAGCTTAATCAGCAACATTTTGTGAAGATGCTCTTTTTTATTCCCCAGTGTGTATATAGGGCCTATTTTTAACCAAAAAACAAACAAACAAAACAATCAGGTATCCACAGGTGTGTGGATTTGTGGTTGTGTGCTGAGCTTTTTTATGTGAATTCTAGGCATCTAATTTAACTCCTCTTCACTTCATCGCTAGTATTTTACAGACTGAGCCACCTACCTAACCTGATTTTTTTTTATATTTTGTAATTAATACAAATATTAGATCTTAAGGGGACATGAAAGCATTATAGAAATTGATAAATTATCCATTCAATATCATTTCATCAGGTGCCCATTTTGGTTTAAAGGCAAAGATAATTGAAAAGTTAGGCAGATGGGAGTGGCAGTACTTTTAGTAAAGGTAATCATGATAATGTTAAAACTTTATGTGTTGTAGTATCCATAAATGAAGTGAGAAAAGGAACTCTTCCTTGGAACACAGTGAATATAAAACATGAAGATAAATGAACATGTACAGCTCTGTCTTGATCTGATCATAATTGCATAGCAGATAGAGATTAAAGAGTTTTGAGTTGTTGTTATTGTTATTTTCATTCCTACTTTAATCAGCTTTCAGTCTTTAAATGTTAAAACTCTGGGATTACAAGCTTCATGATATAACAAATCATGAATATTCATGGGATATTAAATATATTACTGCTCTTTCCATAACGCATATATTTCCTCTTTTAATTTTTTCTTACTCCATTTCATTAGCATTTTCAGTGCCTCTTAAAAAAAAAAGTGCAGCATGACTTTTGAGTTTATACTTTCAAATTCGCACACAGTGTAGTGCTACTTTCAAAATCTGTTGTTTCTCCTTCCCCAACTTACTTTAGTTGGGGTTAAGCTCCTGTACATTTCTCATCGATGTCCAATTAAGTAGAAGTCCTTGGATATCAGGAAATCTTAGCTTAAAGGGGGGCAGAGGAGGAGAAATTGTATCAGACACTCTGTGACTGGTATCCTCCACTGTCTGAGGGAACAATAATGCTTAGGCTCCACTCAAACACTTTTAGGGGTAGAATTCAGAAGTCAGCACTGCACACACCTCTTTCTTTTATTATTATTATTATTATTATTATTATTATTATTATTTATTCTATATTCTTTGTTTACATTCCAAAGGCTTTCCCCTTTCCCAGTCCCCCCCACCATATGTTCCATAAGTCCTCTCCCCCCCAACTATTCCCTCTTTCTGTAAGAGGATGGAGAATGCCAAAAATGTAACCATTACATGGTACAGTGGTAACAAAAGTGTGGGTATAATTACTAAAAGAGGATAAGCAGCATTTATTGCTTACATAAATACATTTTTAATACTTTATCCTATAGAGGAATAGGGTGTCTTTTTTCTTTCTTAAAGAAAGTAGTATTTGATTGCTAAATGGACTAAATGAATAGCGTCTATATTCTTTACCAAGAAGTAAGTCATTAAGAGAGAGGTACAGTAGTCCATAAACTGAGTATGGATCTGCATTTAATGAATACAAACACACACACACACACACACACACACACACACACACACACACACACCCTAGTTAATGTTCTCACACATGGGATGTTTACTTTCGCTTACTGAGTGCTTCTCGGTGTTTCAGTTTGATACCTAGTCCTAGAGCACAAGTAGCTTAAGCTCTCACAGCTTATACTTGACATGATATTAACTGTTAACTTGTATCATTTGAATTAGAGGTTTTCACCTGGCTGTGGAATCAGTTAATTTGCTAGAGAAGAACTAAGATTAATGGGGAGAGGAAAAATGAGTAGAAGAACATCACCTGTGGACTTCACTGTGGTCTTGTCTTTGAGGACCCGGAGTAAAGGGGAGTCTAAGTCCTGGCACTTTGTTATTATTTAACAAACTTCCCATTTTCTCATTTACTAAGCGATTTTAGACAAAACAATTAGGCATTCATTAAACTTGAGGGATAAGTTTGACTCTGTAGAAGACTCTTGCATATGGACATACACAGCATTTGAGAGCAGCTTTCATAATTACTAGGGTGGAAATTCTTGCTAATAGAAACGATTTTAATTTCACTTCCTTGTTTTCAGCTGTTGCTTTTCCTTCTTCTAGTAGTGTGGTCTTTTCTTTAATTGTGTAGACTTTCATTAATGCACCAGTGAGGATGAGAGAAAACAATTCATTTATGTAATTGCAGCTAGCCTGTCATATTCAACTTGGGAAAGCAGCAAATCCCACAGCATGGGTCCACATTGTGAAACTCTGGCTGCGTTTAGATGAGTTCCTTTTCACTGATATTATTTTAATTCTAAACAATTTAAATGAATAAGCAATGCAAGTGGAGCTCTGTATTATACAAATGTAAAATATGCTTCTAACCTTGGTAAATTTTGTGGAGTAAATTTTCAGGAGCAATTTATTTTCCAGCTGAGCTAAAGAGGAACGTATCATCATGAGGACCATGGAGATATCTGGAAATTTAAGATGCCAAAGAATTATAAAATATATAAGATGTAGGTCTGTATGATCTAGTTTTATATAAGATTTCTGCTGAGTTTCAGTGTATTAAAATACAAACACTATCCAACAGATTTGGGGCCCAGAGCCTGATAGTGGCTAGGCAGGGTTATGACCCAATGCTTTGTATCTCTACAGCAAACATATTGGCCTGATCACCCTCATGCCAAGCCGTGACCAGGGCTGGAAAATGTAAACACTCATGCACTTTATTGTTGGCTCTTGGCCATGGATCTAATTTTCTCACTAGTTGGACATCTATAAAGCTACCTGAGTATTTTTATGGACTGGCAGCCGACTTCATTCTGAGTAGAATGAAAGGGGAGAGAAGAGGTTACCAAGAACAGGAGCCTGATTCCTCAGGTTCTTTTATGATGTAATCTCAGCAGCAACTGAGAATCACCTCTACCACATTGTATGCTAAAGGATATTCACTAAGTCTAGCAGAATTCAAACAAAGAACTGAACTATCCCTCCTAAAGATAAGTTTTTCTAAGGACATTGAGAGAGATGTTTTAAGCAATCATCTGGGACAGGGATTATCAAGATAGATATTTTTTCCTCACTTCATTCCCAGATGGGAAATACAAGGCCTAGGGATAGGTGACATGTGCAAAGAAACAAAAGGCACTTTAGTCAGTAATAATGTTTCTTGAATGTGTGTCTGTGTGAACAAAGTTGCAAACAAATATCATTTATCTAAGTTAGTTACCAGAGAACAAATACTTGATTTTTGAAATAAAAACAAAATGAAATAAAAAGCAAATGATCGTAAACATATTAGATATCAAACTTTTCAAGATATAATCCTAATGTCTGCTTTCTAAAGTAATGATTCATTACATAGTCAATATTATTCATATTATTATTGACTCAAAGATGGATATTATATTGGCTTGTTTTACGCCCCCATTATCGACTCCAGCTTACACTTTGCAGTATAGTGTGTCTCCTGTATTCTCTGTTTTATAGCAGCTATTTCTTACTCTTACCATTATATAATTGCTAAGCTAACTTCACTCCGCCCATGTCCTTCAACATTATCAAATATTTATTGAGTCAGAATTGAGTTGTGGATCTTGGTCAGCTAGTGAATAGCCTTCCCTCACAGATCCTACTGTGTGTCTCATTAACTATACTGGTGGTTGGGGACAGATAAGATTATTTGATGAAGGAATTAAATGATACTGGCCAAAGTATTATGAGGTCCAAGAGTTTGATTTTCCTTTAAGTCAGAGAAGCCTGTTTTGAGGACTGATACTGGATCTAGATTTTGAATCAGTGGTGGTGCTGGCAGGTAGGAAGAAGAGAATGGGTTCCATAGCAAAGACTATAACATGTGTGTTTTATAGAAAACTCAAAGGTGTGGTTTTGGTTAAATGTTTCAAGATTTTCCCACTAATAAAATTTCATGGGATTGCTCAACAGTAAGATTTGTGTGTGCATATTCTGTAATCAGATGGTTCAACATCCATTTTCACTGCTCTCATTAGCTACCTGCCTAAGCTTGGATTGTCACTTTTTCTTAGCGTTTTAGTCTTTCTTGTCTGGCTGCACATCTGTTAAGAGGATTTAATGAGACAAAGACAAAGCACCTCGATGTCACTCACTGTCAACAACTCCCAATTCTCATGGCCACAACAAACATTCAATTTCATGGAATAAACTCCTCTGTTTTGTTGTTTGAAGGAACATAACGGTATAGAGGCAACAGGGTTACATAGTTAGAATGGTGAGGTTCAAGACTCAGAAAGCCAGGAAAAAGGCAACAGGTCTGAATCTATGGAGTACTGTGGAAATCCTAAGGCATTTAATAGGCATTTAAGCCAAATCTTGGTGGACGGCTACAAGTTAGGCTAAGAATATTAGAATTCCAGATTTTTCTTTCTTTTCTTTCTTTCTTTTTTTTATTCTTCCCCTCCCTTTGGTCAGAGAACAGCATCCAGACTTGTTCTTGAAATTTTTATTCCGATAAATATGTAGGAAAATATAGGATTACAAGCCAGGAACCGTATTAAGAATACATTCCTATAATACTAGCTGCTTTGCATTGGAATGGTGTTCCTAAAGGAAGTAGATTATTTCAGTCACTGGGGAGATGGATACATAAGACAGTGGATAGAATAAGAGCCTGGGGGGTCTTCTTCAGAAGTGAAGGTTCCCAATTTAAAGACAAGCAGGTATAGTGAGGAAAACACCCTATGTTTCATCCAAAAAGGCAATGGAAAATATACAAATTTCTGTTTTCACAATTAGATGAGCTACACAATCAACATTGATTTTTCTTTGGTCTGGTGTTGAGAGTAATATTTCGTAGTCTGAAATATTTGAATACTGAATACAATTATAGGCTTGGTTGGCTGTGTGTACATCTGCCTCAGGCTGACAGATTCTGATGTCCGTGCTGACTGAGACAATTTGGAGGGATGGACTAAATTATTTTCCTATCCACCAGTTCTATTTATACAGAAATTACACTTGACTGTGGTGACACTAATCAGAGCAGAGCTGATCAAATTCAGCCCCCCTGCTGACCAACTCAGCCAGCAAGCCATTGCTGACTGGCAGGTGCTTCCTTCCACCCTTTGCATATCTTTCCTTCTCTCTCCAGCATACCTATGTTTAAAAGTCAGTTTCCTTTCTACCTACTCCCATTCCTTGGGCATTGAAATGAGACAGAAAGTGGGTTTGCTTGATGCAGAGACATAGCTTGTGTTTAGGGCTCTCCATTATTTTATTCTCCTTTTACAGAAATACAGGACCAGGAGAAATAGGACAAGAGGTGTCTTTAAAAACACTTTATCATGTAATATATGTGACTTTAGGAACTTACATGCCATGATGCATCTGTGAAGTCAGAGTAAAGCTGTTGTCAGTAACATGTCTTCTATTGTGTGTCTGAAGGTTGATTTAAGTCCCCGGGCTTCCTAAAAAAAATGATTTTACCAACTGAACCATTTCAGGAGCTCTAGGATAAGGATTCTTGACTCTTTGTGTGTGTGTGTGTGTGTGTGTGTGTGTGTGTGTGTGTGTGTGTTTAATGGACTCTTATGGTAATCCAGTAAAACCTATGTGCATCACCCAGAAACATATTTTTAAAGTGAATTAAATAAAATGCACACAATTGGAAAGGAATCAAATTACATTGAAATATATATATCAAAATATTTTTTCTGTTGTTGCAATATATATATATATATATATGATCATTTTCTAATTCATTAAATTAAGAGCAGGGATTTTAATAATTAACCACTTCAAATTAGAGGTCAAGTTTAATAATATTTTGAAACTTATAAAAGTAAAAGGAAAATATCTGCCAGTTTTAATGATGATAGACTCATGGATCTGCCAGACCTATGGTGATTTTTAAAATACACTCACTCATAAATGCAGGCAATGATAAATTTTAATTAGAGTTTAGAAATGATACATATTTACCTCCATCCATAGTCCATAAATCCTAGAATTCTATGTCTTTCTGCTTTACAAACACTGATATAAGACAAGGTAACTCAAGCTTTAGTGTAGAAAAAAATATCTGGAGGGCTTATTAAATGCAGATTTATGGACTATGTCTAAGAAAATACTGACTCAGAACTTCTGAGGTGTGGTCAGGAATGTACATTTTAAACATAAATCCACAGTTGATATTATAAATCATGTTCTGAAATCATCTTTGGAGAAATAAAAAAAGTCTGATATATAGAACAGGATTTTTTCACTTTTTATTTAAAATTTATTTATATACATTTTAATTAAAATATATTACATCATTTCTCCCTTTTCATTCCTATGTTTCTTTTTTATTTTTTTTATTATTTTCTATATTCTTTGTTTACATTCCAAATGATTTCCCCTTTCCTGGTTCCCCCCTCTCCATAAGTCCCATAAACCCTCTTCCCTCTACCCATTCCCCAATCACCCCTTCCCATTTCTCTGTCCTGGTACTCCCCTACAATGCTGCATCAAGCCTTTCCTGGACCAGGGCCCTCTCCTTTCTTCTTCTTGGGAATCATTTGGTATGCTAACTGTGTCTTGGGTATTCAGAGCTTCTGGGCTAATATCCACTTATCAGAGACTGCATTCTATGTATATTCTTTTGTGATTGGGTTACCTCACTTAGCATGATATTTTCCAGTTCCAACCATTTGTCTAAGAATTTAATGAATTCATTGTTTTTAATTGCTGAGTAGTACTCCATTGTGTAAATATACCACATTTTCTGTATCCATTCCTCCATTGAGGGACATCTGGGCTCTTTTCTGCTTCTGGCTATTATAAACAAGGCTGCTATGAACATAGTGGAGCATGTATCCTTATTGCATGCCAGAGAATCTTCTAGGTGTATGCCCAGGAGTGGTATGACAGGGTCCTCTGGAAGTGTCATGCCCACTTTTCTGAGGAACCGCCAGACTGATTTCCAGAGTGGTTGTACCAGCTTGCAATCCCACCAGCAGTGGAGGAGTGTTCCTCTTTCTCCACATCCTTGCCAACACCTTCTGTCTCCTGACTTTTTAAACTTAGCCATTCTGACTGGTGTGAGGTGAAATCTCAGGGTTGTTTTGATTTGCATTGCCTGGTGGTTGGCTAAGATGTGTCTCTGGTGGGTCAATACCCACATTTGACCATGAGGTCCAACTTCTACATCTTTCATATTAATATAAGTATAACTATTATAATATTTTCAAGTAAAATTATATGTAGGTATTATAGATAGAATGCTTTAAATAGATATAGACTATAATGCATGGAATAATTATTATACAATTCACAAAATATTTGTTGCATGAATATTCTTCTCTGAAAGATACTATGTTTTTTAAGACAAGTTTTTAGATGTTTGACAAAATATCACCAAGGCATAGCATGGGGCAATAATCATAAATGCAATGCAATATAGTTCTGTGACATTGAAATCATTTCAGTAATTTTACAGTACATTTGAATTGCAGCATCGTTCATGCGCGTAGTTTCCATTAGCTTTGCTGAAAATCTCCCTGTCCACAAAGAGGCACAAGTGTCAAGTTTCTCCTTCATGCTCACAGACCTGGCTGGAATCGTGATACTGCAGAAGATAATTGTTATTAATTAAAGATTCCTTTCAGCTTGTGTTTTATTTTAATACATATTGAATATGTCTGTATCCTCTGCTGTCTCTATTATTGAGGGAAAAATAAGAGAATCATGTTCTTTGACTGTGCTGAACTCTCCTGGGGATTCCCCGGTGTCATTGAGCAGCCTTTTACATTCAGCTGCTACCTTTTTGAAGAAGAAGTGAGGCCTCGATATTATAACGTGTTGCAATGCAAGCTCATTATTGTCAAATTAGATTCACTGACCTTCACTGTCACAGACCAGGATAAAACAGGCAGCATAAGAAGGACCGTTTGCCGCGAGTAAATGCACACTGAGTGCCACTCAAGTTAACTACCCAACACAGAACCTGTGCTGGCTTACCACATCTTACGTCAAACCCACAATATAGTAAACACTGTGCTGCATATTTTAAGTCAATCATGTTTCTAGAAGTCTATATAGATGTACTTTTATTATTATCACTCCAGAGAAAATACTACAAAATACAATGCGACACACACACACACACACACACACACACACACACACACACCAGAGAGAGAGAGAAAGAGAGAGAGAGAGAGAGAGAGAGAGAGAGAGAGAGAGAGTTACTTACATGTACACAAAGAACGCATGAATAAAATCCAAAGATTTTCTAATTAGTCAATAGAAATAATGATTTCCTTATTCATTCATGCAAGGCTTGCATGATCAGTTTGGAGTACAGCTACTAAAAATTTATCTCTCATTGAAGTCTTATGAATCATTTTTCTTCCTCTCTGTTTCGACATTATTTGTCTTTTAGCTGAGTGTTTAGTTTGTTTAGTTATGTGAGTACTCTTTGTAGAATTGTTATGGCTGAGAGAATTCAATTTCATTCACCTATGTCTTAGCAATTTTGTGTTGCTATGAGCGATTAACACACACACACACACACACACACACAGAGAGAGAGAGAGAGAGAGAGAGAGAGAGAGAGAGAGAGAGGGAGAGGGGGGGGAAACACACACTGAATAGTAGATAATGAATTTGTGTTTAACTCATTCAACTCTTAGGAGGTATCCATGTTGTCCAAGACTATGATGCCTTGCACCTGATGATGGCTCTCTTGCTGCGCCATCACAGGGTGGAAGGTAGAAAAGCAAGAGAGGCTCCCCTGCATATGTGAAAGAGATAATGTATATGGTGCACTCTTATTTTTATCAGAAACAACGTTCTGGATACCTAGCCTATTCCACACTGAAGAGTTGACCCCTTCATGAAGCCAGAGCCATCATGATCTGATGCCTTCTTAAAGGTCCTACCTCTCAACAGAGCTGAGAGAAGAATTATGCTTTCAACCCCTTAGGTTTTGGTAATGCTTTCAAAATATAGCATCCATCAGTATGTTCTGGGACTAAAAATAAATCAGTATTATAGAATTACATCTTATACAACATCTTATACAACAACTATCTTTTTCCAGTTGTTGAATGGGGATGAGGACATGTTCATTTTCTAAACAATCCACTATGGATAAATCATGAAGAACAAGTAATGATGTTTTAAAATGAATTTTTACATGTGTAACCAACCTCTTAAACGATGTTAATATTTGGCATTTTGTAGTCTTTACTATTTTATTGAGACAGAATACCTGTCCTGGTCTACCATCCCCCACTTAGCTCTGATTTCCTATATAGTGGGAGTGAACACTCACTTTTGGGATATAAATTGTATCTCCTTTATTTTTCCCTTGCCCTTTTTATAATGCTATTCTATGTACTCCAATATATAACCAGATTTTAACCAACAGATTATATATGAGAAGAATAAAGAAGGGATAGATAATCTGAGCCTAATATTGATCTTTCATTGATATCATATCCTTAGTAAAGGCATAATAAAAGGAAATCCAAAGGGCTAGAGACAGGACTCAGGTGTCTGAGGTCCATTGGGGTGGCAAAAGACTTTAATTCTAGCTGCAGGTGGATCCCTACGAGTTTGAAGCTAGCCTGCTCTACAGAGCTAGTTCTAGAACATCCAGGGCTACACAGAGAAAGCCTGTCTTGAAAAATCAAAACCAAAACCAAAACCAAAAGAAAAAAGGACTTGAAGCTCTTGCAGAGGACCTGAGTTCAGTTCCCGACACCAACATGTAGTTTACAACTGTCTGACCTCTGTCGTGAAGTGAGTTCCAAACTCAATTTTCTCAGTTTAGGCCATTTTTTAAATTTCTCTTTTCCAGTGTTGTTTGGCTAACATAAGATGTTCATATTTTATTTTACACAAATACAAGTATGGAGAATAAATGTAGGATTTTATGAAAAAAATTATTATGTGATTCTTATTCTTATTTCTCTGCATCAGTGCAAGGAGCCATTAGGTTCTTATCTATGTTCAGCCATGTAATGGAGAGGCTGCTAGGCACACAAATCCCTGAGTTTCTCTAAGACTCCCACTTTCGGTGGTGACAACTAAGTGAAATATGCTCTGTGAAATGTTCAGTTAAGAGCTGGGGAACATAAGAGCTCAATAAATGTTATCTATTGTTATGACTTTCAAAGTCATTTTGACTTTTATTTTCTTTATAAATAAAATGTGTTCAATAATAAGTGTTTTTCATGCCTTGTTAAATTTTGATATGCAACAATGAGAACAGCCATGTTTTATGGACCGGAACGTGCCACAAAAATATGTAATAAGAAAGTGAGGGTTCTGGGACTCTTTTTTCATATTTGTGGGCATACATTGTGACAAAAAGTAACAATATGCTATATTGATTATTATACATTTCCATTTCTATATAATTATATTCTCTCTCCAGTGTTTTTAACTATATGACTTCAGTAATGACCTCAGACTCTTCAAAGAAAATGTGTTTTATTTCTTATTAGTTATTTCTAATAATAATTATTATTTCTTATTAAGCTTTCTTAAATAATAACATCTTGGCGAGCTTTTAGTGGAGAGGCCTTTATTTTATTGGCGGGCTCATGTTTATTTTGTTGATTTGTCTCTATGTATATTTTATTATTGATGAACTTTGTTATCTGGCATTTTTATTTATATGCACTATGGGTTTTGACTACTCATGCTGGGACTCTATCTTATCATCCCCTCTCCCTATTGATTTTCAATCATCCCTTTCCCAGGTTCCTGACTGTCAGTGTTGTGTTTCTACTCAAAGAGCAGAGATCTGCTGGAAAGCATCTGCTTTCACTTCCAGGGAGGACTTTCTGACTTTTTCTGACTTTTGAAAGCCAGTATGGTTACAAAATGTAGAGATCTAAGAAGAGGAGAAAAATGTGGAGTTTTGTCAAAATTTATATTTAGAATTTCCAAGACAGAGTTTTAGAAAACAATTAAATGAAGCTAACTATTTTCACGAGGCTCCTGTCCTTTAATAGTTTTTCATGCAATGTCATATGCATTCTCAATATTCAGTAATTTAAAGCAATAATTTTATTGTCAAGTTATGTTTGTAAATTGGCTGAGTTTTACATGTAGAACATATGAAGCCTCATAATGCCTTATATCATCCCAAGGAAAGCATAGTTACTAGATATGTGAAGAAATGCACTCTAACTTAAATTAAAGGAAGCCTTTGTAGGCCAGAATCTTGGGTGGGTGACAAGTAATTGAAAAAAGCAACCCGCACTTTCCATTAATAATCTATCGTACAAGGACAAGATGAGGCTGACATCTAGAGATAGGAAAAGGAAAAAATAAGCTGGCATAAATTTATTCATTCTGTTCTACATAGCAATGTGTGATTATAAATACTCAAGAACAGATATAGGAAGATTAGGGAGAAAAAAAACAACAACCAACAACCCACAGAAATTTATGTGCTTATAGATTTTGTTTGGTCAGGAATGTTACGAATCTAAGGTTCTTAATGTCAATACCAATGTATGGATCTCCAACTATTTAAATGTTTTTTCGCTTTGTTTTTTGTGGGGTTTTTTTTGGAGGGGGAGTGGACTTTCTAGAAAACTGAATCAAAAAACAGTTTGCTAAATCAATATATTGTTTTTTAATCACTAGTAGCAAATGAAATTACCAAGTGTGTTATATTTTAAGAATATATTCTAGAATTAGAAAGAGTAATTTAAAAGTCTTCTTCATTGAAAGAAATGATAATGAAGAACTTATTTGATAATTAGGTTTGAGCATTACAATCAAATGTCTCCCATATAAATAGCTATTTTTTATAGATCTTACTGTATGGGAGCCTACAAACAGCAGCTTATACCTGCAATATTTTCACAGTTGCAGAATGTGTTGAAACATGTCATCTTGGATCCTTTCTTTCACATCAATATGTGTTTTCTTTCACACCTGATACTCTTTTCTCAAACCATAACTTGTTAACTAATGCTGATTTTGGAGTTATATGTTCTCATGATATGAATGAAGCATAGAAAATATTCATTTAGATTGAGCTCATAGTAATAATATAAACCTATTATATGATATATAATAATTATATGTATTTTAATATTTAGATTTAAAATATAGCTAAATTATAATTTAATACTTCAATTATACATACACAATTTATTATTATTACAAGAATTATTTCTATGTAGAGAGCCATACTAGTAACACAAAGATTCTTAACAATATGTTTTGCTTTTGAAAATATTTTTGACCATCTTCTGGGACTGGAAAGTAAGTAGGACGTGAGTTTGTAGTAGAAACAAAAGAAATTATTTCCCTTGAAATAAGAGTTTGTGTAAAGAGCATAGGTGAGAGGGACTGACATAGGTTTAGGATTGCTGTAGTGAAGAGTGTGAATTGAAAAAGGTTGTTCTGGGAGCAGGGGATGCTGACGTGGAACACTCAGCAGGTAAAGAAGAGGCATGTGGTATCCACCACCCGCCTTTAGAGTCTTTCATCACAGAAACTAAGAGAATCTGTTGAGAGATTTTTCTTTTTGAAAGAGAGAATATATATTCAGATTTGTATTTTAAAGACAGCCACATGACATTGTGTAGGTTGGTTAAAATTAATTCTGTTTAGACAGATGTTATGGCAATCTAGAGAAAATGATATTGGAGTAGATTATAATAATTAATGACAGTTTATTGTTGAGAACTGAAGACATGCAAGCTGTTTGGGATATTAAATAACATTAAATTGAATAATTTGCTGCTCGTGTTGTGTAAAAGGTATAAGCAGAAATAATCCAGGCTCTGTCAGGTGAAGCTATCTTGTCTCGGTGCTTATTCACCAAATGAGGGAACTCAAGAACAGAGGCTCATTTTGAAATAAGTTTTATTTGAAATTGCTATAATCTTTTTTGTTTTTTTTTCTTAATTTCTGGACGGAGATGTATGATAGGTATTACGATTTATATGTATGCTTTACACTATCAGCCCAGATATCTTCTTAGTTGGAGTGTGCAAATTAGGAAGCCTGAAACATTAATTGTATTCCATCTTATTTATATTCGATATATGAAAGTTTGATTGTATTCAGTCCACATTTGATTGCTCTAACCTTTCACAAGGTGGATAACCAGGGAAATATTTCTTTTGGGGGGTGGGGTTGGCTTAGAGTTGCAGCCAATATCGCTATCATTATGTTTTAAAGCCCTTCATCAAGAACAACTCTCTATGAAGGCTAAGCATGCATGAACAGACTTTAGTGGCCTAATCAAATAAAACTTATACTGAAGATTATCTCACAGGAATTTAATGATATGCGTAATTGTTATTCTAGTGCATGATAATTAGGCAAGCAGTTCTTGTAAATGATGATAATTTGTGTGAATTCAACACAGCCAACTGAAGCATTAGCCAAAGAGATCTGGCGAAATAATCGGTAAGCTCAAAAGGTCAGAGGCAAGAAAGGAGGCTGTGTTCCTTGGTACATTAACTCTAGATCCACAGTCTGATTCCAAGAAGATTCCTCTTCATGAAAGGAAACCCAGTGGAGGATTGAGGAGGAAATTAAACAGCAGAAATGAAGAAAATTAATGTTAGTAGTTGCTGTGGACTGAACTGAGTCCCCTAAACATGTATGTTGGAGCCACTACCCATGCGGACCTCAGAATGTGACCTGATATGAAATCGGTCATCAATGCTAACCAGCTGAGGTAAGGACTTACTGGAGGAGGTGGCCTCTAAGCCAGTGTAATGATTCTATAGGAAAGGCAGTCATCTGAAAAGAGAGGTATATATTACAGCAGGTTGGGTGGAAGGAGACAGTAGCTGATGCAGCCATGTGCTGGGGATCCATCCCATACAGAATCACCAAACCCAAACACCATTGTGGATGCCAAGAAATGCTTGCTCACAGGAGCCTGATATAGCTGTCTCCTCAGAAGCTCTGTCAGAGTCTGGCAAATACAGAGCAGGATGCTCTCAGCCAACTATTGATCTGAGCATAAGGTCCCCAATGGAGGAATTAGAGGGAGGACTGAGGAGCTGAAGGGGTGTGCAACCCCATAGGAAGAACAACAATATCAACCAACCATACCTCCCAGAGCTGTCAGGAACTAAGCCATCAACCAAGGAGTACACATGGAGCCACCCATGGCTCCAGCTGCATATGTAGCAGAGGATGGCCTTGTTGGGCATCAATGGGAGGAGAGATCCTTGATCTTGTGAAGGCTTGATGTCCCATTTAGGAGAATACCAGGTCAGGGAGGCAGGAGTGGGTGGGAGGGTGGGGGAGCACCTCATAGAAGCAGGAGGAGGGGGTAGGGATAGGGGGTTTCCAGAGGGTAAACAGGAAAAGGGGATAACATTTGAAATGTAAATAGAGAAAATATCCAATAAAAGAAAAGAATTAAATGGAAAAAACAAATCAAAACAAAACAAACAACTGCTAGAATACAAGTGCAGGGAAGCTTGTTCTAAAATACAGTGTGGACAACTTAATCATCATCATCGTGCCAGGACTGTAATGAACCGATTCGTAGGTTTAGTCTCCCACTCAGGTTCCAGGGAAATTTGAGCAGTTGGTACATAAACAAATACTTGTTGCCTGACTTCTAGCATTCCCTTCTGCTAGGATTCTGTTGACTGCTGAAGTTAAGCATCACTGATCCAAAGAAACACAGCCCCTGCCCTAAAGGGGATAATGTCCTGGTCTTCTGTCTTCTGATCTCTCTGGTATTGGTGTTGTACTGAACACCTGACTCATGTGTAAAAGTTTTTATTTACATGTCTACCTTCTTTATAAAATAATAAAGTCTTAATAACTAAGAGTAATATATTCTACAATAAATGTCTGCATAAGTGAAAATTAAAATAAATAAAGTCACGTTGGGAGTGAAAGAAGCAGGATGTATGAATGATTTCATAGAGGAACATAGATAATGGGATGATATGCTGTTTGCATGTTACAAACACCATGGACACGTAAGCATGTTTGAAAGACTCAATTTTGTAAACTAGCATGATGTTATTTGCATTCTTACCTCTTTATAAGCTGACTAGATACTCTGTGTTTCTATTATAGCCTTTGTTGCTAGATTTTCAAGATTTATATATTTTTTATTTTCATGTAAAACCTAGAACACCTTCAAACATTTTATGAACCATTTTATTTTATGTATCTATAAATCCAAATAGATTGTTTTTTTCTGTAAAATGAACTCACCCGATGAGGATGTTGGCTTACAAGTTGTGTGTATATACAATCCAGGTGGTAATTAGATATGTGTAGACAGGTATGGCCTGAAAAATAATTTATGATAAAATGTCTACTGGCATACCATTCATGTGAATTTTTCAAATTAAATATAAAATTTTATATCTTACTCTTCTCAAAAATTGTGTTATCCACCCTTCCACTCCTTCTACTCTATTCTTCATCTCTGACTTGTTGCAAGGAGAGGAGATTTTATTTTTTACATTTCTTTCCTATAATAATAATGAAATAATGAAAATATTGTTATGTGGCATGTTTGCTACTCTTAGCTTCAAACTATCAGGTAATTAAAAATAATAACTTCATTATTTCCTTTTATTTATTTTATATGTATTCACACAGAGAAACTTAAGGGTCCTAGCTCTTCCATGGGCAGACATATACATACACACCCACACATACACACACCCCCATATATATATATATATATATATATATATATATATATATATGTATATATGTATAATTTGTTTATATTATATATGTTATATATATGTATTATATGTATATACATGTTATATGATCGATATTAATGATATATTATGTGTTTATATACTCTTCTATGGAGATATTTTTCCTTGAGTCTAGTTATCTTTGGGTCTGCTCTCACTCTTGGAGAAAGAAAAGATGTGCTGTTCATTGTCCACATTGTTGTTCACATGCATACAGCCCTTACCACCAATGCCACCATGCCAGTGCTACCTGTAGTGTCCTTGGATAAAAAGCTCTGGAGATCCATGAAATAAGAACACAGAAACTAACTTCACTAGCATGCACCTCTCATAAAAAAAGGTGTATCTGTTTTATTGAAAATAGAAAAATATTTTTAATTTTACCAACAGACGTGTAAAATAATTAAAAATCTATAATTCAGTAAAAGTGTATGGCACAATGAAGATTTCTGGCATTTAAATGGCTACTTGGCATATTTTAGAAGTGAGAATAGGGTAAATTATAAATCATAAAAAGGCATAGACTATTACATCATCTACCTCTTGAAAACTAGAACTATGAAGAAGAAATTTTATGCCGCCACAGATAGAGTGGACTCCTCTTTTAAGAGTTATCTAAGAGCAGAGAAAGGCCAGAATAACAAAGCCAAACTCTGGTGCTATACAAACAGATTTTTCGTTTAATTTTTAGTAGAATTCCTTTTATTCTGAGAAGGCTTATATCCTGAGGCAGATTTTTAGTGTGTCCACCCTGCATTCATTTAATTCTGCTTGAAAATCTGCTCCTTTCTCAGAAGTTCACAAAGAGATTTTTATATTTATCTACCATAGTAGAGAGTAGTGCAGGATATTTCATTTTATCTCTGTGTTGCAATTTTGGCCTTTATCGTGTGTGCTTTAGATTGTAATAATCTCCAGTTGACAGTCTGTTACTGTGTGCTCCTTAGGGTTTCTGTATGTGATTCTGAAGGTAGAGTTTTGAGCCATTGGTGACCTTAGCTATGACTTTACTTAACCTTTATGTTTCTCTGGGTTACTTATCCACATGTTGTGTTATTGAGACATTAATCATTTCCTAATAATACTCTAATTCCTCTTTGAAACTACATCAACAATAACAATAGGACCTTTCTATATCAATATCTTCTCCCTAGATAACCCTTGTTCTTAACTCTGGGTCACATTTATCTCGTTTTAACCAGTCCTATCTAAATACACAGATCCACCTGTTTCAATGGACAGCTGATATGGAGACAAATAGGCTTATTCAACCCTTGCATTTCTAAATCTACTGAGAAAATAAATTGGAGGGTCTGCTGCACAGACTTTGCTACACAGACACTGAATTGGTGTTTGTATGCTATTAGTTCAAAAAACGTTAAATATATATAGTAAATGCCTGCAGTAGATAGGGTCCTCTCTCCAGACAGGCCCCTAGCATGTCAGACATAACAGTGTAGGCTCCAACAGTTTAAGTGATGCTGGAGTTGCTATGGAATTAAGGTGCTTTGGAGTCAACACAGTGCTTTATGCAACTTAAGGTCCCCAGGCAAAGCATGCTGACTCTTCAAATAAGAAGGCGAAGGACTGGTATATATTTTCAAATCAAGGATTCTAACTCAGCCAACAATTGTTTTTCTACTAACTTCACAACATATGCTTCTTGGTTTGCCACACACATACACACACACACACACACACACACACACACACACACACATTGGGCTATTTAATGTTAAGATTGTAAACAGGGTAACATCAACAGAAGGCAGAGAGCAGAATAACCAGCCAGGTCTTAGTTTGTGATGATTCAGGACAGCATTTATAGTGGGAGGTACTGGAGTTAATCTTCTTAAGGAGTTCAGTCTATAAAAAAAAAAAAATCAAAGGACAAACAAAAAAGAAAAGAAAGAATGAAACTCTAAGTGGAATTAAATGGAACACTGAATGATCTATTTCTGACCTCAGCTAAATTCTTCTTCTTTTATTATTATTATCATTATTATTGTTATTATTATTATTATTATTAGTAGTAGTAGTAGTAGTAGTAGTAGGAGGAGGAGGAGGAGGAGGAGGAGGAGGAATGGGAGGGATCAGAGGAGGAGGAGGAGGAGTTGAAGTCTAATTATCTTTAATCTTCTTTTACAGTCCAGTTGTTATTCCCCCCTCCCTAGTCTGCCCTCTGACAATTCCTCATCCCATTCCTCCCTATTTCCAAAGGATGCCCCCAATCCCCCAACCCTGCCAAACCTCCTGACCCCCTGGGTTTTCAAGTCTCTTAAGGGTTAGCTGTCTCTTCTTTCACTTAAAGCAAAAGTTATTGCACATGGCAATATGCAATAGTCAAGATACAAGGGCTATCCAAAATAATTTGAAACCATGGGTACCCATCAAACCTTAGTTATGACAAAAGCAAAGTCATTCAGGCCTCATAATGTGGACTCCCCGGTGTGGGCAGCACTTTACCTGTCATGGGACTGGGGTGCTACAGGTATGGGATGTAGAAGGAGAGTAAGTGAGTGAGTGAGTCCAGGGTTAATACTAAAAAATCGACCAGGATTTTCCAGCACAGTAGTGAGCACTCAGGGAGGACAGTTTTGAAGAATGAGTGTTAAGGAAAAGTGAGAAATCAAGAAGTCCTTCTTAGAAGGGGGGACAAAACACCCACAGAAGGAGATACAGAGACAAAGGGTGGAGCAGAGTCTGAGGAAAAGACCATCCAGAGACTGCCTCACCTAGTGATCCATTCCATATACAGTTACAAAACACAGACACTATTATTGATGGCCACAAATACTTGCTAACCAGAGTCAGATATAGCTGTCACCTGGGAGGAGTCACCTTGGCTCTGCTAGTGCATGACAAATACAGAAGGGGACACTCTCCCCCAGCCATTGAACTGAGAACAGGGTCCCCTATGGGGAAGCTAGAGAAAGGACCCAAGGAGCTGAAGGGGTTTGCAGCACCATAGGAGGTAAAACAATATGAGCCAGCCAGTACTCCCAGAGCTCCCAGGGACAAAAACATCAGCCAGATTGTACGCATGGCGTTACTCATGGCCTCAGATGCATAGGCAGTAGAGGATGGCCTTGTTGGACATCAAAGGGAGGAGAGGGCCATGGTCCTGGAAAGGCTCAATGCAGCAGTGTAAGGGAATACCAGAACAGGGAAGCAGGAGGGGGTTGATTGGGGAACAGGAGAGGGGAGATAGCTTATGGGACTTTGGGGGAGATGGACCAGGAAAGGGGAAATCACTTGAAATATAAATAAAGAATATATCTAATAAAAAATTCATGAAAAACAAACAAACAACAAAAAGAAGTTCCAAAATGGACTGAGGAGAAAGATTAGAATTAGAAACCACAATAAATATTGCCTATGGCTCCTCCTTAATTTTGTGTTACTGGCCAAAGTTGTTAATCTTGCTGGTGACTTTAAGGTGTCCAATACTGGGGGCTGAAAGCTATGCATCTTGTAATGTACACTGGACTAAGTTTCTCTATAGCTACTTGGGGTGGACCATTTCTTTTCCCTTCCTTTCCTTTTCCATTTCCCTTTCCTTTTCCTTTTCCTTTTCCTTTTCCTTTTCCTTTCCTTCTCTTTCCTTTCCTTTCCTTTTGTTTTTCTAACTACATTTCATATTTCGGCCCAATGTACATGAACAGAATAAATTTGCTTGTATTTTTAAAAAAGATATACTTATTTAATTTATATAACCTCGCTGTAGCTGTCTTCAGATACACCAGAAGAGGACATTGGATCCCATTACAGATGGTTGTGAGGCGCCTTGTGGCTGCAGGGAATTGAACTCATAACCTCTGGAAGAACATGCAGTGCTCTTAACCACTGAGCCATCTCTCCTGCACCCACGTGTTTTCAGCCCCCATGTGTTTGAACTTTAATTTTACTTAGAAACCTAAAAATTTATAATGTATTTTTAAAGAACCAATTTTCACATTTATACAAATCTGAAGAAGACTAAAGATTCTATAGTACTGCAAAGTTTTTAGTATGGTTTTTATTTATTTGTTTTTTGATTTGGTTCATACATTTGAGGTATCTTTCAAATATTAACTAATTAAAATACTCCAGTTTTCAGATATATCAGCATTAGGTTCCTTGCCTTATTTCATTTGTTTTTTTTTTTTTTTCTACTTTAATTGTGACTTTTGTCTTGCCTAAATCTCACTACTCAAAATAAATTAGCATAGACTGAACGCCTATTCTACAAAATGTTGGGGTCAATTTTGGCAATCAGGTCTAGTGCATTATAAATTAGTAAAATATTTTACTAATTAGTCATATCCTCAGCCTTTAAATCTATTTTATGTACATGTATGTGTAAACACCTGTGAGTCTGTACGTTTATGTGTGTGTTTGTTTTCTGAAAATGATAGAAAGTGACACACAGGCACATAAAGTATCTACCAAACCAGAAGGGAATGAGCTTACAGTAAAGTCTCTGTGAGTCGCTCTTTACTTGGGGAAGAATCCAGGGACAGGTGCTAAAAAGTGAAAAAGAAAAATAAGGAAATTTAGAAAAATTTAACTGAGTAGACCATTCCTGAAAGAAATGAGTTCTTTAGGACTAACACTAATGAAAAATTCTAATTCATTTAAGAAATCTCAGAATAAGTCTAATTGAATGATTTTCACACTTGTGATTTTGTTTGAGTTCAAGGACAGAAGGCAATTAAAAAATCTTTTTATTACTCTGGAAATTCATTTTTAACGGAAATCTTTTTCTGATTTAAGATTCAGAATGTTATAGCAGGATGTCAATTTATGGAAAATCGTAAACACTATGACAATGAATATTTGATCCAATATAATTTTTCAGCTGTAATGGAGAACTGATGATATTTAACGTGATTGCCAAAGAACACAGTCACACATGCGCAGAGTGGGATGCAGGCAGGGATGGAGCATGACGCTTGAGAATGTTTCAAGCTTTAAACAAAACCCCAATATTGAACCATCACTGACATCCTTCTGGTAGAATGCTTTGAAAAATCACCCCCAACTATTCCAGTGCCAAATGCTTCAAATACCTTTGATTCCTGATTGATTTCTAGTTAATTTTTCTAAATCAAATTAACATCTCTTAAAGAGAGATCTGAAAAACCATAATAGCCAGGTGAAGAGATTTGGGTTCATTGTAAATTTCTATGAATGTTTTTTTTAACTCACCAATCTGTTTTTACTCACCCATTCCTTTTATTCTTTTCCTATGAGTCATTAGATTCTAAAGGCATAGCTACCTAGCATTTATGGACATTTTTAACACCTCATTTCTAAATCATGAGAAAAATCAAAACATCTCTTTGGGATTCTTTTACAAGGTACTAATCATTGAATTCCAGCAATTAATTTGATCATGTTACCTTTTAGAACCAACTCTTAGATAATTCATAATCAAAGGGGTTAATATGAGTAAAACTGCTTTGTGAATTTTGCACCTAAATGTTATTATCTATATAACTCTTATAAAAGCTTAATATGTCAGTCCTTTGATGTTTAGCTGTACCACAATTATTAATCTAGGTTTGATTATTTTTAAGTGAACAGGATTTTTGAAATCTGAATATATAAAATACTTAAATTTAAGCTGATTATTTCCAACTGCAAAAAGAATGTTTATGAAGTGCAGATCATTTGGAAATATGGGGATATTGACATATAACTTATTAAAAATATTGAGAATTATATTTAGCATGTACTACATTATATGGTGTATGCTTTTGTTAAAACACCTCAAATAACAAACATAACTCTTGTCTAATGAGCCATATTTAACTTTCTCAGCCAAGACTCAGAAAAGAAAATCTGTTTCTATTTGCAGAAGGGACTGATGTTGAATGGCCAAATGTTCGTCAGCCCACCTGGCAAGTTAAGGCTCTGGTCTTACTGCTGAATGCAGACAATAGTATGGCGATTTCTTTCCATAGAGCTGGACCATCATGAATACTTTCACAAGAATGTAATACTGAATTATAGGGCAATAGCTTAATAAAAGTTTCTTTTCCTTCCCTGTCTAGCTATTTCATGCTCATTTTCATCAAGATTTGACTATTTCTAAGAACAATAATGTACATCAAAAATATTATTTGAATTATTGGTGAAGCAGAATTTCAGAAAAATTGCATAGACATACATCCACCTATCCAATATTTATTCTTTTTTATGATAGATCAAGTTCTTCTGAGAACTGTAATGGAGTTGTGAACAAAATAGAGTACTTGACTTTAAGAAACTGGATGTAACTGGAGTTATAATATAGCAGGTTCAGTAGGTGTTTTAGACTGAAATGTTATAGAGTAATTTCACTCAATGTATCATAAACAGAGTATTACTTGTTCGTTATTGATCAAGAAGTTAAACTTACAAATCAATAATAAGCATTTAGAGATACTTATAGCCATGTTAAAAGACTTGTGTTATGCTCTTCTAGCATTAACTTATTATGTACATGAAGTATAAGGGATAGCACAAGAAGAGACATGATTTCAGATGGGGTCAAATCCTTGTAAGTATAGATATATAAATTTAATAAAAATTAAAATTTTTATTATCATTGTGATCAATTGTAAAAGTAACTTTTATTTGCCAGATGTAACTGTCATCTTAGAAGCTTACTACTAAATAAGCTCATTCTTTCTAGCTCTTATTGAACTCTGGCTGGCTTGTTCAACTCTGCTTTTGGCCAAAACTCCTTTTCATGCTGGCTGATACAAAGTGGCTTCTACCATGTTCTCACTAAACTTGCTTTGCCTGACCTCATAAGGACTTTGCCACATGTTCTAATCTCCTGGCTGCTTCTCATTCTAAGGCTCTTTCTGTCTTCCCCGGTGTCTAGCTTGTTCTCTGTAACCTGACTCTGCAAAGCAATCCTGGCAAAACTGCCCTTAACACACATCACATCCTTGATGTTGATGGATAACCTGATAAACCCTCAACTATATCACCCGGTCGTATTTGGAACAAAGGAAAATTCTTTTAGTACACCACATAATTTTTCAACAATTAGTATTTATATTTATTCATACATATACATACACTTCTATTCCTTGTTATATGAGGTACTATTTTGCCTAGAATTCCTAGTGTTACAGTTGCCCCCTTCTCAATCCCAGAAATAGCTGATACTGCAGGCAGATATCTTGATGCCCATATTCACTTACATTCCTAAAAAGCATCTTTAGAAACAATTGATTGCATTAAAGGTTTGGCTTATTATTGTTGAGATCACAATAAAAATGGTACAAGCATACAAAACCGTGTCTTAAGAATATATACATTTCAAACTATATAAAAAAACAATTCATATTTTTATGTAAGTTTTAATCAAGAGGCAAACACACCTGAGCAATGAATATTTAAAAGAATGCAACAGAAGATTGATTCTATACAACGGTTTTGAAATTCTCAGCATAACTCTGAATTCCATAATAAAAAGGTACACATTTGTATAATTTATCAAAAATAGCATATTATTTTTTATTATAAAATATGTATTTGTGAGAGATAACGTGAATCATGTTCAGACAAGATTTTCCTACTTTTAAATATTGATCATGTTTGTGCTATGACAGTACTGAAAATACTAGCGTGTGATTTCCATTCCCACTTGTAGGTGTAGGTGAGCAGAGAGTGGGTTGCTTTAAAATTTTTATTTACCTTCAAGAAAGTGTATAAACTATTCCAAATATGAAATGTATATGTAACTGCTTTTACACAGAAAATATTTGCATTCATAGACTTTTTCAAAGAGTTACAGAAACATAGAAACAACAATACAAGTACTGATTTATTTTAAACTTAGGATTTTAGCCTTTTTTGTTACTTCCCATATGTGCTACAAAGAAAATAAACTGTAAGTCTATTTTTTATTATTAATTAATTATTTGATTCATTTACATCTCAAATGTTTCTCTCCTTCTGGTTCCCCCTGCCAGATTTCCTCCCCCATTCCTCATTGCCTCTGAGAGTGTACAACCCCTGGCATAAACCTTGGGGCATCAAGCCTCTACAGAATTAGGCACATCCTCTCCAATGAGGCCAGATAAGGCAGTCCTCTGTTAGTTATATGCCACAGGCCTTGGAATAGATCTTGCTCTTTGGTTGGTGGCTTAGTCTCTGGGAGCTCCCAGGGGTCCAGGTTAGTTGACACTGTTGGTGTTCCTATGAGGTCGCCATCCCCTTCAGTTCCTTCTGTCCTTCCTTTAACTCTTCCATAGAAGTCCCAACTTCCATCCAATGCTTGGCTATATCTGCATGTGTCTCAGTCAGCTTCTGGTAGATCCATCAAAGAACAGTCATGCTATGCTCTTGTCTGCAAGCACAATATTGCATCAGTAAGAGTGTCAGGATTGGTGGCCCATATGGCATGGATCCAATGTTGGGCCACTCACTGCTTGGCCATTCCTTCAGTCTCTGCTCCATTTTTTGTCCCTGCATTTCTTTCAGACAGAAACAATTTTGGGTTGAAAAATTTGAAGGTGGGCTGGGGAAGCCCATCCCTCCACTGGGGGCCATGTCTAACTACCGGAGGTGGTCTCTTCATGTTCCATATCCCCACTTTTGATTGTATCTGATACTGCAGCACCCTAACAATAATAGTAATAGTAATAATAATAGTAATAGTAATAGTAATAGTAACAATGTTAGTGGATATGAGATAGTTTCAATGTTACATAGAATAACTATGAACTCTAGTGGTTTTACAGTTATTGTTGTTGTTGTCAGTGGTGCACATGGAGGCCAGAGTTTGATATTGGGTGTCTTCCTCAATCCTTCTCCATCTTATTTTGGAGAGAAAATCTTTACATAACATGAAATGCCATCGATACAGCTATATGGGCTAGTCAGTGCCCTCCGGGGGACCATGACCTCTGTTCTCCTAGTACTGGAATTGTATGCATGTGCTATAGTGCCAGCTCTTCATGGCTAGGTTAGGCATCTAAATTCATGACTTCAAGCATCTTGAGTGAGCCGGTCGTCTCTCCAGCCCATGACATCCATAGTTTACTGTTATATTTAGAAGACGTTTCTAAATCAACATGCCTAATAATATAAACCGTGTCACATCTGTTTTCTTGCATGTATCACACTGAATAATTTAATTTCATTAAAAAGTTGGACTTCTATTTTTCAATCTTTTACTGTTTTTGCTACATTGTACATTTGAGCTACATTATAAAAAGAAAATAAACCATATGGGACATCAGAACCTTAATTTCAAGCTTCTGTGAAGGTTCCCATGATGACATAGAATTCAAGCCAATATTCACATAGTATGCACTTCCCTATCAACTAACCCTTCATGCAAGTACAGAATTTGCCTATAATAAAAATTTTATAGTGTATTTGTGAAATTATTAATATGTTTAAGGATATTTGTAAGTTCAGAAAATTAACTTTAAAATTTAAAACTTAAAATGAAAATGTGTATCATTGTACAATGCAAGTTACTTTTTATTTTATTTGATTTTATTTGAGACAGGGTTTAGCCAGTGTGTAGCCCTGGCTGTCCTGGAACTCACTTTGTAGACCAGGATGGCCTCGAACTCAGAAATCCACCTGCCTCTGCCTCCCAAGTGCTGGGATTAAAGGCGTGTGCCACCATCACCTGGCTATCCAAGTTACTTAATAATAAGAGTTCATCTCACAATCAGTCTTAAAGGCAGTTGCGTACAAATATATGGCTAATATATGGTGTTTGGTGTTTTTATCCTCATGTAATTGATTTTTTCTTTTGTGAATAGAGGTTTAACTCAAGGTCTCAGACAGGGTGAGTGTTGTGTACCCCAAAACAATATTGACTTGTTAGTTTAGACAAGTAAGCAGAGATATAGGATCAACAAAGTATATATAATTATCATGACATATATACATACAGCATTTTATTTTTCAGAATTTCCTACCTAACTATTGTTTTATTCCACTTCTACCCCCATTTCTCCCTACCCAAACTCCTTTGATGCCTTCCTATTTCCTCTCAAATTCACGATCTCTTCTTTATTATTTATACATTTACATACATGTTTAAGAATGACTACCTGAGATTGTGTGAGCCCAAGGGTGCCTGTCCCCGAAGATTGGTTCTTCCTGCCTCAGCAGGAATCAGTTGCCTATAACAATTTTTCTAGGGGTAAAATCACTTACCACAATTGAACAGAATTATTTCCCAGAATATGGATTGTTATTAATGATAACTATTTCTATTCTATGAAATGATATATATTGTGAGTATAATGGGGAGGTATTCTCTAAGATTTTTATGGATAACCTGAATTTCTGCATCAAGTTTGTATATTGTCTAATGGTAATAAATCAAAGAAAGGAATTTTAACTTTAATAGATCTTAAATAAATTTGAATAAAATTACTCTGCCAAAATGTAATGTAGACTTTCTATTATAATATAAATTATTATAGAGATAATAGATGGTCTATATTTATTATACTTTCCATACATAGCTTAAAGCTTCATATATTATTTTGCACAGTTAAACTTTATCAAATAAATGTGTGATAGATACACAAATATATACATGGTTGATGGTTCCCTATGGTGGACAGCTTCTCATTAAATGCCCAATTTCTATTAATCCTGAGAAACCCAAGGTTACTGTATTTTGAAGCATTGTTATTTTCTAAATGCATTTGCTAACTCACTAGTCAACCAAATTATTTTCAGAACAATAAGAATAATGGAGATTTTTAGACTCTCATCTTGACTTGAAGACTTTAGATGATCAGGAAACAATTTAAACAATATGATATAATTTTATGATGTATTATATGTTAATATCTATAATATTGTGCTTTTTTATCTACTTGAGAAAAAAAATGAAAAAAATCTGCTTGAAAACAGTCTAAACTATTTTTGTTGGAAAGCTGTCTCAGACTAGATTTTACATTAAATATTCAGAATATACAATAAATGCTCTTAGGCAAAATGCCTTCAAGATCACCCCTCCTCCCCCGAGTTTGCTTCATTGTCAGTATTTGTAATGATTTGAAGAGCTGCTACTTACTATCACATAACCAAGAGTAAACACCCTTATCTTAGATCCATGCATCTTAGATGGATGACCTTGATTTGGGTAAACTAAGATTTCTACTTTGAATTATGCAAGTTCATCCTCTGCAAATGGATCAAGACATAGAATGGGCATGAATACAGTCACAATGTGATGACCAGAGCCTATACCTGGCCTGAGATTGTTTCATCCAGCAGCATGGTATATTACTGACTTCAAGACAGCTGCTCCTTAACCATATACAGTCCTGTTTTAGTTTTTTACAGAAAGAGGGGCATGGGTTTAAAAGTTAGCATGTTATGCAGGCATATTGTTTAGGAGTACACAAATGGATTATTCAACACCAAGGTGTCAGGCCTGAAAATATGCATACAAGTAACATTATATAGACCAAACAGGTTTTATATATATAAACACATATATTTATCTACATATACACATATGTATTATATGTATATATAAATAATATATATATATACATGTACTATATATATATATATATATATATATATATATATATATATATATATAAAACAATGTAAAAAGAGGATCTGAATTTGAAAAAATGCAAGGAATAAGTGGTACACAGGAGCATTTGAGGGATGAAGATGAAACAAAAGATGTTGTAATCATACTATAATATAAAAATAAAAGATATTTTTAAGTAGCATGTTTTCCTCTTGCTTTTTCTTGTGATTCCCATCAGTGTTGAGTCTGAACTCTAGAACCTGCCTATGAGTTGCTATCCAAACAAGCATTTATCTATGCAAAGAATGAAAAGGAAATATTACCTGTGACTGGTGCAAGCAACGTGGTACAATCTATGTATGTTGTTACTGATGCTTAAGAAAGGAGCCTTGGAATGTGAGCATAGCGACATATTAAAAACATTAGATCTGTGCTTCTTTCATCTATTTCTTACAGAAAATAATGTCTCCTTGGCTCCCACTTTAATTACAGTGGATGGCAAAGGTCTCTCAGTGAAGAGGCAGCACGATCAGGCTAGTTTTTATTACACACAGGGGGGTGGTTGGAGGCTGGATGATCTAGGGAAGAAAGATGTTTGCTAATGTTTACATACTTAGCTCCCACTGGCACTCCCCCCGCTCGGAGGCTTGCACTGTCCCTCTGATTCTGAGAAAGTGTGTCCAGATTCACAGCAAGACTTCAAGGAGCACCAGATGATGGGGCAGATGGCAGATGACTAATTTGGCAAGCCTTGATGAGTGGAAATTGTTTGCTTTAATTGCTTGTCAAGTCCAGTACCTACATTAAAGTTAAGAGCCTAGCACTTGCACAGAAAATGCAATACTACAATGTAAATTTGGTCTGTGTTTTAGAGGAGGGCAGGCATAAGGAGAGAATCAAGAATGGACTCTGAAGAGAGGATGGTAAGTTAATTTTATTTAAAGCGATATAGGTGACAAAAATGATTTCCAATAATTGGATCATTACTATTATTTTTCTATCCTTTAGAAATTTTATAAAATATAAATGAATGAAATATATTTGAAGTCAGGAAGACACCTAAAAGGCATAATGACAATATGTGTAATCATATTATTAATAGTTGATGTTTCATATCATATATTTAAACTCATCTCTAATTCATTAAATGTTACAAAGCTAGTGATTGAAACATAAAAGGGCAAGCAGGAACATTAGAAAGATTAACATTTGTTTTGGGGAAACCAGCTTAGGATAGACTATTGAAGAAGCATCACCCAGAGGTTGGTACAGCATCTCGATGCTAATAAGATCATTTGATGTTAAAGAGCAAAGTTAGGATTCCAGCACCCACATCTGGATCACCCTGTAGCACCAGCTTTGGGGATACACCACCATCTTCTGGCCTCCCAAGATACCTGGATTTATGTGGCTTACACACATACACACAAGTATACATGCACTCACAAGCATGCACAGACACACACACAGACACACACAGAGAGAGAGAGAGAGAGACAGAGAGAAATAGGTTTTTATTATTATTATTATTATTATTATTATTATTATTTATTCTATATTCTTTGCTTACATTCCAAAGGCTTTCCCCTTTCCCAGTTCCCCCCTCACCATATGTCCTATAAGTCCTCTCCCCCTTTAAAAAATCCCACATGCCCAACTCATTGAATAAATAAAACCAATTCTCTCTCTCTCTCTCTCTCTCTCTCTCTCTCTCTCTCTCTCTCTCCCTCTCCCTCTCCCTCTCCCTCTCCCTCTCCCTCTCCCTTTCCCCCTCCCCCCCTCTCTCTCTGTCTCTCTTTGGTGTGTGTATAATTGTTCTGACAGTTTTTTATTGTGAAATAATAAGGTGGAAAAATCTTTAAGACCATGTTAAGAAGGTCTCATCATACATTAAATGCGGTCAGAGGACAAGAATTTTGTTTTAGATAGTTTGTTTAGATAGTTTGTTATTTTAAAGAGTATATTGTTCCTTGTATGGAGAAGTGAAGGGTAATTTTTAAATCATACAGAAATTCTAGATATCAGTTAGGCTGCAGTCTAAGTGCAGAGCAGAGAGAGAGAGACACAGCTTCCATCAAATGACCACAATAGTGGAAGTAACAGATTTGACCACATCTGATGATATATTTTGAGTTGATGAAGCTTGCCATGTTGGCATAATGATAATATGACCCAATGGTGGTTACTTGACTATCTGTTGCAGCTTAAACATTGCTGTCACTTTTGTATTTTAAGGTTGGTACTATGAATTTTAAAGTATGTAACAATATGTGTTAACATAAATAACTTACATTGATATTTCTGAAACAGAAAGTATGTTAGTATTCAAACAAATGATAAGCAAACCTCACTTTTGAGACAATCCCATGTATCCTGTGCTAGCTGCCAACTCTTCATGTAGTGAGAATGACTTTAAACTTATAATTCTTCTGCTCTAACTTCCCAAACATCGGGATGGCAGTTGTGAAACCTAGCTTTCTGAAATTCTGGGATCAAGCCTAAGTTTTCTTGAATTCTAATCAAGTACTCCACAAATTAAGTTACACCCCTAATCCCTTGGGGGAAATTATATTTTAAAAAGTATTTTTCTGTTATTGGAACTCATGTTTAAAGATTAATTTGTCTGTACTTTCCAAATTATGGACATATAATATATGTACAACATATATGTATTTTTTCTTACATGCTTTTGCAGGGCTATGAGTGTTTACAGAAAACCTTAGATATTTTCATCAATTGATATTATGTCTAGGCAAAGTGTTAAATAATTATAGATCTAACTGCTTTATCACCAAAAGCATTTTGATATGACATTTGAAAGATTTTTTAAAAATTCTTTTGATTTTTCTTTTAGTTTGCTTCTTTTGCAAACTGATATAGTTCTGAGATCATTTTCATAATAGGCATAAAGTTACAAATTGAATTATTATAAATATTGACAGTATTTTACTTTATTATTATTTCTTCCAGGAGTCATAAGAATGATTTTGTTAGCCAAATTTTTAAATCATTACAAACTTTTAATTTCAGACCATTTTACTGAATAGGGATTATATCAGATACCAGTTTTGAATCTAGAGAGCCTTGTGACCAAAGATAGAGACACATTTGTAATTGAATCAATACTAAATAAAATAATTGGCAATTGTATTAGGGACTCACATAGACATCTGCAGTTACATTTGGAATGACACTCTAGGGAGTATAGATAAAATTAGGATTTCTGAAGCTTAAAGTGTTGTGAGTTTATCATTCAAAGACTTTATAATGGTGTTGGCAAAGGAGGTTGGATGTTGTTAAACTTGTTTGAGCTGCTGAAGAAGATTTTTCAATTCTGCTTTGATAAACAGGTTTGTGAAATCAATGAAACTTGATGGCTTAAGCATTGTCTTGTATACATTGCCTGATTGTAAAATCGATTGACAAATGAAAGTTGTGAGGCATTCAATAGAAGCTTCATGAAGAGAACTCCAAGTGATTTTTATGCTTCCATCCAAACTAATTTCTTAAAAGCCAAGTCTGCCTTTCAAGATAAAAGCTATACTTGATATAACATTGATTTACTCAGTTCAGATCAAAGCTAAATATGAAGAAAAGCCTTACTGTGATAAAAACATTCCCTTAATTGAACAGTGTATAGTAGGAAGTCTCAGGTATTAGAGTTTTTAGAGTAAAGTATTGTGATGAATGCCACACTATGTTTATTAGAATGTAATTTCTTTCAGAATTATTTCTAAACATATTTATTGTAACTGTCTTTGAATAATATATGTACATAACACAAGTGATCTTTACTTAATAGTTGAGCCTTAATTTAAAGGTCAGGGGATTTTAAGATAGTTCTTTATTTTAAAATCAACTATATGGTTATTATTTGAATGTACATTTTATTGAAAGTGTTATTTATTTTTATTTTATATGTGTGAGTGTTCTACATGCATTTATGTAAGTGTATCATGTGGGTGAAGGTGCCTATAGATGCCAAAATATGTATAGAATCATTCTAGATCTGAAGTCAGAGCTGAACCAATATGTGGGTTCTGGGAATTGAACCTTTGTCCTCTGCCTGGGCAGTGAATACTCTTAACTGCTGAGCTATATCTATGGCCTTTAAAATAATTTATTAAAATTATATATGTATATATGATACAAAATTATGACCTATGTTTTTACTTATCTTCAAAACAGTGGTAGCATATTCTCCAAATCATGCAGATATCAAACTGTTCCATGGAATCGCTTATGTCCCTTATGAGAGGCTTTAACAAAAGTAAAATTTTAAACTCTTAAGAATATTTTAATGGTAATCTACAATGAATTTAGAATGTGGTGGCTTGTGTTATGTTGACCTGACACAAGCTATAGTCATCTGAGAGATGCGAACGTCAGTTAAAGTGCCTCCCTGAGATCTGACTGTAAGCAGGCCTGTAGGACATTGTTGTCAATTAGACATTGTTCGTGGTGCCATCCCTGGGCTGTAGAATTGTGTTCTGTAAGGAAGCATGCATAGAGCATAGTGACTTCTGCATCAGCTCCTGCCTCCAGTGTCTTGCCCTTCTTGAATTACTGTTCTATCTTTGATGATAAATTGTGTTGTGGAGGCATAAGTCAAATCCCTTTCCTCCCCACAATTTTTTTTAGTCATGGTGTTTCATCCTAGCAATCCTAACTCTAAGATGTGAATTTAAAACTATCCAGATTCAATGACTTTTACATAATGAGCAAACAGAGTGGATGCGTCAATCTTTAGGTATTGTAATCAGAGTAAAAACTGAGTCTTCCTACATGTTTAGTGGGAGGTCATATCAAAGGTCAGAGTGCACTAAATAGTAAGGAAACCTTTTCATTTTGATAGCAACATGGTGATTTAAAATAGAAGTATTAGCTAATGTCATTAGCTGAGATGCCCAAGAAAGAGGAGAGAGAACCTGTAGAGACCATATCCAAAAGTTAGGGGATAGGGCTACCCACCCTTCACAAAATTTTAACCCAGAATTGCTCCTGTCTGAAGGAAATGCAGGGACAAGGAGTGGAGCAGGGACTGAGGGAGGGGCTGTCCAGGGCCTGACCCCACTGGTGGTCCATCCCATGTTCAGCCACCAAACTCAGACACTTACTGATTCCTGGAAGGGCTTGCTGACAGGAATCTAATACAGCTGTCTCCTAAGAGGCTCTGCCAGTGCCTTACAGATGCAGATGTGGATGCTTGCACTTAAACATCAGCATGAGCACAGGGTCCCCCAGGACTGAAGGATCTGAAGGGGTTTGCAACCCCATGGGAGGAACAACAATAACAACCAACCAGACCTTCCCCCTCGCACCCCTCCCCTGCAAGTTCCCAGGGACCAAAAAAAGACATGGAGGAACCCATAGGTCCAGCTGTGTATGTAGCAGAGAATGGCCTTGTCTGGCATCAGTGGGAAGCCCTGTGCCTGCGAAGGCTTGATGCCCCAGCATAGGTGAATGATAGGGTGGTGGAGCTGGAGTGTGTGGGAGCAGGGAGGAGTAGGTGGTTTTCTGAGGGGGGGCGGACAGGAGGAGGTATTTTGATTGAGGTATTTATGAAATGGAGGTGTTTACTTCTATTTGAATTGGAAGTCAACAAAATAACAAATAAAAACAAAATAAAAGTTTTTTCTTATTTATATTTAAAATGATTAAAGTCTACATTTTATAAACAGACAGCAGGGCTTTTCCTCAACAGATATTTTCTTTTTATACTGTATTTTTTAATTTGCTGGCAGCAATAAAATAGACATCATGGACTAAGGGTATTCTCAATGAACTTTAATGTATAATGCAATGTAAATATCTAGATTTGATACTGACCAATAAGGGATTTCTGTCTGAATAAATTATGTTCTCTCTTCTATTTGTATTAAATATTACTCATCAACAGAAATTCATTTGTTGTAAAAACCTCAAAGAAGTGATGATCTACAGAACCAGTAAAGTGTCCAATGATTAAAAGTGACCCATTTTGTCTAGAACATATCTAGGCCAATAACCAGGCAAAGTAGCTAAAATTATTTATGATTTATATCAAAACACCCAAATTTTAATCCTTCCTATGTATATTATTAATCCTTGGGGAACAGTATAAGTATTTTATGTTAATGATAATCTATTAATGTAAATCATATTTGTTTGAAATCCTATTTCCTGTACTTTACTGCTTAACCATCTTTGAGATGGAGCCTTCCAGATCATGACTAAATATATGGCGTTTTGGCTAGAGAAATGGCTCAGCAGTTACAGCCCTTGGTGTTCTTGCAGAGAATACAAACACAAGTCCCATGACCCATTTGGGGCAGCATATACTGTAATTTTAGTTCCAGGAGAGACTACACTCTTTTTATTTTCCCTCTCCTCGGTACTCCCTGTACGTTTTCTTAAATAAAAATAAAACAAAAATAATATTATCCATCCTATAGTTGGTGTTTAGTTAGGAAAGTGCTTAGGATAATTGAGTGCTAAGCTCAGAATGGGATGTTTCTACCAACCCTACCAATCACCATCTCCAAGTTTGATAATGAGGGCAGGGGTTGCTGTGAAATACAAACTTCTGGACTTGACATGACTTTCACACTCATAAACTCATACCACCTGAAATTGTCTACACAAGACCACGACAGCCAAAATAGAATAGCCGACACTGATAAGAGACATGATCTTCAGGACTACTCTTTACTGAGGAATTACTAAAAGTTGATAGCTATTAGGAAAATGATAATCATTTTTATTTGAGGGTATTTTCACTTGTAGCTTTTCCATGCTCCAGGGTATAACCTGAAAACATGCCAATGCCACCAAGAACAACACCAAAAAGCATGCATGAATGTAGAATGAAATCTTGTTGTGGCAGATACAGTGGAGTTTGAGATGGGAAATGGTGTATGGATATGATACTATTAAATATATTATATAGTATACATGTATCCCATAGTATACATATATGAGATTATCAGTAATAACCAAAACCAAAAAGTCATTAGATCTGACCTTCACACTTGCATTTCTTGTGGCAAACCAGAACAGAACTTTTAGTAACAAGGAAAGCTGGGCTCACCCATATATGTAATAAAGTTGTGAGAAGGTGGCATATCAAAAAAAAAATCAGTCCACATCTAATCTTACTTTCAAAAGAAAGAGTGAAATGTATTCTTTATTCTTATTGTATATGTCAATATGCAAACTCTACACTCTATTATTATATAGAAAGAAAAAGATGAGTTTTGAAACTGCAGGCATAAAGGAATTCCAATGTGGTATGTGTGAGATTGTATACTCAGGAAGAATAACTCAATGGCAGTGATAAGCACATAAGTTCCTGGGGGGAAAGGAAATATTTTTTACACATAAATAATATGGTTTCAAGCCTGTTATGCTGGCTCAGTTGAAAGACAAAGTCATATATATTGAAGGTTTCAGGCTCACCTTGATCACATAGTTTCTAACCAGCCAGTACCACAAACTATCTGAAAATAAAAATGTTTTAGAGAGTAATAATCTGTGTTGTGACAACATATCACAGAGTAGAGGCTTAATTCAGTAGCAGTTTACTCTCTCTAGAAAGGAGCCCAGTTCAGTTCCCACCACCCATTTGGGGCAGCTTACACTGTTTGTAACTTCACTCCCAGGAGATACAACCTTCTTTTTCTAGATCTTCTCCTTGGCATGCCCCCTCACAAACTATACCCTCCTTTAAATAAAAATTGATCTCTAAAATACTTTTCTGGAGCTTAGGAGTCTAAAAGATTGGTATCCATAGGGTAATATCCCCTCTATTTCAGGTGGGTTCCCCCTTGCCTCTTTCTAGCCATTAATAATGGCTGTCAGTCCTTGGCACTCTAGCTTTGCCTTTGTGGTTACAGAACTGACTTCCTAGGTAACTGCACTTGCATGGTGTTCCCACTTCTGGGTGTGTGAATGCATGTATATATACTATACATGTGCGTGAACATGGACTAAGTAGTTAACAAACATGTGGCGGCCAGAGAATGACATCAAAATATCTTCATTATCCAATTTCCTATCTATCTATGTACCTATCTATGTATCTATCTATATATCTATCTATGCATCTATCATCCACCTATCTATCTATCTATCTATCTATCATCATCATCATCATCATCATCATCATCATCATTCAATCAGTCACTCATTTATTTATTCAAAGACAGAATCACTCACTGAATGTGCACCTCTTGTCATTTTTGGCTAGATTATTTTGCCAGTAAGCTCAGAGATCTGCTTGTCTTTGCCCTACTCAACTCTCAGTGACAGGATACAGGTGTGCATAACTACAATTGATTATTTGTTTATTTTGTTTTTACGTGGGTGCTAGAGGTATAAACTCAGGTCCTAAATTGAGCAAAAATACTATTCAGTGATCCTTCTTCATATCTCAGGAGATGTCCTCTTGAATGTACATAGAACAAGTACCAGGAATCCTTACCATCACTTTAACTGGACTACATGTGCAAAGACCCGATTTCTAACACCTGGATTACTCAACTTTGCAGCGGTTATGGTTTCTGAGGTTCTAGTCTATGGTTCTGTGTGCCTGTGGTTAGGCATTATATCATCAATGAAACATGAGACAGGTGAAGACCACTCTGTAGGCTTTATTTATCACTCAAAGTTTTCACATCCTCCCAATAGTGCTGTGGATTCTTTATATAGTCTTCAAAACTTTTACATTATGTTTTTCTGTTATTTTTGATGTACTTATAGGAAAAACAGGCTTTAAGATAGTCTTAAATGATAGGAAACACTCCACAAAAGTATTTTCTCCCATCTGCAGTCTCTCATCCCCGAAACACTAAGCATTGTTATTTGTCAGTCCTCTATATAAGAGAAGCAGTTGTGTATGTGACTTTTCTACCAGTCTCGGTCTTCAGCATCTTTGATGTTATTGGTGTTTTATTCTGGGTATACTATGTGATTCACTTTAAGAAGACACATATATAATACAGCATTTAAGTTAATCAGTAATATTGTGAGATTCAGATTACAATGTTTTAGCCTACTGAAAATTAATCTGTACTGATTCGTGTACAGAAAATAATGTATATTAAAAGTATACAACTGTGTACAGATATGTTTACATAGCATACTCTGACAAACAATATTAAAAAATAAGTGTGGAAGACAAAATAGTTACCAGTACACACACAAACAGACATCTTTATATGTACCTTCATGGGCTTAATTACATATGAATAAAAACAACTCACTTTCCAAATATGGAAGATTATTATATGCACCAGCCAATCATTTTTCTTTTGAACACTCATGAATATGCATGTGAATGACTCAGTTAATGCCAGCATCTTGTTATATACTTATTTGTGGTATACTTTTAAAAACATTTTAAAGATGGTATTACTGACGTTGGTCTTCATGTGCATATGTGGATCATTTACATGATGTGCTAATTGCACAGTTGATAATAAATAATTTTTAAATGTTGCTCTTATCTTTCAGTCGTATTTATGGGGAGATAATTATTTTATCAGAAAATAGGGTAAACTATAAATTTGAAATAAAAATATATTTAAATAAAATCAAATTATCCTCTTGCATGCTTTTGTACAAGCAAAGCAAATGTGATTATTTCAAATTTATCTCCTTAAAAGAAAAATTGAGGAATTCACATGGGGCTTCCTTTTTGTTCTCTTTGCTTGGCATGTGTGATTAAATAATAAAAAAGTTAAGATAATTTATCTCTCAAGTGATAGTGTCCCTCCATCCCATTTGAATAACTTGATGAATTTGGGTAGACCAATTCATTTTGTTTAAGGTAGTCATCTACATGTTCTATAATTTAAGGTGTGTCTTTGTCTTTTCAGTGTGCGCAGGAACAGAGAACAAACTGAGCTCTCTCTCTGACCTGGAACAGCAGTACCGAGCCTTGCGCAAATACTATGAAAACTGCGAGGTAGTCATGGGCAACCTGGAGATCACCAGCATTGAGCACAACCGGGACCTCTCCTTCCTGCGGGTACATCTCTTCATTTCTCTACTCTTTGTTATGATATCATTTGAAAAGCAAGTCCTGCTTGAGTAGACCTGGTAGCTTCTATCCCTCTACCAGGCAGGGGCTATGACTGTGGACAGAGATAAGGAACAGAGAGGCACCCTTGTGCAAATAATAAGAGTAGCAATGCAGAAGTGATGGGCGTCTCAGCTTAGAGGAGCCGCTGTCACCATTAGATTGATAAAGGGATTCTATCTGGGTTTAGTACAGGTCATACTGCAAGTCGTTCTTTTTTCGACAGGATAAGGACCAAGAGAGTCAGAGGACCAATCAGATAAGAATGGGTGGCTTTAGTCATTCATCTATTATCTGTCTTATTCCTGTCACTAGGAAAGACTATGGGGAGAGCAAATATTGTCTCACCTCCTAATTTGGGTAAATGGAAAATGTTTTGAAGCTCTACACAATTTAAAGTGTATTTAGAGGAAATTCACAAGTAGATGCATACATCAACATAAGAGTGATTAAAATTACATAGCCAAGGTTACTTGTATCCTATAAAGAGTTGACCTCAGTGGCTCTTAGCATTTGAGTTCTTGGCTGTGGTTTTTGAAATGCAATGTACAGAAGTCATTTGAGGCCACACAAGTGAGAAAGTAAATGATGCTGTGGCAGAGGGGGGCAGTGAAGGGGAAAGTTGAACACCAGAGAGCAGAAACAGAATGTACATTAGTGTGACTGAGATAAAAAAAAGAGTCTACTTTAACGACGAATGCGTTTTCCAATTTACATCTGCTTCACTTGATGGCTGCATCAATAGATTTCATTGAAAACCAAGAGTGTGTATTTGTGCACATATAGAGCTATACATGCCTATATCATATATGATCTTTAAGCACATATGCTATGAGCTTAAATATATAATATGTAAAACTATTTATAATTGTGTAACTTTTATGATATTCTTATTCTTACTATTTAATCGTTTTTTTTACAGTCACTCATTATCCCACTTCTGGTCTGCCCTTTGATTGTTCCTCATCCCATACCTCCTTCCCCAGCTCCCAAAGGATATTTCCACCCCTCTACCCAACCCCCATCTGACTTCCCCACTCCCTGAGGCCTCAAGACTCTCAGGGGTTAGGTGCATTTTGTCTCACTGAGACAAGACCAAGCAGTCCTCTGCTGTATATGTGTAGGGGGCCTCATACCAGCTAGTGTATGCTGCCTGGTTGGGGGCTCAGTGTCTAAGAGATCTTGGGAGTCCAGGTTAGTTGAGATTGCTGGTCTTCCTATGGAGTCACCCCCCTCCTCAGCTTCTTATTGACAAATGATACGGTTTATATAACTTTTATCCTTTAGACTATGAAAGTTATATACAAATGTTTGAGCCACATGCTCCAAACTGCACTCGAAAATTCTCATAAAGCATATTGAACTCAATACAGTGAATATGTTTGAAAAAATATAAAACAAGGCCAAGGATTCTATGTGGGATTCTATGTGAAACTATAAACAGTTCCTTTAAATACATTGCTGACTCCTAAGTAGTCTCTATAAATGTTATATAAATTTTCTACTTAACCCACATACATCTTTAATTTTATATTTTATTAAAAGTGATTCTAATCATTTTCTTTTCACTTACTTTTTATGAAAGTTTGTTCATGTATCATTGCAACCTATTAGAGGGGAAAGTTCCTAAAGGCAGGCAACAGAATCAGAGTCAGCTCCTGCTTCCACTCTTAGGAATCCCATAAGACCAAATTGCACAACTGTAGAGGGATTAGGTCAGGCTCATGCAGAATCTGTGGTTGGGATTTCAGGCTCTGTGAGCTGCTATGCACTCAAATTAGTTGACAGAACATAGCTACTCTTGTCTTGTCGCTTGAATATCTGAGATAGCCGGGCACCCAGCAGGTTTGAGTCAGCTACCTGTAACGGATACAAAGAACAGACAGAGCATTTGCCCATGTGTTAATAGGAGAAACAATCCAGTGGGTTTCTAGTGCCTGGATGGGCAGGGGCAGTTCACTCATTTGTACCCAGGAGATACTCTGGTACTTGATTTTTAACTGCAGACATTTCTATATTTCCCCTGTAAATAGGTAAGAGTGACTTCTTTTAGTATAACTGAAGTACTTCTTCTAGTTCCATTCTCAGAAAGAAAATAAAATTAGGCCTTTGAAACTGGATTGATAATGGGTTGTGAGTATAATTCAGTTGGTGGAAGGCTTGCCCAGCACACACACAGTTCTGGTCCTGGGCTTGATTCTCTGAGTAACAGAGTACAACCAGAATGTGTGTGTGTGTGTGTGTGTGTGTGTGTGTGTGTGTGTGTGTGTGAGAGAGAGAGAGAGAGAGAGAGAGAGAGAGAGAGAGAGAGAGAGAGAGAGAGGAAGGGGGACCAGCAGGAGGAGTTCAGGGTCTTTCTTGGGTACACAGAGTCAAGGCCATCCTTGGAACTAAGAGGTTACACTTCAAATACATGAATAAACAGATAAAACATGGAAGAGGGAGGAGGAGGAAGAGGAGGAGGAGAAGGAGGAAGTGGCAGTGATGGAGGAGGAATCAGAGGCATGAAAGTTGTGCTTTATTTCTTTTAAGAAACACTGGGAAGCTCTAGAGAGACTTTCCTTTCTCTGTTCAGCAGCATCGGTTTTGATGAAACACATTTCAATGCATTGTTTTGAGAAGCTCTCTTTATAAAAAAAAGATGCTCCCGCAGCCCACTCTTTATGCAGCCTCCTTTCTACACAATTCTTTTTGGAAGGAAAAATAATCTAGTTGACTATTATTAACATTTGGCCACGAAGCCAGCACATAGTTGGTGAGACAAAAATAAATCTCTAAAACTTACTTACTCTGTACTTTATCACCACCACAAGGTTACGGCGTAAAATAGAAAGCAGCAAGGCATAAAAATCACAGAATTTGTGCTATTGTCCTACACTTTGTGAACTCTCTAAAACAAGCCATATGAGCCATAGTGTAGCGAGTAATGGGAATGAACCAGCAGATGACCTCTACCCTCATTAGAATTCTGGCCAGCTTCTCCTGATTTGTCATCCCATAGGTCTTCCTAGCTACCATAGACATCAGTGGTTTAGCTCTACTAGAAAGGTGCCTGACCTACCAGTTTTTGTATCTCAAATTTATTTTTCTTTTAAAAAATATATCCATGCTATCAAATAGCTGTTAATTGTCGGCACTTTGTAAAACATTGGGGTATATGCTGCACTCTTAATGTACTTCATCTCCAGCTGTAATCTGTGGCATCATTTAGCTGTATGCACATTGTTTAAAAGTAGTCTACATTAGGATTATAAATGAATAAACCTAAGGCTTAGTGTATTGACCTAGAATAATAACAATGTCACTAATTCATTGGACCCACATGTACTATTACCCCAAAACTTCAAATCTTAAACATTATACATGAAAATAAATAGATACACAGGCATGTTTTCAGATAACAGCATCTATCTACTTCCCTAATATAGGTGTATTATCTAGGTACAGGTAATCTTTGATAATAACAACTTTGAGAAAGTAAAAAAGCATAATATTTATGAGATTAACCTGCTTCCAATTATATTCATAAATAACTTGTAAAAATGGTATCACGCATACACAAACACCAGAAATTCCATTAGATAATATATTAGAAAATACATATTTTAGATAAAAAGAAATGCATACTCTTATAAGCATGTGCCAATCTTTTAAAAGAACAATCAGCTTTAATCATATATTTGACAGAACTGTATATATATTTTTTAAATTTTTATTTTCTATATTCTATGTTTACATTCCAAAGGCTTTCCCCTTTCCCAGTTCCCCCCCACCATACGTCCCATAATTCCTCTCCCCCCAACTATTCCCCAATCATTCCCCCCCCCCCGATTTCTCTGTTCTGGGTCTACAAAACTGGATCCAAACTTTACAGGCCCACGGTCCTCTCCTTTCTTCTTCTTGGGAATCATTTGACTTGCTAATTGTGCCTTGAGTATTTAGGGCTTCTGGGCTCATTAATATCCACTTATCAGTGATTGCATTTCATGTGTATTCTTTTGTGATTGGGTTAACTCGCTTAGGATGATATTTTCCAGATCTAACCATTTACCTACAAATTGCATGAATTCATTATTTTTAATTGCTGAGTAGTATTCCATTGTATAAATACACCACATTTTCTGTATCCATTCCTCCTTTGAGGGGTATTTGGGCTCCTTCCAATTTCTGGCTATTATAAACAAGGCTGCTATAAACATAGTGGAGCATGTGTCTTTATTGTATGCAGGGGAATCCTCTGGGTATATGCCCAGGAGTGGTATGCCAGGGTCCTCTGGAAGTGACATGCCCAATTTTCTGAGGATCCGCCAGACTGATTTCCAGAGCGGTTTTACCATTTTGCAATCCCACCAACAGTGGAGGAGTGTTCCTCTTTCTCCACATCCTAGCCAGCACTTGTTGTCTCTTGAGTTTTTAATCTTAGCCATTCTGACTGGTGTGAGGTGGAATCTCAGGGTTGTTTCGATTTGCATTTCCCTGATGACTAATGATGTTGAACATCTCTTAAGGTGTTTCTCGGCCATCCGAATTTCTTCTGGTGAAAATTCTTTGTTTAGCTCTGTACCCCATTTTTTGATAGGGTTATTTGGTTCTTTGGGGTCTAAGTTCTTGAGTTCTTTGTATATATTGGATATTAGCCCTCTGTCAGATGTGGGGTTGGTGAAGATCTTTTCCCACTTTGTTGGTTGCCGTTTTGTCCTTCTGACAGTGTCCTTTGCCTTACAGAAAGTTTGTAATTTTATGAGGTCCCATTTGTCAATTCTTGATCTTAGAGCATAAGCTATTGGTGTTCTGTTCAGGAACTTTCCCCCTGTGCCCATGTCCTCCAGGGTCTTCCCAAATTTGTTTTCTAATAGTTTCAGTGTGTCTTGTTTTATGTGGAGGTCCTTGATCCACTTGGAGTTGATCTTAGTGCAAGGCATATTTTTTAATGCACAAGATAATGCTAACTAAAGATTTCTGTCAAAAAAGAACATCTTAGAAAAGATTTATTTATTTTTATTAAAGAAAATATCCTTTCCTTAAATTCAAATATAGCCTTTGAATTTATTTCTTCTATTACTTAAGCAAATATGAGATAGGTTTTTTTGAAACCAAATATGAATGACTGTGATGTGGGAACACAAATTCAAGTTGTCCTAAATATCCTATTACAACATGGTGACAGTTTCTAGAAATGATACAGAACTTTGGGAGCTTTACCCTCAGCTTGCAACTCCATTGCATCCTTGGAAAGGCTTCTGCTATCTTGATACTTTTCCTACTTCTATTTCTAACCATTGGAGCCTCTATTCTAATTCTTTACCATGGGACACAAAATCCTGATGTGCTGGTTGGCTTTACATCCTGATACGTATATTTGGAAGAAGAATCTTAATTGGGAAAATGGCTGTATCCAGATTTGATGTAGGAAAATTGGTAGGGCATTTTCTTAACTGATGATTGATGAATATGAGTCAAGCCCATGTTGGGGGTAGGGTAGAGTAGAGCCTGACAAATACAGAGGCTGATAATCACAGCCAATCATTGAACTAAGCACAGGGTCCCCAGTGAAGGAGTTAGAGAAAGGACTGAAGGAGCTGAAGGGTTTTGCAACCATTTAAGAAGAACAATAATATCAACTAATAAACCAGGCCACCCCCCAGATCTTCCAGGGACTAAACCACCAACCAAAGAGTTCACATGGAGTGAGCCATGGCTCCAGCTGCATAAGTAGCAGAGGATGGCCTTGTAGGGCATCAATAGTAGGAGAGACCCTTGATCCTGTGAAGGTTCAATATGCTGTTGTAGGGGAATGCCAGTGCAGGAAGGCAGGAATGGGTGGGTGGATAAGGAAGCATCCTTATAGAAGCAGGGGGAGGGATGTGGGATAAGAGGTTTCCAGAGGGGAAGCTGGGAAAGGTGATAACATTTAAAATGTAAATAAATAAAATATCTAATAAAAATCGAAAGTATATAGTCTTTGAAATTCATATACTTTCATTAGTACTTCCTAATAGTATGGGCATACCACCATCTTTTTTAATATATATTTTTTGTTTTCTATATTTTTTGTTTACATTCCAAAGGCTTTCCCCTTTCCCAGTTCTCCCCCACTCACCATATGTCCCATAAGTCCTCTTCCCTCTGCCCATTCCCCAATCATCCCCCTACCCATTTCTCTATTCTGATACTCTCCTACAAAACTGGATCCAGTCTTTTCAGGACCAGGGTCCTTTCATTTCTTCTTCTTGGGAATCTTTTGATTTGCTAATTGTGCCTTGAGTATTCAGAGCTTTGGGGCTCATTAATATCCACTTATCAGTGATTGCATTTCATGTGTATTCTTTTGTGATTGGGTTAAGTCACTTAGGATGATATTTTCCAGATCCAACCATTTGCCTACAAATTGCATGAATTCGTTATTTTTAATTGCTGAGTAGTATTCCATTGTATAAATATACCACATTTTCTGTATCCATTCCTCTTTGAGGGACATCTGGGCTCATTCCAACTTCTGGCTATTATAAATAATGCTTCTATGAACATAGTGGAGCATGTGTCTTTATTGTATGCAGGGAAATCCTCTGGGTATATGCCCAGGAGTGGTATGACAGGGTCCTCTGGAAGTGTCATGCCCAATTTTCTGAGGAACCGCCAGACTGATCTCCAGAGCAGTTGTACAATCTTGCAATCCCACCAACAATGGAGGAGTGTTCCTTTTTCTCCACATCCTTGCCAGCACCTGTTGTCCCTTGAGTTTTTAATCTTTACCATTCTGACTGGTATGAGGTGGAATCTCAGGGTTGTTTTGATTTGCATTTCCCTGATGACTAATGATGTTGAACATCTCTTAAGGTGCTTCTCAGCCATCCGAATTTCTTCTGGTGAGAATTCTTTGTTTATCTCTGTACCCCATTTTTTGATAGTGTTATTTGGTTCTTTGGGGTCTAAGTTCTTGAGTTCTTTGTATATATTGGATATTAGCCCTCTGTCAGATGTGGGGTTGGTGAAGATCTTTTCCCAATTTGTTGGTTGCTGTTTTATCCCTCTAACAGTGTCCTTTGCCTTACAGAAACTTTGTAATTTTATGCGGTCCTATTTGTCAATTCTTGATCTTAGAGCATAAGCTATTGGTGTTCTGTTCAGAAACTTTCCCCCTGTACCCATGTCCTCCAGGGTCTTCCCCAGTTTCTTTTCTATTAGTTTCAGTGTGTCTTGTTTTATGTGGAGGTCCTTGATCCACTTGGAGTTGATCTTGGTACAAGGAGATAAGCTTGGGTCAATTCACATTCTTCTGCATGTTGACCTTCAGTTGAACCAGCACCATTTGTTGAAAAGGCTATCTTTTTTCTATTGGATGGTTGTGGCTCCTTTATCAAAGATCAAGTGACCATAAGTCTGTGGGTTCATATCTGGGTCTTCAATTCTATTCCATTGATCTACTTTCCTGTCGCTGTACCAATACCATGCAGTTTTTATTACAATTGCTCTGTAGTACCTCTTGAGGTCAGGGATAGTGATTCCCCCAGACAACCATCTTTTAAAGATATTGTGTATGTTATGTGTCTATGGTTGTGATGTAAGCATGTATGTGTTTGTCTGTATATGTGAGTGTCTGCTCCTTCACACATAGTGTTAAGCAGAGGCCATTGGGTGTATCCCTCTACTGTACCCCACTTTATTTGAGGTACAGTTTTGCCTATACTGGCTGGCCATCGAGCTCCTACTATCTTCCTAGTTCTGATTTACAGCACTGAAGTGAGAAGAACACACAGTAATCCTTACCTTTTACATAGGTTCGGGGGGATTTGAACTCAGATCCTCTTGCTTTTATAGCAAGTGATCATACCTACTGAGCCATCCCCAGTTTTTCATTATCCTCTTTACCAGGATATAAATGTAAGTCTCCATCTATGCTGCTGTTGCTTTCTACTACTTTCTGGGAAATATGCAGTTTGCTTGACATTCTCAGAGCTTGATAATGACTGGTAGTTTTCTTTTGTCTTCCCACATGTAATCCTCTACTGCTTAATGACTAGTGATTTAGAAAGTCAGGAAAGATGGACCTCAGAGAAACATGCTGTCCAGCTTGATGAAATAAGACTTAGTTTTGTTATTTTGTTACAATAAAGTCTGGAAAGATTTTTGAGTTGCACCTAGTATTTGTTTTGACCTATACTATAGTAATCCTGAATAAGGACAATCAACTATCCAAATCCGACTTAAGAAAACAAAATCCTAAATTATTTACTTTGTACCATATGTCAAGCTTTAGTGCATACCTCTTCCCTTTATGATTCTTTGGTTTCTCTAAGATTACTAGAAAGAAATCTACCATTACAAGGGTGGACTTTACAGCTGTCTGATTTCCTGTATCCTCTGCATACATCTGACTCTATGACTAGTTACCTAGGTGAAGTTGAGGTTGGATATCAAGAGTAAGTAAAATCCTGCATTTAAGATTAATTTAAAAACATAAATAGAAACTTACAACGTATTTATATATATAAAGAAAATGGGTCAAGGAATCATTTGTTTAAATAATGGCCAACCTTACTTACCTGTGTTTATTATATTGCTCATTATATTTCAAAAATAATGACTTGGTTGGGAGAGATTGGTTGAAATAAAATGAGAAAAGTAGCCTTATTTAAAGAAGAAGGTAACAAATTGAAAGGAAAGTATTGCCAAATGGAATATCAATAGCATCACATATTGGCACTCATATGTTATGTTCATATACTTACTGAGAGATTATGCAACATTTTCTTGTGGTGTGTGTGTGTTTGTATGTGGGCACATGCACATGCATAAATTTTGTTTATATAATAAAATAAGAGAATATACAAAAAACCTAATTATTTTGCCTGAAAAAGTTATATAACAGAAAAAAGTTTTGTGTTTGTGTTAAATAAATAAAACTATAATATCTAATATTTGTATTTAACTATTTTTCTTTAGTACAATGGTCTATGTTTTTCTTCCATGTCATTAATGGTAACAGATTTCAAGAGAGTGATGTAAAAACCAACATCCAAATATTCAGAATTTTTAGTAATTAAGTTGAAATCAGCTATGTATACAAGGAATGCAAACACGAACAAGAATAAGAAATTGTCCCCTCTTTTTTGTAAGTTCACTGTGTTTGCAATACATGGACAACTCAACTGTCTTTGTGTTGAAATGGGGCCTTTTTCCTGAATTTGTTGGTGATCTCATAGCTGGGTGAGACAGGAACATTGAACAACAGTAGAGAATAAAAATTATAACTTGGCACTTGGGTCAAAGCAGACACTCTAGGTTAAATGTAATTTTCATATTTTTGAGAGTTTCTGCATGCTTTTTCTAAGATCATTGAGCATAATGCATATGCAATTTTGTATGTATGCATTTAAATCTGGCTTTTAAATTCAAACTTGATTTTCTACAAAATCTAATCATGGAACTTGTATCACATTTGAAAAACCTATTCAATTCATCCTTGGCTTAGGAAAATATATTTTTCCCGTAGATATTAAATAATATGAAATCTGAAAGTATATATTAACTCAAAATACTGATATTCTTCACAAATTTTGCAAAAGAAATAAATGAAAAATCCATATTTTAATTGAGATTGTATTTAATGATGTCTAAAATTGTTTTCTTATCCATTTAAATTAAATACTTAATAGGCCATGTATAAAATTTCTCTGTCTGTATCAAAACTACTGATCACCATATGACCCGAGTTAAGATCCACTGAACTCATGTAACCTTCGCTGAGGTTCTCTGAGCCAAATAAGTGACCCCTCCTAGCTGAAACATAGAGAATTTCAAATGTGGGAATGTGAGTGTGTGTGTGTGTATGTGTGGTGTGTGTGTGTGTGTGTGTGTGTGTGTGTGTGTGTGCATGCAAGAAACTCACACCCACCTCAAGGAAATAGGACAGAAATTATAAGGATACCTCATTGGTTACTTTGGCCTTCACATCTATGTCTATTATTATATACTGTGCAAAAATTTATATATAACATACAAACAAATTAATGATAGATAAAATGAAGCCAATGTTTAGAATTAATATTTAAAAATAAATAAATATTTTACATATTATTGGAAGACAAAGTGAAAGTCAGAAATTACTGAAGAACTACAACCCAAATATCTTCTAATACAGAAATATATAAATGCAAACAAGTAAGCATTTATATTTATTTAAGTAAAGACAAATTACCAACTATTTATATAATCAAGAGCTATTTAATGTAAAATATTAACTCTATACATTGTGCATGAAACTTAATTTACTTATTTTTTGGTTGTGTGTGTGCAGTGCCTACATGTGAGTGCATGGAGGGTATATATGTGTACACCATCATGAGTGTTGAGAGGCCATAGCAGGATATTGGGAGTCTTCTATCATCCATTGTCTTTTCACTTGAAACTTCAACTGGAACCTTGTTCTTTTGCTTAGGTTGCCTGACAAAGCATACTTTCTGTATTCACATGGCTATGGGGTTACAAGAACTTGCCCCATGCTGAGCCTTTTACATTAGCACTGCTTTTTTTTTCTAATTTGAATGTATCTATCTATCTATCTATCTATCTATCTATCTATCTATCTATCTATCCATCTATCTATCTCCCAAATGCTGCCCCCTCCTGGTCCCTCCTCACAGAGTTCCTCCCCCATCCCCTCTCTCTTCTCTGAGAGGGTGGAGCCCCTCTGAGCATTCCCCTGACTTGGTCCATCAAATTTCTGCCAGTTTAGCCTCATCCTCTCCCTCTGAGGTTAGACAAGGCAATCCTGTTGGAAAATGGATACTACATTTATGGACAGCTCCTGCTCTAGCTCCAGTTGTTAGGGGACACCTATGGAGACTAGGCTGCATGTCTGCTATGTATGTGCTGGGGGCCTTGTTCCAGTCTGTGTATGTTCTTCAGTTGGTGGCTCAGTCTCTGAGAGATCACAGGGGTTTAGGTTACTTGACTCTGTTGGTGTTTCTGTGAGGTCTCCACACCCTTTAGGTACTTCACCAAAGCTTCCATAAGAGTCTCAGATTTCCATCCAATGTTTGTCTATGGGTGTCTGCATCTGTTTCAGTCAGCTGCTCATAGAGCCCCTCAGAGGACACTTATGCTAGGCTCCTGTCATTAATAATATCAGGGATTGGTGCTTGCCCATGGGTTTCATGTTGGGACCTGTTATTGGATGGCCATTCTTTCAATTTCTGCTTCATCTTTGTCCCTTCATTTGTTTTGGACAGGACAAATTTTGGGCCACCAATTTTGTGGGTTGGTTGGTGTCCTTATCCCTCCACTGGGGGTCCTGCTTGGTTACGAGGGGTGTTCTCTTCAGGTTCCATGTCCCCACTGGTAGGCATCTTGGCTATGGTCATTCTCATTACCTCCTGGGAACCTCCCTCATCCCAAGTCTCTGGGACTTCCTAGGCATTTCCTCAACCCCAATCCTGGCATCTGTAGATTTCCATTCATTCTCTTGGCTCTCTGGGAGTCTTTCTTGGCTTTCTCCACACCTGATTCTGCAACCCTCATTCTCCTTCCCTTCCGCTCTCCCACCCAGGTCCCTCCTTCCCTCTGTCTCTTATGCCTATTGTTTTCTTCCTTTTAAGTGTGATTCAAACATGCCTGCTTGAGCCTTCCTTCTTGTTTAACTTTTTTGAGTCTGTGTAGTATAATATGGGTATTCTGTACTTTATGGCTAATAACCACTTATCAGTGAATATACACATTGTATATTCTTTTGGGTCTGGGTTACTTCACTCAGATTAATATTTTCTAGTTTCATCAATTTGTCTGAAATATCATCATGTTATTATTTTTAATAACTGAATAGAATTCTATTGTGTAAATGAACCACATTTTCAGTATTGATTGTTTGGTTGAGGGATATCTAGGTTGTTTCTGGTTTCTAGCTATTATGAATAAAGCTGTTATGAACACAGGGATGCATGTGTCCTACACAGTGATTCACGTGTCCTTGTTGTATAGTGAAGCATCTTTGGTTACATGCCCAGGAACATTATAGCTGGGTCTTCAGGTAGAACTATTCCTAATTTTCTGAGAAACCACTAGATTTATTTCTGAATTTTAACCCAGGTCTTTATGCTTGCCATGTAACGGCCTATCTCCACTGTACTATTGATTGTTTGTAAGTGAATATTACTAGAGATATAATTATTATTAATAACATAGCATTATTACCAGTAGGAGGAGTTCAGAATAAAGTTCATTTAAAATGTCTTTAATTCCATAAATTAAAATTGACTCTTCAGAAAAAAATTGTCTTGGATTGAAATATATGCAAAGAATAGATTTATTAGGGTTTTAAGAACATGCAAAGAACATCTTTAATTCCATTCACTTTATGATTCTTTGCTCTGGATAGTAGACTATTGCTTCACTTATTTGCATATAGCAAGATCTTTTTCCTTTTTTGAAATTATAATTGTATCATTTCCCCTCCCCTTTTTTGTTTGTCTTCCAGATCTCACATGTATCCACCACTTGCTCCATTCATAGCTTCTTTTTCTTTAATTATTGTTAGATGTGAGGATTTAAAATAAAACAATGAACTTGCAGTGGTCTATCATTTTAATTATGGAAACAAAACATCAGAGAACAATAGCATAAAACCCTTTTGAAAGTTCAGAATTCTGTATATTTTGTTAGTTTTAATCTAAAGTAGAACACCTTATTGCCTTTCAAAGGAATGCATTCAATTAAACTTTATGATGATTTTGCATGAAACTAAGTCAATTTTAAAGGTCTCTCTTTGGTCACATAGAGCATAATTTAAAGGTCAGGAGTTTAAAAATAATGTTAAAATTCTTGCATTTAGAAACACTATAATTATTTCTCTTGATCTCTAATTTGAACCCATTCACTCTAAAATAATATATTAAAGTATGTAATGAAAGCTGTAAAAATGAAGGTATTTGTTTTGGTAAATATAGGCCTTGTCGGATGGTATCTATTTTATATAATTATTCCTAAAAATCAAACTACATTGTTGAATGTTGATGGAAATAATTTAAAACAAGTCAATGTTATATTTGTTTAGAATAGATGGTTTGAGAGAGAAAGAAAGGAGGGAGAGAGGGTGAAAGAGAAAGACTTCCCTCTCTCTTATACACACATATGCATACTTCACATATACACACAAATATACACTCACACACACATGTGCTCATGCATGCATATGTGCACATACAAGGGTACCCATACCTGTTGTGTCTCCTCATGTCTGGCAGCCGTTCTGCAGAGATAACTTATATACTTCTGCTCAGCTACGTCTTTCTTTCCCCTTCAGTGCTGTAGCCAGCAGCTATGGTAGTAACCACAGAAGACACAACAATACATTTTTACAATACTTTTTCTGGATTTCAGCTTCCGGGTGGTCCTGCTATTGTGTCACATACAAGTCACATACTTGGTTGTTGTTTTGAACAGGCGCCAATAGCTAAAAATGTGCATAAATCCTAGAGAGTGTGTGAGGGTTGGTTCAAAAATCTGAAAGAGACAATTTTATGAAAGCACTGGGAAAGAAATATTCTTTAAAGAAAAAACAATGATGCCTCAACAAGACACTGAACAGAGGTAATGAAAGGATGGTAATCAAATGCACTAGCGAATATAACTTCTAAAACATGTAAGCAGAATAAGGTACATAAAAGGGACTGAGGAAGAGGAAGAGGAGGATGACTCCTAAGATGAGGAAGTAGAATATATTGTTATGGAGAGACAGTGGGGAGACTGGAGCAGGAGGATTAAATAGAGAGGCGCAAGGCAGGGAGAGACACCTACCACTTAGAGCCATTGGAGGGTACATTTGTAAATCTGCTATTGCAGAAGCTGCCTAAGGTAGATGCATACATATATATGAAAGGAATAAAAATGGAGTTACCAAATAATGAGAAAAATGTCTCAATTAGACATAATATGCCACCTAATGAAAGACCCAGTGCAAGAAATTTGGTTGTTATTGTATTGTTGACCAAAGAGTCTCTTGGGAACCCTCAAATGCTTCAGACTACTACTAAAGCTGCTGATTGCTTTCTACAGACTGATGGTAAGGACCCATTGCTGAAGACACATATTCTCCTTCTTAAAATTGTTCTTTGGATTAAGTGGAAAACTCTTAGGAAATACTCCCACAGGTCCTCTGCAGTAAGGACTTTACCCATGAGACTTATTGTCTTTCTATCTTAAATTACATCACAGAACAGATTGTAGAGAGCTGTGTTTCTGAAATCATCTCATTTACCTTACTAATTTTTCTCCACTCTCCTGCCTCCTGTATAACCCACTGGTGTATACACACATACACATACATATACACACATACACACACATACAGAGAGTGTGTGAGGGATGAAGGGAGAGAGAGAAAAGGGATGGAGAGAGGGAAGGAGGTAAAAATTCTGATCAATATTTAGGACTTCATTATAAATATTTTTTTATAGAGAAACCTATATAACTTCCTTATCTAAGTGAGTTTCATTCATGAAGGATATTCACATTAGTTTTTGTTGCTTTCTAGGACTTCCAGTAAAGCAATGTTTTAAATATGTGCTTCATTTCTGTGTAGGTGCCTAAATAATTAATGCCAGGATTAGGCATATCTATTCCAGACAGAATTTTAGCATCCACCAAATGTCCTATCATATAGTGGCAGCTCTATAAGTATTTGTCAGATAAATACATAAGTAAACTTTATAACCAAAGAATGAGTTCTCTTATATAAAGCATGTTTTTAGTCAGAAAAAAGTTCAACAGTTCTTTTACTATTTACTTTTTAAACTTGTGTTTCCATAGTGTCTCATTGAATATGTGATACATAAATCTTCTATTTCATGAAATGATTTTGTTAGTCAGAAACATCATGGTACTTGCAGTAAAACTTTGAGAAATGCAACAGGGTGTGTAGGTAGTGCAGTTTATGTCCTATGTATATTTAGCCCTCATAACCTTCAAAAATCCTTCTCAGATTATCCCTTGATGGATGTCAGAATCTGAGTTTTAAGTGAGGGTTCTCTCTAGGAACATAACCAATGGAATGAATACACACACACACACATACACACACACTATATATATATATATATATATATATATATATATAGCCAAGGAGATTTACTAGATTGGCATACATAATGTAGGCTGCATAGTACAATAGTAGTTTCAATATTGGGAAGGCTGGGGACCCAGGAACTACTTAGTATATGTTTTTGTGGGGGGGGAGTGCCTGTGTCTGTGTGTCAGTGTATGTGTCTGTGTGTGTGTTTGTGGTATGTATGTATATGTGTCTCTGTGTTTCTCTGTGTGTGTATGTGTGAAGACTTTGACAAAGAAGACTATTTTTCACAAATTAAGGTGGAAACGAGTAAAGATAAATTAGAATGTATTGGAATTTCCCCCAGAGGAAAACTTAGTCACATTTATGTCCTTGGGTTGTCTGATGTGACAGGAGTCAGATGAATGACAGAAGGTTGTTTTGCATGATTAATGATACAAGACCACCATTATTGTGCAGCAAAGGACATTAATTTTTTTTCTGGTCAGCCCTGTTGTTTCTAATCATTTTGGGGTGGTCTTAGATCAGCCTATAGAAGCTTGCAATTTTCCTGTTGTATGTTTCTTTGCTTACTTAGCTTATCTCAGAGTTAGTTACAGATGTTACAGTAAACATCAAAAGATGCTTTCATTAATCACTGTAAAGAGGACTCAAAAAGTTCATAATTTCAAACTAAAAATGCAGATTGTCAATATATCATGTTTGGCATTTTCCATTATAATACAAAATGCTTATGAAGAAGAAGTTTATTTTCTGTTTTGAGAATTCTAGTCTCATATTTGCTGTCCCATCGCTTTGCCTACAACTAGGCTGAGAGAGGAAGAGGCTGGGCAATGCTCCTTGGAAGTATACCAGCAAAGACTACCTAGTATGTCCCACTTTTATAGGTTATAACAGCCTCTAATATAAGCATCCTAATTTGAATTTGTAGTATATTCAGTATCAAAGTTTTTACAGACTATGAAGTGCCATCTTTTCTTTTGTCAAAGATATGTGGTGGCTGTTCTCTTGAATGTGTGTAATTCAGTATGTTTCCCTATGGTAAGTGTGCTCTGTATTCTACATAGGATATATTCTGCTGCTGCAATCACATATCAGTCAGAGGTTGCCAGAGGATGGAAATAGCAGTAGGGTGTTTTAAAGATAACCATATTAGAATGGGCTAAATGGTCACTGAATTGCTTTAAAGTTCCTTATTAGATGCAGCAAACAATAAGTTAAGCTTCCAAATGAAAAGGTGTACTTAAGTCTTTTGAGGTCAAGAACATAGTTGTCTTTCCAAGAGATGTAGTTGCCTAAAGAACTTGGCTTACTCTTTTGTTTGCAGAATGTAATTGCATCACATTACAATCAAGAGAAGGAGCTTCATTTTTATTTGCAGGGATTTATTTAGAGAGCCATTCTGGTGATAAAATATAAAGTCAAGTGTCACCTGAAAAATTCCAACTGAATGTCCTGTCTCTCAGATAAAGGACTTTGTGTATATCAAAGGACTGTATGTTGGGTGGTTTGTCCTCAATTCCTGTTCTGTATTAGTGAGACACAGTAGCAATAGTGAATGCTTGGTTACCCTCTATGGTATAGGCTGTGGGAAAAGACTATTTGTGGGGCAGTTAACCATCTTTTTCTAAGTATCAGGAAGGCACAGGTTAACAAGCAAGCAGAGTCCATGGAAAGAAAAGGAGTAGCAGAAGAGAAGCTGATTCCTGTAGGAAAGTCAAGGCTTGGAAGAAAAGAGTAAGCAGCAGGTATACTGGGGGCATGGTGGGTGTGGTGAGCATAGAGGAAGCCAAGATGCAGGGAATATGCTAAGAACCAAAGTATGTGCTAAATGGCTCCTTGGTGTTTTGGAAATAGCTTAGATATTTTTATCTTTTGAGTGGGATAGCTTCACCTTGTCAACCTCTGACTCTTCCATTCAAGATTTATAAGGCACCTTTTGCCATAGTGCCTTATATCTTTATTTATAATTTGTCTTTTTAATTGAGAGAGTTTCTCCATCCTTGTAAAGCAATGGGCTTTGATTGCATTTTGCTGATAGTGTACTAAGATGCTAAAAGGTTAACTGGCTTTCTTGGGGTCATTCATCAATAGTTGGCAGAACTTAAAATCAGGACTTTCTGAAGATTCACATGGGAGAACTCATAAAAAGTTCAGCAGTACACATAATTAACTTCATTATTTTCCCTCTGTATCCTTGGTGTTGAATTCATGCTTCTTTTTGTTGCTTACCAAAAAAGAAAATCTTAGGGATTGTAATATATTACCAAATAAAAAAATAATTGCCATTGTTTACTAATATTAAATCATTTGATCATAAAATTCTTCTACTCCACAGAGTGTGCATATGAAAAAAATCACATATTGTGACAGGTTAGATGAATCTAAAAAGAATGGTCCATCTCAGGGACCCAAAGGTGTTAGTACAGGGATTGGCATCTCTTCTTGTACTACATTATGACGATTGTTCTCAGATAAAGACATGAGATCTCAGAGTCAAATGACTGACCAGCATGTATCTATAATAAGCAACTGGAACATTATATTTCCAGAAATTATGCCTCAAAATAACAGTTGAAAGAGTGGCTGTGTTGTTCCTGAGAGAGGGGAAGGGCAGCACCCTTCATGTTTGCACATATTTGAAAGACTTTCATAGAAAAGGGAGTGGTATAGTCTCGTGATGTCACAGAAGTTTATAATTAGGCAGAAATTTGAAAGAGGCAAAATTTGGCTCTAAATAAGAATTTGGCTAACAAACCATTCTAGTAATATAATGGAGTGCCTTGTAAGTTCAGGAAAATAGACAGGAGCTCATAATTGGACACCTTGTATTTTCCAGGCACGGAGCCGATGGGTGCTATAAAATACCTGAAGGAAAAGGCTAAATTAATGTGTCTAGTATAGGCAAACACTTGACCCTTGTTAATTCCATCTAAGGGTTTCATATGTATATACATATAAATGTATATATGTATGCATATATAAATGCATATACCAATCTAAAAATAACTAACATGATCAATGTTAAAGTTTTACAGAGAAAGACTGAGTTTCATAAAGTACCAGACTAACAAGATAGCCTAGCTAGTACTTGAATCTCCAATTTATACCATCTTCTGCTAGGTGTTGCCACAGAAATCTGTTCCTCAACTCTGAAAAGGCAGCCAAAGTGTGCAGGGGAGATATGAAGGGGCACAGTTTCATGCATTTTTAAAAGAAGTTGTTTAGAAAATTCTAAACTCACTTCCAGAGGACCCTGGCATACCACTCCTGGGCATATACCCAGAGGATTCCCCTGTATGCAATAAGGACACATGCTCCACTATGTTTATAGCAGCCTTGTTTATAATAGCCAGAAATTGGAAGGAGCCCAAATATCCCTCAAAGGAGGAATGGATACAGAAAATGTGGTATATTTATACAATGGAATACTACTCAGCAATTAAAAATAATGAATTCATGCAATTTGTAGGTAAATGGTTAGACCTGGAAAATATCATCCTGAGTGAATTAACCCAATCACAAAAGAATGCACATGAAATGCAATCACTGATAAGTGGATATTAATGAGCCCAGAAGCCCTAAATACTCAAGACACAAATAGCAAGTCAAATGATTCCCAAGAAGAAGAAAGGAGAGGACCCTGGGCCTGTAAAGATTGCATCCAGTTTAGTAAAGAAACCGAGGGGGGAGGGAGAATGATTGGGGGACAGTTGGGGGGGAAAGGAACTATGGGAACTATGGTGGGTGGGAACTGGGAAAGGGGAAAGCCTTTGGAATGTAAACATAGAATATAGAAAATAAAAAAAAATTAAAAAAAATATGTATAATAAAAAAAATTTCTAAACTCCTTCTTATTCACTCTGGCTCTTGTTTGTTTTGTTTGTTGTGTTATTTTATTTTGCTTGAGAGTGATGATCTTCCACAGCATATATCCCTTTGAAAAGATACACAGGGTATTCTCCCATCCACACACCCACCCCTGCATCCTTGCTCTCACTACACTGGGGCATCAAGCATTCACAGGACCAAGGACCTCTCTTCCCATTGATACTCAACAGGGCCATCCTCCGCTACATATGAAGCTGGAGACATGTGTCCCTCCATGTGTACTCTTTGGTTGGTGGTTTAGTTCCTTGGAGCTCTGGGGGTCTGGATGATTGATATTGTTGTTCCTCCTATGGGGTTGCAAAGTCCTTCATTTCTTTCAGTCCTTTCTCTAACTCTTCCCTTGGGGACCCTATTCTCAGTCCAATGGTTGGCTAAGAGCATCTGCCTGTGTACTTTTCAGGCTCTGGCAGAGCCTCTTAAGAGACAGACATTTCAGCCTCTTGTCAGACAATGCTTCTTCTTCTTCTTCTTCTTCTTCTTCTTCTTCTTCTTCTTCTTCTTCTTCTTCTTCTTCTTCATATATATTTTCTTTGTTTACATTTCAAATGTTTTCCCCTTTCCAGGTCTCCCCTTCAGAAAACCCCTATTCTACACCCCTCTCCCTGCTTCTATGAGGGTGCTCCCCCACCCACCCACACACTTCCTTCTTTCTGCCTTGGCATTCCCCTACACTGGGGCATCAAATACCCTCAGGCCCAAGGACTACTTCTCCCACTGACATCCAAGTCCCTCCTCTGCCACATATGAGGCTGGAGCCATGGGTCCCTCCATGTGTACTCTTTGGTTGGTAGTCTAGTCCTCATGAGCTCTGGATGGTCTGGCTTGTTGACACTCTTGCTCCCCCCATGGGGCTGCAAAACCCCTCAGCTCCTTCAGTACCTTCTCCAACTCCTCCATCAGGGACCCCATGCTCAGTCCTATGATTGGCTTTGAGCTATTGGACTCCTCAATGGTGTCTGGATTTGGTGGCTATATAGGGATGGATTCCCAGGTAGGACAGTCTCTAGATGGCTTTTCCTTCAGTCTCTACTCCATATTTTGTCTTCCCATTTCTTCCCATGAGTATTCTATTGACCCTTCTAAGAAGGACTGGATCATCCACACTTTGGTCTTCCATCTTCGTGAGCTTCATATGGTCTGTGAATTGTATTTTGGGTGTTGGGATGGGGGTTCCTCGGGGCAGGGAACAGAGAAAGGAGATAACATTTGAAATATAAATGAAGAAAATAGCCAATTAAAAAAAAGAAGAGCAAGTTGGTATATTTTCAGTATAGATGCAACATTCTATTTTCAATGTTCTCCATCTACTCTTGGCAGATTCCATGAAGCAACTGTACTCATTATCCTGGTAAACCTTAAATCTGAACACATGCCTTCTATTGATTTAAGTTGTATTATTCATAGTAATAGCAGTCTACAGACAAGAAAAGATTATTTTCATACAATGACATATTCTGCTATGTTTCTACAGAACTTTGAATCCTCTACTATGTATGCATTTACCTACAAGATGAAACTTGCTGTCTAAAAAGACAATTTTTTCCAAGTCTGTTATGCTCCTTGTACTTGCTATATAGAATACATTTGTTTTAATTTATAATTAAATTCAACCTGGAAGTATGGGATCAAAAAAAAAGAAAGAAAAGAAAAGAAGAGAAAAGAAAAGAAAAGGAAAGAAAAGAAAAGAAAAGAAAAGAAAAGGAAAGAAAAGAAAAGAAAAGGAAAGAAAAAGAAAACAGAAAACAGAATACAGAAAAAAGAAAAAAGAAAAAATCATCAGGACTTCTCATCTTCCAGAGATAGATGCAGAAGGAGATTTGGGACTAGAAAGCACTTTTAATTTTCCATTTTATCCAAACATATCCCCCAGTTCTCCCTTTATGATTTATCAATTCAGGGATTTCCTACTTGAGTTGTATTCAGCAAAGGTGTGGAATGTGGTTAGTTAAAGTGGTATAGAAAATCCCTGCATGACCCAGTCACACACTGTTTATTTTTCTTTCTTTAAAGCTTCACTTCTTTACACTTGAAGGCTTGGTGCTTAGAGCAGTTGACTGTTAAAATGCTAAGATGCTAGAGTCTTTTGACAGTGGGGTGTTAAAGCTTATTAATCACTGTCTCACCTTCAGGTTTTATCTTGACTTAGGGAGTTAACATTTCACTGATCAATCCTGAAGAAAGGTTTTGCTTATTAGATGATGTCTAAGGATGCATCTTGAACTTCCCTCTGAGGTCTGTGCTTATTCTACTTTGAAGTCTTACCTAGTCTGTTTCCCTATAACAAATAAACACACACACACACACACACACACACACACACACACACAAAACTTACTAAGGTCACTGTGCTTATTTCAAATCATTGATGGGAAAACCCAAAACTTCAGTTTTATAACCTCTACCTAATAGTGTCATCTGAGATGTATTTCTTTAATTTTTTCCCTGTGGATGAAAATTAAGGTAGTGTTGCCCAGCTGCAGATGATAGTAAACCGCTTCATAATTGTCATGCACTCATGCACCCATTGCTTTGATGTTTCATTGCAGAAATATTTGTCTCCATAAATAACCATATTTTAAATTCAAACTCACTGTTGATGAAACAAAATTATACTCTTGTATCTCTATCTGTGTTAGATTAAAAAAATTATCAATGTAAAGAAAAGGCAGTAAAGTCATAGTCTCAGAGACTGAAGATTTCATAGTTTCTGTCCATAGCTATCTATCCACAGATTTAATTAGATGATAATTATCTACTAAAGACATTGTAAAGGAATGAATATCACAGGAAAGCAGGCCATTTTGTATCAACTAGACCGAACCAAAAAGGGCCACAGGTGTGGTAACAAGTGTACTTTAATGAAGCAAGCACATTTGATGTACATGTCACCACACATTCCCGCAACTACTAAATGTACATTTATAGAAGACCAGCTAACTAGGTATTACTGTGTTTTTAAGGGACTGGAAAAGAGACTATGGTCACTAAGTAGGATTTTGGAGGCTTCTGTGGACCTTTCTAACTTCACTAACCTTATATTATGTTCAGGTCAGATCAGTTCAAATTGAGAATACATTTATTTTGTTTTTCAATTTTTGAACTTCTATTGTCGAACTCTGGACAAATGACCTATCTAGGGATAGATTTTTCTAGTATAAATTGCTTGTTTTATTTTGATATCATGAATTTAAAATAGTCTAATAAAATTTCTATCAAGAAGCCTTAGAAATCTTAGATACAAGAATAAATGATATATTTTCTTAATTTAAAGAATTTGTGTCTTTTTTGTGTGTATTTAAAAGTCCTTTGGAAAAAACAATTGTCTCTTGACCCAGAAACATAATACATTTCAGTGAAGCAATGTCTAATCTTATTCTTTACTATAATTTTCATTTCATTTTAGTTAAGGTTAAATTTACCTTAAACTAAAAAAAATATAATTATGCATATTAATATAATAAAATGTATTTTATATATTATATATTATGTAATATAAAAATATGGTTAACAATAATTATATCCTAGATAACTTATCTTTTTTGTTTGTTTGTTTTTGAGAGAGGGTTTGTCTGTGCAACCCTAGCTGTCCTGGAACTCACTCTGTGTACCAGGCTGGACTCGAACTCAGAAATCTGCCTGCCTCCGTCTTCTAAGTTCTGGGATTAAAAGCATGTGCCACCACTGCCTGGTGATATCATTTTTATGATTAAATCCTTAAGGATAACTTGATGGTTTTTAAATGAATTCAGTCTTTCTGTCATGCATATTATTCCTACTGTACTTAACTTAATTTTCCTCATTCGATAAGTATATAGTTATTGGGTACCATGATCACACAATGGAATGTCCTTTTATTAGTATTTTTTAAAAATTATATTTTATACATTCTATTTCTCTTCCTTAATGACATTACTACAAGGCTGTGCACTAACATTCTGTATTGAAGTTTCACTTTACAAAGTGCTGATTTGCTAATAGACTAACCAATCAGGCACTTGTCCCTTGGCCCTGTAACCAAATCTAGACAAACAAATAGTGATTAAAAATTGACTCACCCTCACATCTCATGCATAGCACTAAAATGTCAGCAGATTCTGGAATAAGGTGATTAGCAATGCAAATGCCTCTCCTGTACCTGTGGTTTACAATAAGCAGAATAAACAAAGCCCAGATCTCTTGAGAGCAGAGGCCCTCCAAAACTCTGCTCTAATGACTCTTAAGGACTAAAGACCTAGTTATCTAAATGCTTAAAAGAGTCTTTGCATTTGCTCAGGGCTTATGTTTCTCTGTAAAAGCTTCCTTTAGACTTATTGAAGCCGAGTGATTTCTTCTTTCTGCCTTTTATGGCCTTAGTCATTCTTACACTTTGTTTATATACTGCTTTGAAATCATGCATTTGGTTGACTGTTCCCTTGAGCATGATGCTGGGCACATTAGTGGACATTTGGGGCAAGTCTAGGCAGAAACAGAACATTCCGTTGAATATTTATCTGAAGATGCTATAGGGAACATAAATTCTCAGTGAGAATAACTAAAGCTAAACCAGCCCATCAATTTAAAGGCAAAGGAAAAATACTATATTATTTCTGCATCAAATATAAGGAAGAAGAAGAATAAATAGCTCAGTACCCAGAATAGAAATAGGTTAAGGACTTTGACGTCCACTGTCCCTTTAATATATATTATCCTCCTTTGTTAGAATGCTAATTAGTTTAATGGAGTCCACTGATGTTCCCTTAGTTCTCTCTCTCTCTCTCTCTCTCTCTCTCTCTCTCTCTCTCTTTCTCTCTCTTTCTCTTTACTAACGAAAATTAAAAACAAAGATTTAATAGCATCCTTAAGTCAGTGAAAACTATCGATGCAAAATTTGTTCCTAACAGTTCACTTTAAAATGGAAATAATTATCCATTCTTCATCAGACAATGGCTGGCTTTGACGCAGCAGTGTATCTCCCTTCTCTCCTGCATACACAGGTTGCTCTGGAGGTGGGATTCTGTATGCTCAGCCTTATCTTTAAAACAGAATTGCCATAGTGTAGATACCACCACGGTAACTATAGCTAACCTTTCTAATCTTTCCCAGCCTTACTGCAGATAACTATGACAACTAAGCAAGCAAAAGTGCACCCTACCCCATCCCACACAGGCAAGGGAAGGAAGGGGGGGTCTTAAAAATATAATTAGTGTGTCCTTAAAAAAATACATTAAAGAGAGCTATATATAGCTGTCTTCCGAAATAGGAGAATTTTAAATTGACTTTGCCCTAGAGCCAAAACTAATGTTGTCGACACATTGGAGTTTGTAAGAAAGCAGGAACAACATATTTTTATGTCCCTGGAGAAATCTTCACTTCCTATCTGTGCCTGTAACATGCAGATTGGAAATAGTCTATTATTTGAGTCTTGCTACCAAAGGCAGCAAAGTAAATTTGTGCCAATGCGTTGATGAAAGTAAGTAGTTCACATGGCACATTCTCTCTCTCATATACTATAGCTATTATAAATGGAAAAATCATCTTTTACTATGTAAGATAATGCAGTGGTAAATTTATTTTCCCATGTTTTATTGGAAATAGATCCTTAGCTCACATGATACTTCCGGACAAGGGTTTCTCCTCACTCCACTCCTCCCAGCTCCCGTCCACACATCTCTCACCCAGATCCACTCTCCCTGTGTGTCCCTTCAGAAAAGAGCTGACCCTTAGAGATGACAGCCAAAGAGGACAAAACAAGATAGAATAAAACAAGTCAAAGCCCTCATATGAAGGCTGGCTAAGGACACCCAATGGGATGAAAAGAATCTCGAAAGCAGGGAAACGAATCAGAGATCCTCCTGCTCCCATTGGTAGGAGTCCTATAAAAACACCAAGCTAATAGCCATAGCATATACACAGAGGATCTGGTGCAGACTCACACGGGACCGGTGATTGCTGCTGAGTCTCTGTGAGGCCCCTGTAAGCCCTACTTAGTTGATTTGGTGGGCCGGGTGGTCCTGGTGTCCTCCAACTCAGTAATTCCTAGAGTCTTTCATCTCCTTCTTCTACAGGGTTTCAAAGGGGATGGACCCAATGGAAACCTCTAATTTAGACCCTTTCTGTATTCAGTATCTGTCTATGGGCCTCTGCCCTGACTCCCTTCGGCTGCTGGAGAAAGCCCTTCTGATGATGACTGCACAAGACGCGGGTCTATGAATAAAGCAGAAAACTGCTAGGAATCATTTCATTGAATTCTTTGGCTTTTCTTAAGTTATTATTTTGTGTTTGCGTACCTTGTATGCATGGAACCATGCATCTTTCCTCAGGTGCCATCTACTTTTATTTTTTAACATGGATGTCTCATTGTTAAAAACAAAACACAACACAACACAACACAACACAACAAAACAAAACAAAACAAAACAAAACAAAACAAAACAAAACAAAACACCTCAGCAAGCAAGGCAGTCTAGCTGACTATGGAGTTCCTGGATTCTACCCTCTCTGCATTTCCCTGCCTCTTCAACACAGGGTTTATAAGTATGTCTGCCTTTGTAATGTAGGTTATATGCTCCAACCTGTAGGGTAAGCAATTTACAGACTGAGCTGTTCCCCCAGCTATAGTGTTTAAATTTATCAGTATGTATTGTCTTATTGATACTTGACAGGTATGTTTTGTTCAATAGTATTAATTATGAAGCAAATTCCATATCTAAAGAATCCCCTTGAGAGACATGAGGCCCCAGGGAATGGAAAGGTCTGGTGGAGTGTAGGGGCGTGAGAGGGTGGAGATATCTTCTTGCAGACAGGGGTTGGCTGAGGAACTGTTGGAGTGAAAAGTAGGAGGGGGATAATGACTAGATCATAAAAAATGATTAAAGAGGGTAAAAAAGACCAGTTTGCACTCTGTCCATAGGTATTGTTAGTTCTTCATCTTTGATGAATGAGCCTAAGATACTCTAAACCATTATTAGTCACTAATATAAAGAGAAGTTTATTTGGTTGAAAGACAATTTTTTAAAATTTATTTATTTTTACTCCATATTTTATTCCCCGCATCCACTCATACTCTTACACCTTACACATCCCATACCTCTTTCCCACTCCACTGTCTCCATGTAGATGTTCCCACCCACCACCCCACCTTACCTCTAAACTCCCTGAGTCCTCCAGTCCCTTGAGAGTTAGGTGCATCATTTCTGAATGAACACAGACCCAGCAGTCCTCTACTGTATGTGTGTTGGGGGCCTCTTGTCAGCTGGTGCATGCTGCCTGTTTGGTGGTCCAGTGTTTGAGGGATCTCAGGGGTCCAGATTAATTGAGATTGCTGGTCCTCAAACAGGGTCACCCTTCTCTTCAGCTTCTTTCAGCCTTCCCTGATTCAACAACAGGGGTCAGCTTCTTCTGTCCATTGGTTGGGCACAAATATCTGCATCTGACTCTTTCAGCTGCTTGTTGGGTCTTCTGGAGTGCGATCATGGTAGGTCCCTTTTGGGAGTGCCCCCTAGCCTCAGTAATAGTGTCAGGACTTGGGACCTCTCCTTGAGCTGGATCCCACTTTGGGTTTGTCACTGGACCTTCTTTTCTTCAGGTTCTTCTCCATTTCCATTCCTGTAATTCTTTCAGACAGGAACAATTATGGGTCAGAATTGTGACTGTGGGATGCTCTCCATCTCCCTCATTTGATGAACCAAATTTTATATACAAATATTCACATTCTAAATATTTTTCTTGAACAACCTTTAAATGAATTGTTCCATCACATCATGTGTAAGTATTATATTTTATCCCAAAAATATTGTGTAAGAAAATAAAACCATTTGTATATCAACTCCAAGGGCTAGAGATGTCCAACTATTCCTTTCTAGTATCTGTAAAACAGCTCACTATTGTCAAATTGAAGTTTTACTTTCTTCAAAATAATCTTAGATGCATGGAGAGCATGAACTGTAAGCTGCATTTCCTACTGATGTAAAGAAGTAGCGTGCACAAAGCAGGAGGTTTCTCAGTGCTGATACCCCTGCCTCCCCTACAAATTGCCTATTTCAGGATATTTTCCTGCAGGCTAGATGTTGTAAGGCCAATTTACACCAAAATTTATGGGGTTCAAATTTGCACTATTTTAGGATGGAGGGCATCTTGTAAAAGATATGTAAACTAAATGAGTGAAGGAGTTGGCCATGGATAGTAGACCTATGGAGAGGGGAGCCTTGGTTTCATGGACAGCGTCTCTGAAGTGATACTCTCAACATTTCCTTTGTTCTAGTTTGTGTGTGCCACTCCTGATTGTCATGATGTCTCTCTGATGACTGTTTCTACAAAGGGTTTAAATACGTTCACATTCCTCTTAAATATTTCCTTACCCCAGCCATCTTTCCCTCCAGCTAACATCTATCTCCCAGTATTCCCCATGCACAATTTCCAGAGTGTTGTGTGTGTTGTCTTAACCATGTATCTACTATGTTTCTCTCTCTCTCTCTCTCTCTCTCTCTCTCTCTCTCTCTCTCTCTCTCTCTCTCTCTCTTTGTCTCCTTCCCCCTCTCTCTTTTGTTTACTGTACAATCCAGAGACTTATTTTCTCAGATGCTAAACTCTGAGCCCACAACGTAATTAAATGTTAAATATGAAATGGTAAGTGACTAGAGAGATTGAGTGGAATATAAGACATGGGCGTTAATGTCTTGCACATTCATCTAAACAAACTTTAGGAAATATGAGATCTTTAAGCTCCCACTTTCACCTTGCTTTGAAGAACAAAATGGTCCTTTGATCTTTGTTTTCACCCCTGAGATGAGACTGTCTATACTTAGGACTTACTGACATATGAGACCAGTTATTTCATAATTTCATCAAGCTCTTTTAGGATATCATCTAGCTGAAATATATTTTTTTCTATTTAAAATGTTAACTTATGACTTTTCTTGTATAAAAGCTACACTGGTTGCAGCCTACCAAGACTGTTAACTCAAGATATTTTCTGGAAACATTTACTTGGATTTCTCTCTTTTTTTGTAACATTCTGTTGACTAGTGTTATGAATTCTTAATTCAGTACATGCCTGAACCCAAACAGCTTTCAGTAAAGGATAACTTGTTTCCTTTGAGAAATTACATTAAAAAACAAAACAAACAAATAAACAAACAAAAATACTGTGATAACTTTTACTGCTTGATTCTCTTTCCTTTTCCTTACATATTTCAAATTCTGGCAAAATGTCATGATGTGTGGAAATAGCTTTGCTTTCTCTTTGTGAGATTCTGCCACTAGATCTAAAGCTCAATACTTTGGGGAAGTTTATTGAAACATACTCTATATTTTGAGACCTGCACTGAGTCAAATTAAAACTACATCAGTAGTTGAATCACAGACATTTTCTTTTCTTTGATTTCTATTAGAAGACAACATTCCATTGACTTTTGTATCTTCTTCCTACTAATTACAAATCATCTCTACAACTTGGATGCTTTCTCCAGGCATTTGCACCACCTTTGGGGAATGTTTTCAAGTCCTAGCATTTTATGAAACTTGCCCATCAGAAATTATCCCCTCCATTATGAATTCCTTAGAAATGTATCCCAGGAGAGAGGCTGGCATATAGCAAATAAGCCCGGAAGAATTTCAATAAAATTAATGTCATAAATGTGGGAAGAACACACAAGAGTTGTTCTGAATGCTGCATACCTCTGGTGCATAGAGAAGCACAAAGCCAAATGTCAATTATTTTCAGTACTTAAAAAAAAAAACACTTAGAAGTAGAACCCTTGAAATCCCACGGATTTTCACTGTCAGCCTGATTCCTTCAAAGTAAACATAATGGTGAGTAGGAATAGAATCTATAGGTGAAGTTGAGTTCCTCTTCCCTTATAACCTTGCTTCTGATGTGTATGGAGAACACAGACAGGTGATTGCAGAAGCTTTCCTTGGGTTTCAAACTTCCACATAGCTTTCAGATGTGTTTTCTAATTTGCTTGAATGAAAGAGAAATAATCAACATTTGGAATGTAAACAAAGAATATAGAAAATAAAAAAAAGAAAAAAAAACTAAAAAAAAAAAAAAGAATTTACAGCTAATGCCTGTCCTCTGTGTATGGCCATATTTCTTTTCTTGCAGAATGCTTTATTTAAGGACTAAAAAAAAATCTTACTTTTTATTTGTCGATATCTAATTGGATGATGACATATAACTGTGAGAGAACTTCCACAGCTCATTTTTAAGAAATAAATGGGTTTTCCATTATTTATCCAATAACTAATGCCCCCACAATATTTACTAATCATATGATTTATCATGTAAAAGCAGTAAAATTGTATGATAATAGGAAAAATGCCTCCATAATTATATTTACAGTATGGTAAAGGGCTATCTATCATCTTTCCCACCTAATATGTTAGAGGACCACAGTACAACCAGGTTGTATAGCTTGCCTGACATCTCAACTCATAGGTGATCAAGATTCAAAGTAGGAGTCTTAGTTAGCTTTTTACTGCTGTGAACCATGACCAAGGTTTTACTGCTGTCAACCATGACACCATGACCAAGGCAGGTCTGTTGTTTTTTTTTTTTTTTTCCTCGAGACAGGGTTTCTCTGTATAGCCTTGGCTGTCCTGGAACTCTGTAGACCAGGCTGGCTTCAAACTCAGAAATCCACCTGCCTCTGCCGCCCAAGTGCTAGAATTAAAGGCATGTGCCATCACTGCCCAGCTGACCAAGGCGAGTCTTCCCTAGCACAACATTTAATTGGGGCTGGCTTACAGGTTCAGAGGTTAAGTCCATTATCATCAAGGCAAAAATAAGGCAGCATCCAGGCAGGCATTGTGCTAGCAGAGCTGAGAGTTCTACATCTTCATATAAAGGCTGCTAGTGGAAGACTGGCTTCCAGGCAGCTAGAGGGAGGGTCTTAAGCCTATACCCACAGTGACACACCTACTCCAAGAAGGACACAACTTCTAATCCTGCCACTCCCTGGACTGAGCATATACAAACCATCATCACAGTAGGTCAGACAGCTTCATGGTCTTCCCTTCTAATTTGACAACAAACATAGCATAATGAGATGTAGTTCTCTCTCACCAGTGGGTTATGCAATAGATGTAGGACTGTGGATTTGGTTAGGTCAATAATGGGTATTCTTAGTTTTATTCTTATTTCCTTTACGCACATGCATGGAGAAAAATAATTGTCATATTATTCTCATCTATTGAAAAGGAGAGTAATAATATCCACTTCATAGGACTTTCATTAAGTTTAAATGACCAAATATATTTCAGAGCACACAAAGTGGTGGTAAGTACTTGCTAAGCAGAATCTGAATGACCGCACTTTTATTCCTATGTAAGTGCATATGAAGGACATAGATTCATTGATTTATTTTCCCTGTGAGAGGTTCTATTTGAAAGTTCTGCCTACCACTTTCACTTTCTAGAATGTAGGGAATTTTTATGAAGAAATGTCACTGGGAAACACATTTGTTAATGGAACAAACAGAAGATGACAAAATAGGCTAACCCCCTAGACACTGTCTCACTGGAGTCTCCCTTTACTTATCAATAAAATTATTGTTTGCCAGTACCTTATGCTTTTGGGAAAATGTCATCCACCATATATAACCTATTGAATCAGCACATAGACCTTGGTATGAAAAGCAATCAGAAGTTATATTTTATTTTGTTTTATTTGTATTTCTTTCTAGGACCTGTCTCTTATTATGGAACAATGCGTCTGCATGGGAGAGGATGTGGGGAAGAACAGGGAGTAATGGAGATATTGGAAAGTTTAATCAGGGTATATTATAAGAAAAATATATTTTAATAACAGGGGGAAAATGTGGATTGCATTGTTGTGCATACCTATTTAAATACATTTTTAAATTCACCTGCTGTAAACTGTATGGCTTCTTTAAGCTTTTTTAGTCTTCTGATTTATGAAAAAATGTCAAAAAATAGAATGGCTTTAACCTCTTCAACTTTTGGTTTTATATGCTTTGATGAATGTGAATTTGATATAATAGCAGATAGTAACACCATCAGCATAAATCTATTGTGCAGGAAGCAGAAAGTATTTCTTTTGTAAGTCCTTAATCTCTTATTTATAAGCATAGAATAAGAACAGCATTACACAAAGTACTGTAATAACTTACATATAAATAGGACTAGACTTAGTATCCCATTCTATAGTCATAATGACATATTAACCAAATTAACGTATTCTTTGAAAAATATGTGCATACTGTAGACATACAATAATCAAAAATATATAATTCAGATGTAACTATGTGCCCACAACTCAATACCTGTAATCTAGAGCATTGATCACTTTCATAAGGTCACAGAGGTTCCTGAATTGAAATTGACCTAAAGTCAGTTTCACATGTGTGTACATCTCACAATTAAGAAGCAAACAGACACCAAGGGATGAGTCTTGGCATCTCTGATCATCTTCCACTAATCTAGCATGAGGCCCTTGCCTTGAGTTTAAAATTAGATTTAATACATTTTTATTTTGCTCATTAACTATTAAAATATGCGTTGAAGTTGTTTTCTTATTATAAAGGTAAATCAAGTTCACTAAAAAAGAGGGTACATAAAAAGACAAAATATTTAAGATTTTTTTATCTATGCTTTGATAATTTCATCCAATGTATTTTGAGCACCTTCCTCCCCCTCTTAACTCCTCTCATCTACTATCTACTGCCTCCTTGCTCAGTTTCAAGTTTAGCATTGTATTAGTCAGGGTTCTGTAGAGTCAGAGAAATTATGAATGTCTCTATATTGAGGAAATTTATTGTGATGACTTCCAGTCTGTAGTCCAACTAACCCAACAAAATGGCAACTGTGAATAGGAAGTCCAGGAATCTAGTAGCTGGTCAGTTCCTGGAGGCTAGTTGTTGGTCTTCTATAGAATTAAGTTCCAAAGATGCTGTCAAGTAACTGCAAGGACTTTATCTTCCTTCTTCCAATGTCCTTATGTAGATCTCCAGCAAAAGGTGTGGCCTAGATTAAAGGTGTCTACCAACATGCCCGGATCTAGGACAATCTTTGTCCTAGGCTTACCTTGAACTCAGAGATCTTCTTGCCTCAGTTTCCTGAGAGTAAAGGCATGTGCTACATTGCCTGAGCCTAAGCTTTTCATGGCCACTACGCCTTAAGATTTCCATGCCAAGATCCAGGTCAGAAATTTGTGTTTTCCAGCCTCAAGATCTAGATCACAGGTGTGCCCTCCAATTCTAGATTGTAGTTCATTCCAGATATAGTCAGGTTGACAACCAAGAATACAAATTGTAGCATTATTAATGTATTTTACTGGTTTGTTTCAGTTTGTATTTTCCTCTCTGTATGTAAAAATATGTTAACTGCTGCTGTTGAAATTGTAAGAAGTATTTGAACCACTAGATTTTTTTCAATATCCATCTCTTTCAAACAGTCCCATTCTTTTAAATTTGATATAATATATCACTCAACAGAAGACAAATAAAATTGTATGGGGGCCAATGAGGCTAGAAAAGGTTAGAGGTGTAAGACTGCAAGTCAGTCTGTTCCCCTACAAGTACTATTACAGGGTAGTTAGTAATTTTTTAAATGAAATTAACACAGAATCAAAGGCATTCCTAGGGGAGAGAATATCAATTGAGGAATTGCATCCATTCCTTTAGATTGTCAAAAGGTCTCGCCTGCTGGATCTTATCTTGATTGGAATGTCTAGCCCACTGCTGGTGGCCCCATCCCTAATCAGGTGGGTCTAGCCTCTATAAGAGAAATACTTGAGCATGGCCAAGAAGCACATCAGAGAACAGTTTCTTCCATGGTCTCTCCTTCAGTTTTTGTTTCCAGTTCCCTCTTGAATTCCCGCCTTAAATTTCCTCAGTGATGGAATATGTCAGAAAAGTGTGAACCAAATACAGCTCTTTTCTCCAAGTTCATTTGGGTCCATGTTTTATCACAGCAACAGAAAGCAAACTATCTCTCATAAAAACCCAGTGAGTGTGTATATAACTGGCAGATGCGTTGAAACTTCTGTCTTTTCTCACCTGATAGAAGTGGGGGTTTTAAGTTTATGGTTAGATAACCTAAGGCTATGGAGAAGAGTGAGGTTATGGTTACACACTCAACTCTTGTAAGGATATTTGTGTTTGCCCCAGCATTTCATCTTAACATCTTGCAGTACCATCTGCTGTCTCTTTATGAATTACCCCCTTTTTTAATCTCATAGGAAACACAATTGCTCTGATTTACTTGGTTTTACTCTCTCTCTCTCTCTCTCTCTCTCTCTCTCTCTCTCTCTCTCTTCAAATACTATAATTATCATGATATCTTCTATTTGCCAAGTGCTGAGCACAATATAGGATGTATAGAACGCAGTTCCTCCTCAGGTATTATCTGTCTTAGTTTTTGAGCTATGGTCTTTCACTGGGACTGGAACCAGCTGCCCAGCAAATCTCAAGGATTTTCCTGTCTATCTCCCCAGACCTGGGGTTGTTGGCATATGTTCTAGCCCTGGGCTCCATGTGCCTGCCATGTGGCTGCCATGAATCCAACCTAGGTCCTTATGCTTGCATGGAAAGCACTTTACCAAACAAGCTATTGTTCAAGCCCACAATTAGTACAATATATCACTGAATAAACAACTAAGATGCTGATATAACTAGGATATCTTAAGGTATACTCTGTATTAATTTAGGGTAGGGTTTTCAGAAAGGAAATAGTGTATCCAATACCATATTAGTTAACTTTTAACAATTGAAACAAATCTCCAAAAAATTATGGAGAGAAAGAATAGCAAAAGCAGCTAGGACCCAAGATCCTGTTTTCTTATAGGAAATCATTATTCATCCCTCCAGCAGATGAAGTACAGGCACATGTAAAAATCTGAGACTGATCCAAACCAGAAGGATTAAGTCATGATCTCTAGGAGTGTCCAATACACTAGTGTTTTGGTTTAATTGCTTCTAGATACTGAATATAATGATAAAGTGTATGTAGTACTGTGGGAGGACTCAGGCTGAGCATTCCAAAAGGAGACGACTGTCAGTTTACACGTATATACAAGCTTCACAATTAGATGCTTGTATAGATAGCTTGAACTGTCTATCACTGAAGCAGTGGGGAAATCTGGAGGCTGTTTAAAGCTAGAAACCTCTGGATGAAAATTTTTTTTCAGAAGAAGGCTATGGTCATTGGAATGCGTAGAATTATTAAAATTGTCATGCATCAAATAGATTTCAAGAAATATAAATGATTTCAGTTAATGTAATAGCTATGATTACAAATAATAACCTTATGAATTAATATTTTTTGTAGATTGCAATGTGTTTTATTTATTTTTCTTGAGGTTTTCATCATTAGAAAAGAGTTCATTGTGCTTATTCATTGAAAAGTTAATCAAACTTCAATGATTTCTGGATGGACTGCCTGGTTTCCAGACTGACTTGAATCTAATGGCTCTGCTCATTTGTGCACAGCTTTCTGAAGTTCTGACCAGTGCATAAGGAGCTATAACATCTGACCAGGCCTGGTGGGCTAGCAAGAACACCATTCTAAAGACATCAGACTTTTAATAGGGATATTTGGATAGTTTGTTAGGCAGATCTCTTATGAACCTGCTTTAAGGTCTCAAAGATATGTCAAACCAATTAAAATATCCACTAGGCATAGTTTAAAAGATATTTCTCCTCTTTCATTCAGATGAAACAAAGTATAAAAACCTTATTTCCAAATTTGAGTATAGAGACAGTGTAACAAGGAAGATAAAAATGCATAGCTAATTAGCAATAGAAAAAACTTCATTAATTGTTCACTGGGCTTCCTTCTCCAAAGTGTGAAGTAGAATCTTAAATATTCATTTGATTTGCATGGATTTTCCTTTACAACTCCAAATTTATTAAAAGCTTATATGATGAAATCAGTCATTAAAATGTAGCTTTGAAAGTTCATTGAAAAATGTGGGACCAGGTCAATGTTTGTATAGTTTTGATTAGTTTGCCGTTTATTTCTTTATTTGCTTTTCTATGCAGAATTAATAGTAATGTAGACTTGTAGTAGCAAAGGAATATAATTTTTACTGTTGTTATTTCAGAAATTATTTAATTAAAGAGTTTCAGAATTTGACAAGCAATTTGTTTTGTTTTTAATATATCTTTAATATCTTGAATCAATAATATTAATAATACATGGTGACTTCTGATTCCTTATGAGTAAAGTTTAAACAAAAGATATACAAACTTAAATTTCAATGGCATATTATCAGATAATGACTCTTACAGAACTTCTTAGTGCATTTGATGATTCTCCACAATCCCTCAGTGCTAATAAAATCTAATTGAAATAAATGCTTTAATTTGGTTGATTTAGAAGGCAGAACTCTATAGGAGATCATATATTTATACTGGATTCTGACTAAGGGATTTATCATGTAATAGCTTATAGGGTTACTAGTAAAATGAGCTAACCTAGTATCAAGTATTCTGCTATCATCTTGTTATTTATAACATTTAGCAAATGACTCTAGTTTTATTAAGAAAATATTCCCAGATGTCTATAATACATGAGTAAGATTTTACTTCAAAATAATTCATGCAAGAGGGACTAATTAAGCATTTGTATAAACTACTAGACCATTAACCTCAGAGCTTAAACCATGTCCATAATTGGAAGTATCCTTGCTCATAAGAAACTCAAATTTTAGAAGAAACTGGAAGGATCAGAGGGAACAACAACAACAGAAACATAATAATAATAGTAAAAATATAGTTTCTGTGTTTGTGTATTTCTGTGTGTGTGTCTGTGTATGTATGTGTGTGTATGTGTGTGTGCATGTGTGTGTTTGTGTGTGTATCTTTGTGTGTGTGACTGTGTATGTCTGTGTGAATATCTGTGTATGTGTCTCTGTGTGCATATATGTGTGTAAGTGTGTATATGTATGTATATATATGTATGTGTGTGTGTATCCTTGTGTATGTCTGCATGTGTATCTGTGTGTGTCTGTGTGTTTCTGCGTGTGTTTGTGTATCTGTGTATGTGTCTCTGTATGCATGTGTGTGTGTGTGTGTGTGTGTGTGTGTGTATGTTGTGCTCTTTGATGTACAGAGAAGGCTATGGGCTGCTCTGCTCCTTTCTCTCACACTTAGAGACAGGGTCTTTCACTGAACCCTGAACATGCCTCATTTGTCTTCCCATCTGCATTCCCATTCCTAGCTATAGGACTCTAGATCTTATTTGGCTTCTGGAACTCTAAACTCAAACTTATTTCCTCATGTTCTGCATCAAATATGTTTACTGGCTGAGTCATTGCCCCAGCTCTAAGGAAAAGATTTGAAGGAAGAATTGCCATGTAAAGAAATTAAATGATAAAAATATAATGGCCTACCTAATTAGACTGACAATCCAGGATAAGCCTAAGGAAGTTACACACACACACACACACACACACACACACACTTCAGCTTAGTGAGGTAATAAAAGAGACTAGTATATAGCCTCTGTGTCTTTTCCACACCTATAAACACACACACACACACACAAACACAAAACCTTTAAGAGAAAGCAGTAGGAAGATATTGCCTCAGATGCCTTCCCAACTCTGCCAAGCCCCATCCACATTTCAATTTATAGGATCATGAGTGTGTGGCACTCTAGATCTTACTTGAATAGTAGGAGGATTCTAGAAAGAAGAACACAGTAGGAAAAACAAACTGCCCCCAAACAGATTACAGGTGACAGTTGTAAAGCAATTGTTCCAAGTAATATTTTGATACCTTAGTATGAAGCATATACATCAAGTCCTTTCCTAAATGATCTTCACAATAGTTCTGTGAAGTATTGTTGCTGATTTTGCTACATACCGGGAGAAATTGAAATTTAGACCCCTAAAGAAATAGAAGGGGTTATAGAAAGCCTCCCAACCAAAAAAAGTACGGGACCAGATGGTTTTAGTGCAGAATTCTACCAGACCTTCAAAGAAGACTTAACACCAATACTTTTCAAACTATTCCACAAAATAGAGACAGAAGGGACACTACCCAACTCATTCTTCGAAGCCACAATTACGCTAATACCTAAACCACAAAAAGATCCAACAAAGAACGAGAACTACAGGCCAATTTCTCTTATGAATATAGATGCAAAAATACTAAATAAAATTCTTGCTAACCGAATCCAAGAGCACATTAAAACGATCATCCACCATGATCAAGTAGGCTTCATCCCAGGGATGCAGGGATGGTTCAATATACGGAAATCCATCAATGTAATCCACTACATAAACAAACTGAAAGAAAAAAACCACATGGTCATCTCATTAGATGCTGAAAAAGCATTCGACAAAATTCAGCATCCTTTCATGCTAAAAGTCTTGGAAAGAGCAGGAATTCAAGGCTCATACCTAAACATAGTAAAAGCAATCTACAGCAAACCAGTAGCCAACATCAAAATAAATGGAGAGAAACTTGAAGCATTCCCACTAAAATCAGGGACTAGACAAGGCTGCCCTCTCTCTCCATATCTTTTCAATATAGTACTTGAAGTTCTAGCAAGAGCAATTAGACAACATAAGGAAGTCAAAGGGATACAAATTGGAAAGGAAGAAGTGAAACTATCATTATTTGCAGACAATATGATAGTTTACCTAAGCGACCCAAAAAACTCCACCAGAGAACTTCTACAGCTGATAAACAACTTCAGCAAAGTGGCAGGTTATAAAATTAACTCAAGCAAGTCAGTGGCCTTCTTGTACTCAAAGGACAAGCAGGCTGAGAAAGAAATTAGGGAAATAACACCCTTCAAAATAGCCACAAACAACATAAAGTATCTTGGCGTAACTCTAACCAAACAAGCGAAAGATCTGTAAGACAGAAACTTCAAGTCCTTGAAGAAAGAAATCGAAGAAGACCTCAGAAGATGGAAAAATATTTCTTGCTCCTGGATTGGCAGGATCAATATAGTAAAAATGGCCATCTTGCCAAAAGCAATATACAGATTCAATGCGATCCCCATCAAAATCCCAAATCAATTCTTCATAGATCTAGAAAGAGCAATTCTCAAATTCATCTGGAGCAACAAAAAACCCAGGATAGCTAAAACTATTCTCAACAATAAAAGGACTTCTGGGGGAATCAATATCCCTGACCTCAAGCAGTACTACAGAGCAATTGTGTTAAAAACTGCATGGTATTGGTATAGCAACAGGCAAGCAGATCAATGGAACAGGATTGAAGACCCAGAAATGAACCCACAGATTTATGGTCACTTGATCTTTGATAAAGGAGCCACAACCATCCGGTGGAATAAAGATAGCCTTTTCAACAAATGGTGCTGGTTCAACTGGAGGTCAACATGCAGAAGAATGCGAATTGACCCACTCTTATCTCTTTGCACTAAGATCAACTCCAAGTGGATCAAGGACCTCCACATAAAACCAGACACACTGAAACTATTAGAAAAGAAACTTGGGAAGACCCTGGAAGACTTGGGCACAGGGGAAAAGTTCCTGAACAGAACACCAATAGCTTATGCTCTAAGATCAAGAATCGAAAAATGGGACCTCATAAAATTACAAAGTTTCTGCAAAGCAAAGGACACTGTCAGAAGGACAAAACGGCAACCAACAAAGTGGGAAAAGATCTTCACCAACTCCACATCCGACAGAGGGCTAATATCCAATACATACAAAGAACTCAAGAAGTTAGACCCCAAAGAACCAAATAACAGTATCAAAAAATGGGCCACAGAGCTAAACAAAGAATTTTCACCAGAAGAAATTCGGATGGCCGAGAAACACCTTGAAAGATGTTCAACATCATTAGTCATCAGGGAAATGCAAATCAAAACAACCCTGAGATTCCACCTCACACCAGTCAGAATGGCTAAGATTAAAAACTCAAGAGACAACAAGTGCTGGCGAGGATGTGGAGAAAGAGGAACACTCCTTCACTGTTGGTGGGATTGCAAAATGGTAAAACCGCTCTGGAAATCAGTTTGGCGGTTCCTCAGAAAATTGGGCATATCACTTCCAGAGGACCCTGGCATACCACTCCTGGGCATATACCCAGAGGATTCCCCTGCATGCAATAAGGACACATGTTCCACTATGTTTATAGCAGCCTTGTTTATAATAGCCAGAAATTGGAAGGAGCCCAAATATCCCTCAAAGTCGGAATGGATACAGAAAATGTGGTATATTTATACAATGGAATACTACTCAGCAATTAAAAATAATGAATTCATGCAATTTGTAGGTAAATGGTTAGACCTGGAAAATATCATCTTGAGTGAATTAACCCAATTACAAAAGAATGCACATGAAATGCAATCACTGATAAGTGGATATTAATGAGCCCAGAAGCCCTAAATACTCAAGACACAAATAGCACGTCAAATGATTCCCAAGAAGAAGAAAGGAGAGGACCCTGGGCCTGTAAAGATTGCATCCAGTTTAGTAAAGAGACAGAGGGGGGAGGGGGAATGATTGGGGAACAGTTGGGGGGGAGAGGAACTATGGGAACTATGGTGGGTGGGAACTGGGAAAGGGGAAAGCCTTTGGAATGTAAACATAGAACATAGAAAATAAAAATTAAAAAAAAAGAAATTTAGAGAAATTCAACAAATTGTCTAAGGTCATGAGTAGCAGCATGACTCTAGGACATTTAAAATGTATCCACACTACTGTCTTTTCCTAACAATGTAGAGTCCTGTAATAATGAAATTCTTAAAAATGTAGTGATGCATGCTTAGAAACAGCAAATGTTTGGAAGAGAAAAGTAGAAGCGAATACTTGGATCAAAAAAAAAAAAAAAAAAAAAAGGTAGTTTCCAGGTTCCCCATTTGGAACGCTCTGTGAGAGGGCAAATTTTCACCTCTCAAGCTGTGTGGACTGTGTGGAGTGCTGAGCTCCTGGAAAACGTCACAGAGAAACCCAGCAGAGTGAGGATTGTTAATAGATTTTATTAATTCACAACACATTTGTTAAGTGCTTACTCCATGCCAGGAACCATGGTGATGGGGTATGGAAACAAACCATAATGAAAGAATTATATCTACAGAATGTCCTTAGTGGTTGGTGACATTAGTCACATTATTATAAGTGGTGTTCATTGCTTTATATACATTTATTTACATGGTCTACTTATGTCAGAATAAATCATGTGTGTTTCTGGGTAATTTACATTGAGAAAATCTTGTTGCATTTGAAAGCCACAGAAAACAGATGCTATGAACTTGTTTAGTGAATGATATGTAATGACTTGGAGAGTATGTATTCTGTAAAGGTCATAAATCACAGTCTGATAGACAAAGCTTCTCTGTTGAAGTCTGCAGCCCCAACAATTGCCTGAATGGAGGCACATACCTTTCCCAAAGAGTGTATGTGGCCATGCCTCTTCCTTGAGTCCAGTATCTCTGCTACAGAAAAGTTGGATTTTTGTTACTCTTTGTTTCTTTCTTTGTTTGTATTGTATTGTTTTGTTTTTGTTTTTGTTGTGTGTGTGTGTGTGTGTTTGTACACTGTGCACCAAGTTTAAGAATCTCATTAGAAGAATATGCCTACAATCTGATGTTTATAAACTCAGTATTTCTAAATTTTGAAGAGAAGATATTCCTTTAATGCTTTGACATTTTGCCTCTACCTGGGTTTGTTTAAAGGGGAGTTGCCTTACTAGAAATTAAGTTCCTGAGAATTTCCTCAAATAAATTTTTTATTTGGCATTTCATCATCCATTTAAGTGCCATCTGATGCTAGGCAATACATTTAGCCATCCTAAGCCTTGGTTATTTTATATATAAAATTAAATATTTAGAATGAAACTTGCTAGATCAAAAGGGGAATTTTCTGCAGTAACATGAAAGTAATTTATTCTAATCAAGGGCACATTATTGTATGGACATAGGTGTGTAGAACCTTAATATAATATTATGTCAGAAATATGAATACTATATGAACATTGCCCTCCTCTCTCTTCTCTCCCTTTACTAGTGTTATCTTTCTCAATGTATATCTTTGCATACTATCTTCTACCAAGTACTGAAGAACATGGGCGACAGTCATTTGCTTCAATATTCAATACATTTCTTTTAAAATTTCTAAAACAAGACTGAACTCTTTTGTTTAGCTTTTTCCCACAAATAATTTCAATGCATAAATTTGATTGAGCCTGGATCCTCTCATATAAGGAATGTGGATAGACTTTCTTGATATAGTGCATCAGATGTAGGGGTGAAAGAGTACTAGACAAGTTCCCTAAGTAAGCTCTGGGAATATTCAGTAGGAGTCTAGCTGATCATATTCTATATATCCTATTATAAAAATTTATGTTGCATTGGGCAGAATTGATGCATGGCCTGCAGAGATGGACCTGACTGGGTTCTATTTGGTGCTTAGTTATTGATGTGAAGAGGCACATCTCCATGCCAACTTTTATGAAAGAAAGCATTTAATTGAAGGCATGCATAGAGTTTCTAATTAGTTCATTGTCATTACGACAGGAAACAGGCAGGCAAAGGGCTTATATCCTGTCACATAAAATGCAGGTGGATAAAAGGAGATGAGGTCTGGCATGGGCTGTGAAGCTCCAAAACCAACTCCCAGAGGTATTTCCTTCAACAAGACCACACCTACTAATCCTTCACAAAGGGTTCCATGGACTGGTAACTTGTTGTGGATAGCTCTGGGGCTAATTGTGTTTGATGCTAATTTTGTTCTCTTGTGAGGGACTTTGAACAAGGAGTGAGTCAGCACTCAGGTGATTTCCTGTAAACCTACTTCCTACCTTAATATATAAATAAAGGCTAGAGCCAGTGATTAAGTAGAAGAAGAAGGCTTTGGGTGAGGAGAGAAAAAGACGACAAGCAGTAGGAGAAGACGGTTTGGGGTGATAAAAGGAGAAAGAGAGAACAAAGAGAAGGAGATGGTTTGGGGTGAGGAGAGAAAGAGGATGAGGAGAAGTATAAGAAGGTTTTGGGTAAGAAGGAGAGAAAAAGAGGATTTGGAGGAAGAAGAGAGGAGAAGAAGAAGGTTTTGAGAGAGAGGGGAGAGAAGAGGAGAAAGTGGAGCTGAAGGTTTTGGGAGAGGGAGAGAGAAGCAGAAGCACATGGCTTGGAGATATTGCAAGTTATAAAGGGTCTCATAGATAGGAAAGATGGTAGTGTAGTGGTAAATCTGTCCAATCTAGGTAAGCAACTTGTCTTCATATTATTTGAGTTGTGTTTTCCTTGCTGGGGTATGATTGCATTGAAGATTTACTGCAACAATTGCTAAGCATTAAAATACATGAGCCTATTGAAGCTGTTTACACCTCAGACCACCACACTGGAGAGTGAAGAAGAAGACAGATGGATAGACATGCCAAAACAAAACAAAATAAAACAAAACAAGCAAACCAACCCCCGTAAACAGAACAAGCTTATTTTGGATGGAGTGGGATTTCTGATGGAGAAACTTTAGCACCTTGGAAGCTCAGAGTATTAATTTTATAGAACTGAGCAGAGAAGTGGAGGCTATCCCATTGAGAGGAACAAGGAGCTGAGTTGTTCTTACATGCAGATAAAAAGCAGGTACAGTTTATGGTACACAGATGGATAACTAGCAGGTTTAACTAAACTTGATAGGAAGAGTCTTTATAGGGGAGCTGTTGTCAGGCAATAAATATCCAGAATTGGAAGCTATTACAACTTATCCACATGTTATCCACATCCACACATGCGCCAAGGGGAAGGTTTTGACATTTCCCTCTGAGCCTCACCCGGGGGAAGGCTTTGCTGCTCTTCCATGGTCAGGAGCTGTAAATTCCTTGATATGGCTGTGTCCAAGTTGATAGAGCACACTTACTAAAGAGTCTACTCTCTCAGAGTTTCCTCCACTAACTACAGTATTTTGTTGTATCTTTGGAACAAGTCATTTGTTACTACGGTATGGCTGTTTGCATGTAAATAGTCAATGTTATCATATCTTAAATTCATTTTTATGCTATCTATTTAAAACTTGCTTGGATACCAAAAGCCTTCACCAGGAATGCATAGTTAATATTTCTGACATACTTATTTTCAATATATATTAATAAATATTATTATTTTAATGTAGCACTAAATAAAGTCCCTGAGAATATCTTGGCTCTTTGTTTCTAGCTTAATCTTTTAAAATTAAATTAAAATTAAGATCTCATTTTATCTTCATATTATTTTTAGTTTTGATATAGTTTCAGTATATATTAATAATATTTAATATGTATTAATAATATTTAATACATACCAATAATAATGTTTAAAGTCTAACACTACTTCTTGGAAAAGTGTCAGACTCTAGGTGCTGACAAGGTGCTAATCACAGGGTCAGAATTTTACATAAATGTGTGGGTAGATTTTAGATTGTCCCCTGGTACAATAAGCGTTTTACTTTTCACATTTGGATTTAGTGCTAAAAATTTTGTGATATGTGTATGTGTGTGTGTGTGTGTGTGTGTGTGTGTGTACAAGTTCACACAAACATTTCAAGAAACAAATCTGAAGAAATATCTAGTATAATAATCGGGCATTTTATTAATGGCACATACTCTAAAATACTTTAAAAACATACTTAAAGATATCTGAAATATAATATCTTAGTGAACATTTTTGAACTTTTAGGATATAGAAGAACTGATGTAGGTAGGAAATATCACCTCTACAACATTTAGCTAGCACCTTGAGATACAACATGTGGCACTTGAGGGGAAAGGGAATGTACACTGAGGAACCAAGCAAACCATAACCCTCAGAGCTTGAGATGAGTAAGGATGGAAAGGTCAGTGAAGGAAGATGCACATATCTCCTCTATCTCACCATCCGCCACTGTGGCTGGGAATTCACCCCACATGAACATACAACACTGCTATAACTTTGCACAGGACAAATACCAAGATTCAGATTGTAAACATATTGATAAAATTGTATACGTAGCAATGATGTCCTTTCTACCATGGGTATTCTGAATTAGAGATGATTTAGAAAGAAGCGGCTTTACAACCTTCATACCACAAATATGTTAAAATATATTTTTGAATGAATTAAGAATTCTTATTATGTTTTTTATACATATTATTAACCTGAAAGAGTGAAGTCTTAAACTGACTCACAGGTTGTAAATCCAAGTTTTCTATTGGATAGTTTATTTATTTACATTTCAAATGTTATCCCCTTTCCCATTTTCCGCACTGGAAACCTCCTATCCCATCCTCCCTCCTCCTGCTTCTATGAGGGTGCTCCCCTACCCATCCACCAACTCCTACTTCCCTGACGGAGCATTCCTCTACATTGGGGCATCGAGCCTTTCCAGGACAAAGGGCCTCTCCTCCCATTGATGCCCCACAAGGCCATCCTCTGGTTCACATGTGGTTGGAGCCATGTGTACTCTTTGGTTGGTGATTTAGTCCCTGGGAGCTCTTGGGCATCTGCTTGGATGCTATTGTTGTTCTTCCTATGGGTTGCAAACCCCTTCTCCTCCTTCAGTCCTTCTCCTAACTCCTCCATTGGGGTCCCTGTACTCAGTCTGATGGTTGGCTGTGACCATCTGCATCTGTTGGTCAGGCAGAGCCTCTCAGGGCACAGCCATATATAATAATGAAGGTACTGAGACTTAAGACCTAAGTAAACCTTACTGGCATTGATTGGCTCATCCATATAACTCTAAGGGTAACATCCATTTATCCTTACTTTGTAACTCTTTAAAGGGTTTCCAAACCATTGTCTTCAAGCCAAGTTAAATTATTTTTAAATGGTGAATTTAATGAAACACTGGATTATATTTTTCATGAAGACCACAGTATACCGATACACTGTATCCCTTTGCTCTTAGTCTTGAAATTCTATTAAAAAAGTGGACAATGTTTGTTTCGTCTGATTTTATTTTTATGTATCTGTCTACATATTTATTATTCATGTCTTCACTTACAGTTCTTTTATATGACAAAGTATTATTTTCATGACTCCTATTTGTATTAACAAAAATGAAACGATGTTACCTTTTAAATGAGTATACCACCTGTTCATCAGTATTGTCAATGAATACATGTGTTCTAATATAAGACTTCATGTAACAAATGAACCCAGCAGAAGTTAGTAGGCAGTGCTTGCTATGGTCAGAAGAAGTGCATATAAACTGGTGCTTCCTATGTGACAGCAATCTCACTGTTTACATATGTCCATGCAAGCAGTCAATATTCACTAGTTTGTTCATTTTGTTGCCATATAGTTTTATGTGGAATGCTGTTTCAGCTTTACAAATATAAGATTTTTTTTCTGTAAAATTTCTATGATCATGGCCAAGAAATTTCTTCCCTTCAGGCTTCTAACATGGCTATTGGAACCCATTTTGGAGAAAACTGCTACTCTTACAGAAAGTCAAAATTACTTTGAAAAACTGCAGCTATTTCCTCCCATAATGATAGTCTTTAATAAAAACGCTGTATCCTAATACCCGCATATGCCATTTTACTATGCCAACGTATGCAAATGCTCTCATAAAATATTATTTTATAGTCATCTTTATTTCCCAATTTCTTTTCTCAGAATCTTCATTTATTACTTTAATTTTAACATCATTTGTACAATATTGCCACATTTAACAAGCAAATAAAAATCTCCTTGAATTCTTCTCCTTGTTTCTTAAAAATTAAACACACAAGACAGTTTAGGGAGAGAATTTAGACAAATACAAGTATATAAATATTTAACGATTTTTTACTTAAGCAACTTCATTGGCTTATGTGTAATCTAGAAGAAGTACTAGAAGTAAAGGTGGAATTTTAAAGTTATGTTTTTCTACATGGATCTAATATGGACTCTCAGATGCTAAACATTTCCTTTGGATGAGAACTAGGCCTTATAAGTAGCTGTGTCAGAAAAATGCCAGTGACTGTTAGTACTTCATATATATAATTGCCTTGCCTCATAATAAATTGCCTTGCTTTTCTCATTAAGGAATTCATCTTTTACTGTTATAATTATTCTCAGGATTCTTTCTTAGGTACAGTCAACACTGATGATACAAGTGCCCTCTGTATATACAATATTAAGGACGGCTGCAGCTTGCCAGATAAAGTCTTTCATACTTGCCTGTTATTACTGCCTATGGGGAGAAGCAGCATATAAAAGCCCCAGAACTTGACAGCCATTCAGTGGCATGTATTTCTTCTTAACTTCCCCTGGAAATACAATGTTCTATATGCCGTAATTCATGCAAGGTTTGTAAATGTTTATGAAATCCATTTCTGGGCCCAAACAGCACTGTTTTTTGGTGTGAGATGCAGAAAGGAGAATTTTTAAGGTAGTGGTTTTTGAAGCTCCATTCACAAGGACTTTTCTCCTAGTCAATTGATATGCTTTTTAAATTATTGCTTTACACTGAAGATCAGGCAGAGACTTCATTGACAGGTTTACTGTTAGTAGCAGTTAGATAGAGTGAGAACTATGTGATATGTGATTATTGTTGATAGAAAATCAGAACTGTGCCCTTACTTTGTATTACTAAATAATTACATAATTTATCCTGGAGGAGTGTCTCTACAGAGATATATTTTAAATTATACTTCCTTGGTCGAGTTTTAAATATCTCAGTGGGTTAAGACAATTACTTCTTTGTGTGCCTTGTAATAATTGTTAGAGAAAATTTCAGAAGTGTATACAGAAGCACACAGCACAAATATTTAATTGTGCTTGTGTCTTATAACCTGCAGGCTGAGTGCAGTTTTACTGCTCACTGACAGTATACCCCTACCCCCACCTCAGCCCTTTTCATTTGCTTCAGCAATTGACTTACAGAAAATGTCTCTACTTAATCAACATAACCTTCTGCAGCTCTTTCACATCCTTGCTCTGTGAGCCATGAATGTCAGGAACATTTTATAACTTCCTGCGGAGGCTTTTGTAGTACTGATGAAAAAACCGAGAAGTTGAGGTGGACACATTTCGTCTAAGACTGACATTAGGGAGTGGATTGATGTTTTGACACTAAAATGGTAAGGACCGATGACACAGACTATTCCAAAGAATAATTTTAGAAACATCTGCAAGGGACCTATTGAATAATCACAGAAACACAAAAATAAAATTCAGTTTAAGTGGATGTTCCAGAGCATCTCCGATGAGATATTTTCCGTATAGTACAAAGCAACATCGCAACAGTTCAGAGGTGATGGGGAGAGAACCAAAGAGGCTGCCCCTGGCTTCACAAATGACAGAGAAAATTGAATTTGAATACAATTTTTGAAATACCAGTGATATAATATTTCTAATATTTCTTTCTTTTCTTTTTTCTTTTTAAAAAATGATTTATTCGTTTCATGTATATGAGCACACAGTAGCTGTCTTCAGAAACAGCAGAGAAGGACAGCAGATCGCATTACAGATGATTGTGAGCCACCATGTAGTTGCTGGGAATTGAACTCAGGGCCTCAAGAAGAGGACTCAGTGCTCTTGACTTCTGAGCTACCTCTCCAGACCTCTAATATTTCTTAATTTAGAGAATCATCTGTTACTTTTTGTCATTTATGATAAAACGAGAACCCATTGAGGATGAATCTTTTTTTTTTAATTTTTATTTTCTATATTCTATGTTTACATTCCAAAGGCTTTCCCCTTTCCCAGTTCCCCCCACCATACGTCCCATAATTCCTCTCTACACAAAGAGTCACTAGCATAGCTTCATTTAAGAGACCTATGAATCTACAGTGCTTTGAGAGGCCAATGCATAAATGAAGGACACAAGTATATCCTCCGTGAGAATCAGCATATGCATGACATTTCAAACATAAATCTCAGTATATATTATTTGGGAAAAATAGATTATATATTCCTTTAAAAGAGTTATTCAACTGCTTTTGTTAAATGCAGAATCAACTTAGCCCTGCTTTTTAAAGGATTAAAGATCTGTGCTAAGTTCCTTTCTTTACAGATTTGTTTCTTTTTCTGAGATATGAGTTGAATAAAATGTGGTCATACATTTATATTCCTATAGCATTTATAACAATCACTAATGAACATTTCATTGTTTTATTTTGATTTTTATGTTCTGGAGAGTAATTAGCTTCTATCTGTCTACCATTAATGAATAAAATAGAATGCTTTGTGCATTCAGTAAAGGAAAACTTAGGAAATGAAAATCTAGTTAAAATAATATTTAAAATAATTGTCCATGCCAAAGTAATATCAACGAGTTTCATGCTTTGATTTAAATAATTCATTTGAAATGCAAATAAAGAAAATATCTTAAAATTTTTCTTAAAATATCATAGAAAAATATTTATTATAACATAATATTTAGCAACTTAAAATGAAAAGAATCAATAACAGAGAAATTTATGTTTTGAAACAGACTGAAATCACTTTTATATACTGACAGAAATTAAATAATTATGCATTAAATTATAGAAAAGAACCACTGAATATATATCATTACTTGGATTGTAAAACCTTGGCATTAACATAATTAATAGTATACTAACAATATTCTTAAATACTAATACTTCAACAGCATATACTAGTATCAAACCTATTAGTAAGAGAATTGTTGGTATTGGTCTACCATTTTAACATGATTAATTTTTGTAAAATTGGTGCTTACTAGCCAATAATTGTACAGCTTGAATACAGATTACTTGTGAACAGTGAGTTCTTTCAGATGTTGTAATTTTATTAATAACAAAAATAGCATTATTTTTATGATTGAAATGTATACAATGAAATTATAAGGCCATTTTGATCCTGAAAACAAAGCATCCAGTATTAATTGTATGTTCATTCTCTACATATTTACAGCCTTTTACTTTCTTTTAATGTTGATAAGTTTTAGTTCAACAAATTTGTATCTTTTGCCATGTTTATGACCAAGTTAATATAAAACAAATATAGTGATAACATGTGCTTTGTGCCTGTAACCAAGAGTGATCTGTATTGTTTCATTTAATTTATACTTTGAAGTATTAAGAAATTGGCCAGGACTAAGAATAAACTTTGGGGAACTTGAAACAAGTTGAAAACAAGTTGAAATGGAAAGTTCTTTGTGCAATTAAAAAGATGATAAACCTGACAATGTGAAGTAATCACAGTCACTGCTCACCATGAAATGAGCTGTTTGTTTGATTGCTTGTTTGTTACAGTGTTTAAGGAACCTATCCCCAGAACAGGTGCTTTGTGTAAACAGATGCATGTTCTGATATTTGATTTTCATCAAACACATTCTCTCCCTTTTGTGTAAATATTATCAAATCTGAAATTTGAGAACAGTCCAGAATTGAGCCATGCTTGTCATCTTACAAACTGGGTAGTACTGCAGATTATGTCAATTTCCCAGGCTTTGGATGGCTCCCTTGAAATAGCAGTGCAAATCTGCACTCTCTCATTGTTTGTTTACAAATGGGAAATTATTAATGCATGTGAAAATACCTGATAATTATCTGTAACTTACATAGAAAACATCCCTTTAATGTTTATTATTACGTTTTCATAAAAATGTGTATATATAAGAGAAAGATCTCTCTATAGTTACCAGATGGTTCCTTGTATAAGGTCTATTCCAGGAGTCCTATTTTGTAGTATCAGAATTAGAAATTATAGCGTGTAATATATATATATATATATATATATATATATATATATATATGTATTATCTGCCCCAGAAGTAACCTGATATTTATTGTGATGTTATCATTGCTTAAGAAATGTAGGAAAGTACATTTAATAGAAAGGGTAGGCAATAAGAAAAACTAGTGGAAATGGAAAGATAAGAGAGGAATGGAGCACTTGGGAGGCAGAGACAGGCGGATTTCTGAGTTCGAGGCCAGCCTGGTCTACAGAGTGAGTTCCAGGACAGTCAGGACTACACAGAGAAACCCTGTCTCGAAAAACCAAAAAAAAAAAAAAAAGAGAGAGAGAGAGGAATGGAGGGAGGGAGAGACAGACAGAGAGAAAAACAGAAAGATAAAGACACACACAGAGAGACCGACCGACAGACAGACAGGAAGACAGACAGACAGGAAGACAGGAAGACAGACAGAGACAGAGAGAGGGAGGGAAGGAGGAAGCAAGGAAGGGAGAAAGGGAAGGAGGGAGAGACAGAGACAGAGAGACAAAGAATTCTCTGTAAGTGCTTTGGACTTTTTCTGACAGGAGCATGAAGCAGTGGAGTAAAGAATTAGCAGGGAAGATAAAAGGAGCATGCTGGAAAAGAGGACAGGGAACAGTTAGCCTGGTGAACTTGGAACATTTGGAAATGAAAAACTAAATTACAAACCAAGCCAATTTTGAGTTTTGAAATATTCTGACCTTGTAGTGTGATATCACACCTGTGTAGTGTGATAACTCTAGGAGTATCATGATTGTATCAATGTCCTTGTAATGAAGCAATACTAATGAAAAATTTTGAAGTTAACATCATATTTACAATCGTGATCACTTATATTTAAGTGCGCACAATGTTGCTCTCAAATAAATCACATTTAAAATCCTAACATTTAAATTATAAGATTTACTGTTGTTTTATGTGTATGAGTATTTTGCTTGCACCATGCATGGGTGTGCAGTTATCCATAGAGATTGGATGATGGTTTCAGAACCCTCGGGAACTGGAGTTTTAGATGACTGTGAACCACCAGATGGGTGCCAGGAGCAAATCTAGAGTCCTCCAAAAGAACAGTAACATCACTAAACAGCTAGAACATCCTTCTGTCCTCAAGAAGCTGTGTTCTAATGTGGCTTCTGTAGCAAATGGAAATTGATAGAATGAAATGAAGAAAACAAGGTTAATGAAACAATTGCTAGGACAAACAAAAATGCAAATCATCGCCTCAGGAATGGTGGCTCAAGTCTTTGTGATAAACGTTTCAGTATTTCTGCAATTAGTCTGGAAATAATTATCATTAAATAATTAATAATGCTATTTGAATGTAATATGGCTTAATCCAATTATCAAGAAGATCTTTAATGTCCTTTGGAATTTCTATCTTGATGGACTATTTTATTTATTAGTCCCAGTCAAGACAGTGAGGATGAAAAATCATCATCATATTTTATTATTTCGTAATTTACTGAATGCCAACAGAATAATAGGCTTTGTTCTACGAGCCACTGAGTCCTTACAGAAAAAGAAGTGATAAAATAGAAGTAATAGGATTTGTATGGAGAACACAAATCTAAAAGAATAAATTTTTAAAAGGATTATGAATGTAAAGAATTTACAGATACATGAACTTTATAAAAATGGGAATTTCATAAATGAAACACAGATATAAACAAGCATATAACATTATAAGAATGGAACACTGGTAACTTTTTAGTTTTTCTGTTTGCTTTTGTAAAAACATGTTTTAGGTCTGAGCAAGGAGTTAAATCATGGAGTCACCACTAAAATAGATAACAAAACCACTTGCTGGTTGTAATGAATACAGTTGTAATCCCAGTACCAAGAAGGCAGTAGGAGCAGAGACAAGTCTGAGATCAGCAAGGCATATCTTCCATCTTCTAACTTTTTTCATCATTGCTTATTTAGTATTGCAATAAAGTATTCTTTCTAGATTATATTTTAGCTTAAGTATTATAAAATAAAGAATACATTTAAGTTCTGTACTTAAGATTATAAGCAAAACACATATTTCTAGCTATAGTATTGTGATTTAAAGAGTTATTACATCAGTGTATTAATAGAAAAATTAAATAAAAACTTACCTTTTAGCCATAATATATTTATTTATCTTATTCCAATTTTCTGGTGAAGACTGCACACACATACACACACACACACACACACACACACACACACACACACCCCACACATATGTATATGTGTGTGTATGTGTATATCTACATATATACTAAAATTACCAAGATAAATTAGATTATATGAAAACCGTAGAAGACTTTAATATTTTCTTTGATTGCAATTCAAACCAACCAACTTTTAGGACTATTATAAAAGAAAAACAGCACATTATTATCATAATTAAATATTATATGTAATATGAATAATTACATGTAACCATGTAATTTTTTTTAAAATAGAGAACTTATTTGTGTTTCAAAATTTGAATTTTGTATAACTAATAACTTTCATTTTCTTCTGACTTCTTGCATCCAAGACAAACCATCCACAATGAGATATAACCAAAGGATTGCAGTTCAATATGTAGTTATTTCAATGTGGCTCATCTGTACTGAAAATGCTGAAATATAAAGGAAAAATAAAAGGCCTAATATATAATTAGTTCAATGATCATTTATTTTATTTTTCATCCCATCTACTGACTGTTGCAGTAATTGTATTAAATATTACATTCCAGTCTTCCCAAGACACCTCACAGCTTGAAGAAATCCTCAATCGCCTATACCAATTAATGTGTTCTTACAAAATAAATATAGCTTGTCTTTGGAAAAAGAATTGAATTAACTAAAACCATTAATTACTACTTTACAAAATGCTTAAGAAGATTTTTCTAGTGCACAGCACTTTAGTATCTAAAGTTTTAAAAACTTTAGGGAAAAATACAGATGTTGGCTGGTTAGGTTAGCTATACACAGCATTCTTAAACCTGTTGCCTTTAAGTATCACCTAGAAGATATTAGAAAATAGAAACCTTGTCTAGTGCTATGAGGCAGTATGGAGATATGAAACCACACTGAATATTGCCTCAGAAAACTTTTCCTGATCATATGACTCTAAACCCCTTGAACATTAATCATAACATAAGTGAAATTATTCCTTCCAAGGAGAGTGAGGGTACACGTTCTGATGGTATCCTCAGAATAACTTTAAACCTGTGCTGTGATGAACTTTAATTTTTTAATGTTCTAAATTTTATGTTGAAATTGTAATAACTTGCATCTCACCAATTTTTGGGCCATTTTTATCTTCCATTTAATATGTTGAATAACAGGGGGATAACCTATTCAGAACTACTTTAAATGAAATTATTTACTATTACATGAACTACAAACCATACTCTTTCAACAGGTTTAACAATTTATGGTTTTCATTTATTCTTCTGCACAGAGTCCTGTTTGTATTGTTCAACTACTCTAGACATTGCAGTCTGTTTTGGCATGGGGATGGCACCCATATCCAGGTGTCACAGTGTAAAAGAAATCTGATTCTTTCTTGGCAGCCATCTAATCTCAGTAGCTCGTCAGCTGGTGGTATGATATCACTACTGCATTTTAAGTGCAGCTCTTTTGGCATTCTTTCTTATCAAATAAGATATTTTATTCATAGCTAATTTAGATATATGGGGGAAAACCACTAGATTAAGAACCAACTCTCTAGCGCTCTCCAGACTTTAGATTGAATATTAGGGATTCTTTGAGATGCATTTTCTTCTTTCTACAATCAGTTTTGTCATCTTCAAAGTGACAGGATTTGACTTTTGTATGATTTTCTTTGTCGTGTAACTTTGACTGCAATGAGTAGCAATATTGTATGTTAGGGAATATTGTATTGATAATCTTCCAATGACTATAAAGTCCCTCATTTCACATGAAATTATTTTTCAGTGAGTTACTTCTCATCACACGTTGGCACTTTGCACTCCAGTTATGACTTCTTTATAGAATATTTGGAAATATTTTTAAATATAAACTCATGAAGCTTCACATAATACATCTTAAAACCATGGTAGTCTCAGATATTTCTTGAGGTAAAGATGAAATCTATGATATAGACTTGGACACAGTTTGTAAATCCATCCCCGCTGTGAATAAGTTTGTCACATAACTTAATCAATAATTATCCCTGGGATTCTCAATAATCCTGACCAATCACACCTCTGCACTAACTTTATGTCTGCCAGCAAAATGTCTTAGTTTTCTTACTCCCTTTGTCCAGTCAGTTTGTACTAGACTCATTGTTTAAATCAATTGTATTTTTTATCAGGATAGATTTTTCTCAAGCCTAAGTCAAAATTTCCTAAATTACCCTTTTAAATTATTCATTTACTTCTTAACACTAACCTTAACTTTAGATTATGTATTAATTTCCTCAACCACACATTCCTTAATAATTCAAGTGCCATGAACACAGACACTTTCTTCTGCTTTTTTCATCTCTAGAATTTAGAGTAGGCTGGGCATATTGAAGGTACTTATTAAAAACTTTTTAACTTGCTTCACTGAACAAATAATTGGAGATACAGAATTACCCCTAAGAATAGGGGTCAAAATGATATAGGAAAGCATTTAAAGCTCTTCAGTTTATGGTTATGAGCTTTCACTTGCTGTTTTAAAACAAGTTAACCATATTTTAACAAAGTGTGAATTCTTCTGGCCAACTCTTCTCATATGCTTTCGCATGCATACATCTTTTCTAGAGACTTGAGCTCTATGGGCCTGTCTTCCTTATTTCTGTTATACTCAAAGCTCTTTCTATCCTACGAACATGGTGTCAGATAGAGGATGGAAACTTCAAGGACAGAATGGATTCAGGGAGACTATATTTTGAGAACAGGTGAATACCAGCTGAGACATTTGAGTACAATGGCATCATTACACTGGAAATCCTGTCACTGCCCTTGCCCCATGATATTTACAGAAGCATGGCCTGGATAGTTTTAGTGAATTACTGGAATTAATTCACCAATGGGAAGCATCAGAACAATATTATTACATCAATTCCCAGTATACATATTATTTATCATATTTGGCAGAATTAGTTTGTGATGTAATTTCTGTATAGACACTCATTGGTCCTTGTTCTATATGCATAATCTGATTGTGGCTAAGTAAATGATATATTAAACAAAAAATTAGAGTCAGAAATAATGTAAAACTAAGTATTCTCGTTTGACTAGAGTTTCAGAGTGGGATTTTTGTTTATTCAGGCTCCATCATGTAAAATCATTACAGCAACATTCTTTCTTTCTTTTTTTTATTTTATTTTATTTTATTTTCTATATTCTATGTTTACATTCCAAAGGCTTTCCCCTTTCCCAGTTCCTACCCACCATAGTTCCCATAGTTCCTCTCCCCCCCATCTGTTCCCCAATAATTCCCCCTCCCCCCTCGGTTTCTTTACTAAACTGGATGCAATCTTTACAGGCCCAGGGTCCTCTCCTTTCTTCTTCTTGGGAATCATTTGACGTGCTATTTGTGTCTTGAGTATTTAGGGCTTCTGGGCTCATTAATATCCACTTATCAGTGATTGCATTTCATGTGCATTCTTTTGTGATTGGGTTAATTCACTCAGGATGATATTTTCCAGGTCTAACCATTTACCTACAAATTGCATGAATTCATTATTTTTAATTGCTGAGTAGTATTCCATTGTATAAATATACCACATTTTCTGTATCCATTCCTCCTTTGAGGGATATTTGGGCTCCTTCCAATTTCTGGCGATTATAAACAAGGCTAAGATTAAAAACTCAAGAGACAACAAGTGCTGGCGAGGATGTGGAGAAAGAGGAACACTCCTCCACTGTTGGTGGGATTGCAAAATGGTAAAACCGCTCTGGAAATCAGTTTGGCGGTTCCTCAGAAAATTGGGCATGTCACTTCCAGAGGACCCTGGCATACCACTCCTGGGCATATACCCAGAGGATTCCCCTGCATGCAATAAGGACACATGCTCCACTATGTTTATAGCAACATTCTTTCTTAAGTCTGTTGGAAGGATTAACCTTATACAACTGATAAAAATCACCTCTTGTGCCTAATAAACCCTAAGTCTTCAATAGATATCCACTGTCTTTACTAATACAATCCAAAGAACTAAAATGACTTTTCCAAACAAGAAGAGTAGATTTATATCTTTAACTATTTCCAACTATGTATCAAATTGCTGAGAGATGACTATTTAGCCAATTTAGAGAATTAATATACATGTCATATATTTTATCATAATAGCCTTATAACAGAAGCAAACTCTTTTGCTAACAAACAGAAAAAAGACAAATGATGTACTTTGCGGTTCTATTGTTCAAGTTCTTTCTCGTGAATAAATATTTTGATTAAACATTATTTAAAACTATACACTGCAACTTAAGCTTTTAGTGATTTTAACAGTGATGGAGGATTATTGCCTTTTGTGCACAAACACTGAACTGATGAACTTACTATAACCTTATTATGTAGATGTTGCTGAACACTGAGCCGGCATTACCTTGTCAATGCATTATCTCTGTGATTAGTGTCTATGGCCACTTCTCTCAGGAACCTCTTGTGTTTATCAGTTCTTGAATATGGAGTTCCAGAAATCAATTAGTATTGATTTAAACTGTGTTTCAAAATCTTTCCCTCATTTTATTTTTTTTGTTGACCTTATTTGAAGTGATTTCATATCCTTAAAAACGGTCATTGTTAGCTGAGAAATATAGTATGGATTAGATCATGGAGACTTTTCTTAAACAAATGTTTCTATATCAGCTGCCTTTATATGCACCAACAATAAGTCAATGTGATAGAAAAAGTGACAGATTCACAAAGAAACTTTAATGTGCGGGTGTCTATTTTCTTCTCCTTATATGGAATTTGAGATGAGTACCATATCCATGGCAGGACTCTGTAATGTCAGAACTCAAAGAGTATACACTATTCTTATTGTTATTCTTTCTCAGGTTGAAACACCAGGGTTAAATAGAATTTGAGAGCAATGATGATCATAGATCAAACATAATTAATTTTTGTCATGGAAAGGCAAAGTCTTAGGCATGCTTGTATCATAGAAAGAAGTACAGAATTACAAGCTGATTCCTAGTCATCTCTGTGTATGTGGTTACTAAAAATAGTAATATTTAAATTCCAAACTAAAAGTTTGTACTTAAAATAACTTGAGCTTCAACTAAAATCATAAAGATAACTCCATTTCAGAGATTTAAATCATATTTATATTTTTGTCAATTTTCAGTGAATTTAGAGTTAATTTGTCTATATGATGAGACATGGAGAAGGGGTTATGAAGGGAGGTTTTATTTTTTCCAGTAATTTTTTGGAAAACTATTCTTCCCCAGCTCTTCAGCAATGATCTTCAAAGCTTAGAAGGAAAACTTCTCACCAAAAATATAAAGTTTGCTTCTGAACTGATATAAATATTCCATTAATCTATTATCTATATCTATACCATACATTGTTGGTGGGTGGTATCCTGGAAAACCAAGAAGTATGAATTCTCTAATATTTCAATATTGATATCACTGTCCTTTGAATTTCCATTTTAATTTTAATAATAACTTGTCATCTCATTTGAAACTTGTGTAGGCATCATACTGAGACCGTAGGTCTGCTGGAAATGTACTGAAATAAAAATACTTCTAATTTTAACATCAGATATTTTTAAACATATTTGCATCCTTTATTTTATAATTCATCATTTAGAGGTGAAGTCTTGCACTGAATTTTTAAATTTTATTAAGTGAAATTGATGCTATTGTATATGAAATTATTTGACTAGTCATTTAAAATTTTATTACTTATGAAATTGTGACTTTCCTTTTGTTTTATTGTCATATATTCTTCAGTATGAATGAAATTATCTAAGAAATCATTTTTGTGTGTTTGTGTGTGTGTGTGTGTGTGTGTGTGTGTGTGTGTATTCTCCTGGAACAAAAATTAATCCTAATCAAAAGAATTGTTCTTGGTCCTATATGAGTTTTCAAACTAAAGGCTTCAAAATAAACCCTAAATTTCTCATTAGACCTTCTAAGGTAACTTCTAATAAAAGTGGAAAGGGTGGTTATTTTGTCTTCCCACAGTCTTTGAATAGGAGAAACAAAATCAAAAATCAACTAAGTAATAAACTCGTCCTGTAGATGTCTAAAATAAATGCTTAAATTTTTATTTTTTATCAAGAAACTGGTTTTATTTGGTCAATAGATACAATGATAAATTATTAAGACTTATCACAAGCATCCATTGGCATTTACTAATTTTATTGTTTCATGACATGCTTAATTATGTTTTATGTTGTATAAATGTTAATATTTCATAGGCAGGCTGATCAGACTTATATGTATACCTAAGTTTGATATTTCAGAGTTATAAAGAACTTTTATAAATTTTGTATTAAAGAATATTTAGCTTATTCTTCCATTTAATTGCACACATGCTCTGCATCCCCTCTGTGTCTGTCTTTCTCTGTCTCCATTTCTCTCACAATTTCTTTCTCTTTTCTCTCAATTTTAACTTTTCTCTCTCTCTCTCTCTCTTTCTCTCTCTCTCTCTCTCTCTCTCTCTCTCTCTCTCTCTCTCTCTGTTTACTATTTAGACTAGATATTTTAGTACATTGGCAAGAATCATCATCTGAATGTAGACCACCTGTGTTGACTCCAGGTCTACCTCTCATATGATTTTTACTCTGGAAAAGTCATTTAATTTGTTGCTCAACAGATTTTAAGATCTTTGACATGTTCCATGATTTTTGTTTCTGTTATTTTTGTGGTTTTTTGTTTAGTTTTCTTTTCTTTTTCTTTTCTTTTTGTGTCCTGATATCTATATAATTGGATTCTATTCCTGCTTATATTTGGTTTCTTGTTGCTGCTCTCTCTAAATCAAGTTCACAAGGAAACTTTTTTTTCATTTTGTTGGTTTTGTCAGCATCATTACCATCTGCTTTTCTGTGCACTGGAAAATGTTGACCTATCATAATTCTTCTTTTATTAGTAAGTAATTATGCATGTATTCATCAAAGCAGTTACATTTTATAAGGAGATAAAAGTTGCTGCCACTTTTCCATGATTTCTTGTACTTTTATAATGCCTTACATTTCATTTTTAAAGTGTTTTAGTTGAAATAGATTTCCATCACTTTCCATGTTCATTTCTTCCTTTCAGCTCAAAACTTTCCCATGTTCCACACTTGCAAGGTGATATTCCTTTTTCCTTGATTAATATCACTACACACACATTAATATACACATATAAGGATTATGTATTTTCACAAATGCATGTAGATACAAGCTACTTAATTTGTATTTGTTCCTTGAGTATATATGGTTTCATGGCTGACCTCTGCACTGAATAATCAATTAAAGGAAATCATACCTGGACATGGTTAATTCACCTTCTCCACGCAATCATTAGTTGTTCATAATTCTTAGTCTAGTGTAGGACACCCCAAAAATTTCTGCTTCCATCTTAAAATGTCCATTGATTTTTGCCATTTTTTCGGCCTTGTTTATGCAGCCATTTCTAGGACAGACTGTTTTTACCACAGATGTCCTAGTATCCTGTCTCTGATAATATCTCCCCCCCTTCTTCCTTGATGTTCCCCGATGCATGAACACTGGAACACTAACGTAGAAGTATGCAATGTTGATTGGCTCCATATAACCGATTGATCTCTGTACTGTGTTCAGTTGTGTGATGGTTTTCTGTGATGGCTTCTTTGAAGAGTGGTATTAGTTTCTCTACTCCGTATATGAGAATTTGCAGAAGTTTTCTTTCTGGGTCTTGGTTACATGTGTATTTCAAAATGTCGGCCCACAAGCCTGGAACTCAATATTTAAGTTCATTCATGGAGTGTTTCAGTAACTGTCCAATGATCATTGGTAAAAATCTCAGAAATACAACCACAACATGGTTTTATGGATCCCAGACATGAGATTCTTCTATAGAAACAAAATGTCTAAAACACATAGTTTTTTTTTTCAAGTGGAACCTTCTTAAAAATGAAACATAGATTGTAACTACCTAGGGCAGAGATAATTTGTTTCTCAAAACCATAAGATTATAAAAATCAGAATATCAAAAAGTTTGCTATAAGATTGTCTCTACTAGAAATGACTGCATAAACAAGTCCTTTGAACAAAGACAATTTTAACAGACATGCTAAGGTGAAAAGGGCCAGGGAAGGATGTCATCTCACAGGAAACATCTAGACAAACAACTACAGGTAGCCAATGATTTCTGAACCAGGGAGAACCACCCTCTCCCAAAGATGAGCCCCTAATTTGGTATCCAATACAAAATGGTCAGCCCTGAGACTACATATACACATAATGAACAAAAGCAGACTCTTCAGGTTTTATTTATATATTTGTGCATATGTAACAATAGTAGTCAAAGAGCAGGAGAGCATCAATTTGAGAGGGTACATGGGAGAGACTGGAGGGTGGAAAGGAAAGGAGGGAAAATATAATAAAATTTTAATTAAAGTCTATTAAATACAAAATACTGATGCATCTAAGTATCTACTTGTCTAGCTTTTTTTTTTGTTCAATGTCTATAATAACCACAAAGTAGACTGTGGTCTAATTAGAAATATAAAAGGAACTTGTTCTTTTCCTTTCTGGATGCCTCTTAAAGGAGTAATGGAATGTATTAAAACATCAAGCATCTCTTTATGGATATTGCACACAGGATATATTTTAATACTTTTAATATCAAACCTATGCACATGGTATTCCAAATCCATGCATGCCAGTTCTCCTTGAAAAGACACACAGTGTTTTTCCTTATTTGTCAACTGTCTTTGGTATTATTGCAAGACAAGCAGCATATCTGTCCTTGTAACCTATGGCCTTGAAAGCTGTTGCCTGTGAATGGCATGTGGAAATCCATTAAGACACGTTACCCTCCTGAAAAGCTACTTCATATATTATTTTTCAGAAAATTGGGGCACTATTCAGAGCCAACCAGAGGACTTCACATTTGCTTCTGTTGTGCTACAGTTTAGAGAAAGTGTCTTTTAAACCTAATCAAATGGCTCTTTCCAACATTCATATTCCTTTGTGGGTCTTGTTAAGGTAGAAAGGAGACTTTTCAGCAGTCACTTTGCGACTAGTCATTAGAATTCTTTTTCTGGCACAATGTTTAACTCAAATTGAGGGGAAATTACCTAACGTTCCTTGGAGACCAATTGCTTCCAACCAGACTACTTATTAAATAATTCCAGTTCAGACCTACGATTGTTACAGGCACCTTCGTCATCACTTCACTGAGAACAAGCACATTTTTATTTCAACTGATCATTAAATTCTGTAAATTGATTCTGGCTCTGTGAAGTTGGGTAATAGTTCTTAGAAAGTGACTACGGGCTAACTTCACTGATGAGCAATGAGAGCCTTCCCTCATTTTGACCTTGGCTTCCCAAAGAGATCTTAATGAAATATAATCTATTTCAGTCGTTATGGAAGTTTTCATAGTTTCCACATCTGTTCTTCCTCACATCTTGCCAAATAGTTCTAATTGCTGTTTAAGCACATATTTGACACTGATTTAGGAAGTTATGTGGAAACATAGATAATAATCTCTTCTTGAAAAGTCATGCAAATTGGAATGCTAGATATAAATAAATCTGTTTGACTCATATGGCATGTGCGACATATTTGGTAATATTAGTGTTGATTATAAAAGTATCTGAAGTAAAGACATTGCCTTCATGTTTATGGTGTTCATGTAAAGAAAGTGACTTTCCATCGAAAGGTAATTTTGTATGATTTGCCCTAATATTGTCAACTATTTAGTTACTCCAACTATAATTTCATTACTCATAAAGGAAATAGTCCCTCACTAAATGTTATGCCCACACACACATGCACACACACACACACACACACACACACACACACACACATACACTCTCATTAAAGAGCTACTATCAGCAATGTACTTTCCAATAAAAGCCGTTTTCACACAATCTTGCATATATGTCTGTGTATTTAAGTATGGGTGAGGATCATCAGTTCCATGTTTTTAACAGAAGAGTGATATTAGTAAAATCATGTACAAAATCGAGTGAAGTATCTCATGTCATTGAGAGGGAAGCAATCCTTCATTCATATGCAAAACATACAGATTGAGCATATAATTCAAAAAGGACATAAACAGGTCATATTCATCATATGGCCCTTTTGTATCCATTTAACAATGGAAAAAAATTAAAATCCATTATGCTGAACCATTTACATATATATATGTATATATATATATATGTATATATATATATACATATATATATATGTCTATATATATATATGAAAAAGTATTCCAGATCAAATATATACATATATATATTTGATCTGGAATACTTTTCACATTTCCATCCATCCTTCTAAATTCAGCAGTGGTGTTCCTTATTTGAGAAGAATTTTTGTACTTTCTATTCTCCAGGTAAGAAAAATGTTAAATGACCTATTTGACCTGTATTTTATTGGATATCTATTATCAATAACAATTAAACACAATCGGGTCCCATTTTCAATGTATATAAAATGCAAAAGAAGTCAAAAATTATCTATAAAATCATCTGTAGATTTAGTGTTATATAATGACTGATGATCATGAAGGAGAGCTTTGCCACCACTTGAAACTATGAACACAGATTGTTGGCATCTCTGTCAATTATCAGGGCTCAATAAACAGTACTTATCTATAAAATCTATAGCTACTGTTAGTATACCAGAGTGACACAAATAGCATTTCCATTTTGTCTTCTATGTTTAGAAAACTTGTGACATATTTCATACCTATTTGGTTTTATTGTTTATGGTTAATTTTATATTTATGGTGTCTTTGAATACTTAAGTATTATGTTCTCAATTCTGTCTTCTTCTTTATGCCTTCTGGGTTTAATATGCTTTAAGTGGTGATAAAAATCTGAGAACTTTAAATGCTATTTGTCTTTTCATGAGCAACATTTTAATATCTTGAATTTCTTTCCATTTAAACTATAATGTAAAAATAATGACTTCTTCAGATGACTAACCAGTTCTCAAGTTGTTTATTGAATGTCTCACTTCTATATTTCATTGTATATATAATGTGGGAAGACCTATGAACTGTGGAACTAGTAAAAGATGGTGTTCTTAGTTGGTCCAGGGTATCTGGCTCCAAATCTAGTACACTATCAAAGCATTAGTGTTCTATCTAGCAGAGAAATCCAGGATTGATACAACTTGATCCATTGCTTCTGTCTAGGAATCTCAGTTTCCTATTTCAATAGATTGGGAAGACCCAGAGTAAGAATGGAAAACAGTCCCAGCAAAGTTAAAATTCCACTGAAAGTAGGATAATTAGTTTCCTTTTCAAATTTATTGACATGTAAATAAAGATCTTTAGAGAAGTAGTCATTTATATGTTCTATTCAATTAACTCACATACAGAGTTTTGAAAATGGGTAAATTATGTCATATATACTATTCACATAAAAAAATCAAAATTTTTAATTTTAAAACGCTTAGAATGGATTCTGATTGCTACTCATAATGACTGTCTCTACCCCGATGAATACTAATTGGTGGTGGTGACAGATGTGATTCTTTTTAACAGTATAAAAGAAACTTAATCATATGTGGTGTTCTAAGACCATTTGTCAGTGTTAGTTTATATTTCTAACCGATTCATACTCCACTCCTCAAGTGCTCAGTGTCCAGGGTGACTCATTTTAATTGTGGTTGTGGTGGATATCGAAATGAATGTTGTAGTATAATTGATCCTGAGAAACATAAAGTAAAAATGCCTTATGGGAACACAGTTACCCCCGTGGCATATGAGCATTTGCTTGCTTACAGTAGTTATCTTCTGGCCCTGAATTAAAATTTGTGTGTGCAACCATGACTTGTATTTTCATGCCTGCACCCCCAGAAAGTTCAATGGACCTTTCAGTTTCTGTCTCACAGTTTCATTTGCCCATTCAAAAATGTTAATCAAAACATTTGTTGAAAAAAATAGTTTGTTGAATAGAATTAAAAAATAGGGGGTTTTAGTCTAGAAAGAATTTGACACATTATTCCATTAAATGAATGTAGTTTATTGGTAATGGAGGCTGCAAAGGCAAAACTGAGGCTCAGGTGAAAGAAAGAAGATAAGACAGAAAAACCATAAAATATATGAATATTAAAACATGATGTGGCTTTAAAGAGAAGAGGCATTTTTTAAACTGGAGAGGAACTTGATTATTAATGAATGGAAAAGAGAGGGGAGATAGAGGGATGGAAGGAGAGAGAGAGAGAGAGAGAGAGAGAGAGAGAGAGAGAGAGAGAGAGAGAGAGAGATCCTTCTGCCACCTGGCCACCTGTTGTTCTTGCTCAGACACATCCTTGCTCCCAGATTGTCCTGCAGAATAAGACTGAACATGACATCCAAACTTTCCTTCTCACTCTGTATCAGCCACGTTGGACCCAGGGAAGGCATTCCTCCACCCTTGGCTCAAATGGCAGACTGTCACAGCATGCCATTTATCTCATATTACCACCCCAGACTTCATGAGTGAGAATCATACCGTCTTTTCTTTCTCTTTCCTGCTTGTGAATCACACAATATAAACTCCAGAGATCACCGCAGAAACCTCCATTTATGTGTCTACAATGAAGGCAAATGATCCCTTACTCCTACTCCAGACTTCGAATTAGAGGAATGAGTTATCTTCACAGCTTAAACTATGGACAAAACCAACTGAAAATTTTAACTTTATCCTCTCTCCTGTACTCACTTACTCACTGTGATAGCTAATCATGTCTACATCTAGGTCAACTAAAACCCAAGAGACTGTATACATGTGGGACAGTGGTTTTCGTCATATCATTTGAAGTGTGAAGACTTACCTAAGTAACAATATTTGAGAAGAGAAGATATGCTCCAAATCTCAATTGCACATTCTTGGGGTATGCCACGTAGTAGATAGAGGGAGGCTTTCTCTTTCATACCTGCTTTCCTTCACTCTTACTGATAAGTTCATCTTTCTGCTGTTGAGGTATTCCTTTCTTGATCTAATCTATTTCTTTGAATTTCAATATGTCCTGAAGGCCAACTGAGACATGAGACCTCCAGGTTTGAAGAATTACTGGGTTCTTGGCCTTTCTGTCATGATAGAGTCATTGTTGGATGAGCTTGGCCATATCCTGTAGGATGTGGTAAACACACACACACACACACACACACACACACACACACTCACGCACACACATACACACATAAACATACATACATACACACACACACACACTCACGCACACACATACACACATAAACATACATACATACACACACACACACACACACACACATTCATTTTATTAGTTTTGTTACCCAGAACCCTGGCTAATACACTCAGTTTTACTGTTTTGAAGTATTCTTTACTGGAAACAATTTAATAATAGGCAATTAAAGTAATGTTACTGGACAATCTAGAATGGACTATAACAAATTTTGTGTCATGATATTTATGCTTGAGAAAGGAACATGATAATGATTTATCCAGAAACAGAAGATATGAAAATTTCCCAGGAGAATGAACAGACATGAGACACTGAGGAGTGTAAAGAATGAGTTTTGAAACCAGATGCAAAGAGTTTGGAAAACGGGAAAGGTGGGAATCTATCAAAAATAGCCATTAGAAACACTGTGAGGAAAATACTTGTATTCTGAAAGCAAGGGAGAAATCTTTTGGTTTACAGTTAAAAAGATGATGTAATTACATCTCTTTTTAAAATTATTATAGGTTTAGAGGGAAAATCCTATGTGAGATGAACAGGCTGAGATGCAACTTACGGTGCAGTTGTGGAACTTGTGTGAAAGAAATTTTGGCCTTGTTTAGGAGCTGGCAGTTGACAATGAGACTGGACCTTATGTAATTACTGATAAGTGGAAATTAGCCAAAATGTACAGAATACCCAGGGCACAACCCACAGACTCTAAGAAGTTTAGAAGGGGGAACAAAATAATCCACAGGAGGCAGAGGGAGGGAGGCAACTAGGTGGGAAAGGGAAGGGGGAGGGGAGGGGAAATCTATGCAGTATCAGGTACTGGGGGCTGGGGAACAGGAGAGATGCTGCCCAGAGGTCCAGGAGGAAGAAAGGAAATATGTAGTTTCTGGGGGTGGGGACGGGTGTGGGAGAAAGTCCCAGAGACCTGGGATGTAGACAGTCCCAGGATTCAGTGGGAGTGACCTTAGCCAAACTGTCCAACACTGGGGAGAGGGAACCCAAAGAAACTACCTGCAGTAGATAGACAGGGCCATACATGGAGGGAAAGGGTTACCAAAACATTGTCAAAATTTCTGACCCAGAATTGTTCCTGTTTAAATGAAATGCAGGGACAAAATGGAGAGGATCCTAAAGGAAAAGCTGTCCAGTTACAGGATCAACTTAGAATCCATCTCATGGGGGAGCTACTAAAGCCTGACACTATTATTGATGCTATGTCTGCTTGTAGACAGGAACCTAGCATGGCTGTCCTCAGAGAGACCTTACCAGAGGCTGACTGAAACAGATGCAGATACATAAAACCAACCATTAAACCAAAGTCTGGGACTCCTATGGAAGAATTAGGAGAAGGGCTGAAGGAGCTGGAGGGAATTGTAATCCTATAGGAAGACCAATAGTCTCAACTAATTCAGACCCCTGGGAGCTCCCAGAGATTAAGCCACCATCCAAAGAGCATACAGGGCCTGGTCTGCGGTCCTGAGCACATATATAGCAAAGGATTGGCTTGTCTGGCTTCAGTAGGAAAGGATGCACCTTACTGTGTAGAGACTGAAGGCCCCAAGAATGGGCGATAGGGGAATACCCAGGGGCAGTTCAAGGGAGAGGGGGAGCACCCCCTCAAAGGCAAAGGGTAGGGGAAAGGGATGGAGAACTGTGGGAGTAGGGACAGGAAGGGGGCAATATCTGTAATGCAAATAAGTAAAATAATTAATTTTTTAAAAAGAATAAGTTGTCCTTGACAGCCAGTGGCTATGTGGCTGGTGAAAGGAGTCAAGGCATTTGTGATTTCTCAATTTTTATTTGGAAAACTAGTGGATCACTTTTACCATCCTCTGAAACAGAAACATATAAAGTAAAAGATTTATAAAATATGCTTTTAATATTTATTTTAATTATTTAGCACATACATTTAAATAATCCTGCTCTGTTTTATTGTAAAACACCTCAGGTCAAAATCTGAGGAGTTCTGACTCTTGCCACAAATTATCTTTGTTAAACCTACACATACACCACAGTATATGAGTGTTAACTGTATACATAAAGATGATGTTGCAGTGATAATGACCATGATAGATGAAATAATAAAATATTTAATAAATATTAATAAAACATCTAATAAAAATATTTGATATATATGAAATGTGTTCAAATGGATAAATGGAAACTGTTTGGCAAAAGAGAGTATATGTCCATAGGAAAAGAAGGACACATGCTCCACTATGTTTATAGCAGCCTTGTTTATAAAAGCCAGAAGCTGGAAAGAACCCAGATGTCCTTCAATGGAGGAATGGATACAGAAAATGTGGTATATTTATACAATGCAACACTACTCAGCAATTAAAAACAATGAATTAATGAAATTTGTAGGCAAATGGTTGGAACTGGAAAATATCATCCTAAGTGAGCTATCCCAATCACAAAAGAATACACATGAAATGTAATCACTGATAATTGGATATTAATTAGCCCAGAAGCTCTGAATACTCAAGACACAATCAGCTAATCATATGATTCCCAAGAAGAAGGGAGGAAAGGGCCCTGGTCCTGAAAAGATTTGATCCAGTATCATAGGGGAGTACCAGAACAGAGAAATAGGAGGGGGTGATTGGGGAATGAGCGGAGGGAAGAGGACTTATGGGACATATGGTGAGAGGGGAACTGGGAAAGGGGAAAACATTTGGAATGTAAACAAAGAATATAGAAAAGAAAAAAAAAGAAAAGAAATAAGGAAAAGGAAAAAATTATAGCCTATGATAACTTTGCTTTGTAATATCTTTTCCTCATGCTGTGAGAAATGGTTCCATAAATATGAGAAAGAAGTATGACCAATTTTTAAAATGTACTTTGGAAACTAGTATAAAATGATTACATATACACCTACTTGAGGGCCTTAAACCTTAAGTTATAATGAATAGAGTCTTCATGTTATTTATAAAAATAACAATTGCTGATAACAGTTGCTTTCATCTTTTAATGCTTAGTTCCACATCTGAAGCTATTTTATATGTTTAGTTCTTAAAGTACTTAAGAAAATTACTGAGAGTAATTTAAAAAAAATACTTGAAAATACTTAAAGAAATTAAATGATTTGTACATCAAAATGAAAATAGAAATAGAACAAAAGAACAAAGAAAATTCCAAGGAAACACCAAATATTACCTTTCAAAGCCTAGGAGAGCCTCCTTTTAATTTCTGAATAGGAGGTGTGGGCCTTCTCTCTAAACATGTCTGTAGATCTGGGGAAATGCTGGCAAGTAGTTGAAGCTTGGGCTCCTATGGCAGAGCCTTTGTTCTCTACAAGACAGACCACCATTCCCCTTACAGTAGTATTTTCTGCTACAAATGGCTGCTTCTTTGTATTTCCTGCCTGTCTATTGTGGAAGCTTCCAGATGTGCCTTATCTAGTTGTTAGTAAGACAGAAACACCCGTCATTTGGAAACGGGGTTGGTAGTGTTAGTTGAAGTTATTTTTGCCTGCACTCCTCAAGGGTCTCATTTTTAAAATAACACAAAATAAATAGTCTTGATAGTGTCTGGAGGAGGAAAGGGAGGGGAAATATGCTAGGACTGTATTATAATCTTGAAAATAAATAATGATAAAAAGGATGAAGTTCAAACAAACAATGAAATCGTGAATGAGAAAGAAAATATTGTAAGTGAATTTGTAATAAGTAGTATTATCAGTGCTGATTTTTAAAATAACCGATATTAATGACATGTATCAAGTGATATTGGGGAAAGGGGTAATAAAATGGGGAAATTTCCCTCATTCCTCATGCCTAAATGATGAAGGATGGAATTTTCATATATGACAGATGGAGTTAACTAAGGTAGATATGTCTGTCTTGCTCTAGGAATGGCATTAAAAAGACAAGACAATGGAGTGAAAATAGAATAATACACAAACATAAGAATTAAGTAAATACTTGAAATATCTCCTATTAATCTTTTATGCAGATTGTATTTGTTTTTGTAGAAATGCTATGCTACATTGTCTTTTACCCCTGTTACATCCTGGTTACATTTTAATTATTCCTTTTTCACAAGTTTGACTGAATTGTTACATAAATTAATACAAATGGGAAAATAAACCATTGCACACAGTGTCAGTGAGTCAAGGGAAGCCAGGCATAGAGACCTGGAGAATGGGATGTAGTATGCCCCTTTATGTTTGATTTATAATCCTAGGCACATTCTTTCTACTCATGTAAATATCTATTTTTATTGTAGCCTACAATACTAAGTGTCTATAGATTAAGAAGGTTATTTTAAATTCAGATAATCTAATACTCTAGTTATTCTCCCCATATACCTAGTGTAAATTAACATTATTATTCTACTTTCTAATTTGTTACGTACAACTCATACACAAATCTACACTGGGTTATCCAAATTGCGAGGTATATAAACAATAACAACTGTAACTGATAAGAAGTGAAACTCAGCTATAAAATTTGAATTAAAAATTCAAAAAAAATCCCTGCATCCCTGGGATGAAGCCAACTTGATCATGGTGAATGATCGTTTTGATGTGTTCTTGGATTCGGTTGGCAAGTATTTTGTTTAGTATTTTTGCATCGATATTCATAAGAGAAATTGGCCTGTAGTTCTCTTTCTTAGTTGGATCTTTGTGTGGTTTTGGTATCAGGGTAATTGTGGCTTCATAGAATGAGTTGGGTAGTGTTCCTTCTGTTTCTACTTTGTGGAATAATTTGAAGAGTATCGGTATCAGGACTTCTTTGAAGGTCTGATAGAATTCTGCACTAAAACCGTCTGGTCCTGTGCTCTTTTTGGTTGGAAGACTGTCTATGACCCCTTCTATTTCTTTGGGGGTTATGGGTCTGTTTAGACGATCTATTTGATCCTGGTTTAATTTTGGTATTTGGTAACTGTCGAGGAAATTGTCCATTTCCTCCAGATTCTCCAGTTGTGTTGAGTATAGGTTTTTGTAGTAGGATCTGATGATTTTTTGAATTTCCTCAGTTTCTGTTGTTATATCTCCCTTTTCATTTCTAATTTTGTTAATTTGAATACTGTCTCTGTGCCCTTTAGTAAGTCTGGCTAGGGGTTTATCTATCTTGTTGATCTTCTCAAAGAACCAGCTCCTGGTTTTGTTGATTCTTTGTATGGTTCTCTTTGTTTCAACTTGATTGATTTCAGCCCTGAGTTTGATGATTTCCTGTCTTCTACTCCTCCTGGGTGAAATTGCTTCTTTTTGTTCCAGAGCTTTCAAGTGCGCCATTAAGTTGCTAGTATATGCTCTCTCCTGTTTCTTTTTGGAGACACTCAGGGCTATGAGTTTTCCTCTAAGCACTGCTTTCATTGTGTCCCATAGATTTGGGTATGTTGTGCCTTCATTTTCATTAAGTTCTAAGAATTCTTTGATTTCTTTCTTTATTTCTTCCTGGACTAAGGTATCATTGAGTAGAATATTGTTCAGCCTCCAAGCGTATGGGGATTTTCTGTTGTTTTTGTTGCTATTGAAGAACACTCTTACTCCATGGTGATCTGATAAGAGGCATGAGATTAGTTCGATCTTTTTATATTTGTTGAGATCTGTCTTGTGTCCAACGGAAATCCATCAACGTAATCCACTACATAAACAAACTCAAAGAAAAAAACCACATGGTCATCTCATTGGATGCTGAAAAAGCATTTGACAAAATTCAGCATCCTTTCATGCTAAAGGTCCTAGAAAGAACAGGAATTCAAGGCCCATATCTAAACATAGTAAAAGCAATATACAGCAGACCAGTAGCCAACATCAAGGTAAACGGAGAAAAACTCAAAGCAATCCCTCTAAAATCAGGGACTAGACAAGGCTGTCCCCTCTCGCCATATCTCTTCAATATAGTACTTGAGGTACTAGCTAGAGCAATTTGACAACAGAGGGAAGTCAAAGGGATACAAATCGGAAAGGAAGAAGTCAAACTATCACTATTTGCAGATGATATGATAGTTTACTTAAGTGACCCAAAAACCTCCACCAGAGAACTCCTGCAACTGATAAACAACTTCAGCAAAGTGGCTGGCTATAAAATCAACTCAAGTAAATCAGTAGCCTTCCTATACGCGAAGGATAAGCAGGCCGAGAAAGAAATTAGGGAAATGACACCCTTCACAATAGCCACAAATGATATAAAGTATCTTGGAGTGACGCTAACCAAACATGTGAAAGATTTATACGACAAAAACTTCAGGTCTCTGAAGAGGAAAATTGAAGAAGACATCAGAAAATGGGAAAATCTTCCATGCTCGTGGGTTGGCAGGACTAATATAGTCAAAATGGCAATCTTGCCCAAAGCAATGTACAGATTCAATGCAATTCCCATCAAAATCCCAACTCAGTTCTTCATAGAGCTAGAAAGAGCAATTCTCAAATTCATCTGGAATAACAAAAAACCCAGGATAGCTAAAACTATCATCAACAGCAAAAGAACTTCTGGGGGAATCAATATCCAGGACCTCAAGCAATATTACAGAGCAGTGGTATTAAAAACTGCATGGTATTGGTTCAGTGACAGGGAAGCGGATCAATGGAATAGGATCGAAGACCCAGAATTGAACCCACACATTTATGGCCAATTGATCTTCGACAAAGGAGCTGAAAACATCCAGTGGAAAAAAGATAGCCTTTTCAACAGATGGTGCTGGCTCAACTGGAGGTCAACATGCAGAATGAGAATTGATCCACTCTTATCTCCTTGCACTAAGCTCAACTCCAAGTGGATCAAAGACCTCCACATAAAACCAGACACACTAAAACTAATAGAAAAGAAACTGGGGAAGACCCTTGAGGACATTGGCTCAGGGGAATAATTCCTGAACAGAACACCAATTGCTTATGCTCTAAGAGCAAGAATAGACAAATGGGACCTCATAAAACTACAAAGTTTCTGTAAGGCAAAAAACACTGTCAAAAGGATAAATCGGCAACCAACAAATTGGGAAAAAATCTTCACCAACCCCACATCCGACAGAGGGCTAATCTCCAATGTATACAAAGAACTCAAGAGGTTAGACCCCAGAAAACCAAATAACCCTATCCAAAAATGGGGTACAGAGCTAAACAGAGACTTTTCACCTGAAGAAATTCGGATGGCTGAGAAACACCTTAAAAAATGTTCAACATCACTAGTCATTAGGGAAATGCAAATTAAAACAACCCTGAGATTTCACCTCACACCAGTCAGAATGGCTAAGATTAAAAACTCAGAAGACATCAGGTGTTGGCGAGGATGTGGAGAAAGAGGAACACTCCTCCACTGCTGGTGGGAATGCAAGCTGGTACAACCACTCTGGAAATCAGTATGGCGGTTCCTCAGAAAACTGGGCGTGATACTTCCGGAGGACCCAGCCATACCACTCCTGGGAATATACCCAGAAGATTCACCAGCATGCAATAAGGATACATGCTCCACTATGTTCATAGCAGCCTTATATATAATAGCCAGAAGCTGGAAAGAACCCAGATGTCCCTCACCAGAGGAATGGATACAAAAGATGTGGTATATATACACAGTGGAGTACTATTCAGCCATTAGAAACAATGAATTCATGAAATTCTTAGAGAAATGGATGGAGCTGGAGAATGTCATACTAAGTGAGGTGACCCAGTCTCAAAAGAATACCCATGGTATACAGTCACTGATAAGTGGATATTAGCCTAGAAGCTTGGAACACCAAAGACACAAATCACATATCAAGTGATGTCTCACAAGAAGAAAGGAGTGGACACTGGTGCTAGAATGGACCAAAACATCATTGTGGGAGAGTACAAGAACAGTAAAGTGGGAGGGGGTGGATGCGGGAGCAGGGGGAGGGAAAAGGACATGTGGGACATTTGGGGGTGGGGAACCAGAAAAAGGGAAATGAATTGTAAATATAGAATATATACAATAAAAAAATCAAAAAAAATTCAAAAAAATTTTAGTCCAAGTAGTTTCTTACAGTCAAAAAAAATGATTTTACTAATAACACTTTAAGGCATTACATATGTCATGTTTTATTTTCTGTCAAATTAGTTCAGCTCTCTGGGAATGATATAATCAAAGATTGCCATCTCTGTTAAAGACAGAATGCGAAACGAGAAAGATTTCTAAGCCAAACCCAGAGGTAGAGGCATTAATTTGCTTTACTAGTAGCTTCTAAATTACCAGAAATATCAAATTTAAATGAGGATTTATGTTTCCAAATGAACATAAGGTTTCCTTTGAGTCATGAATATTTATGTGGGGTGCCTAAGTCATGTTCTCAGGTCTGCTTTGGGCTGAAAGCCCAAAGTTTTTCCTTTAAATTAGCCTGTCATGTCCATCTCTGAGTTCTATTTTAGGCCTACCATTAAAAAATTCTATATTTGTGTCTGGGAGACTAAACTTCTTACTCTTGAATAATGGTATATCAGGATTTCATCGGGCTCTCCTAATCGGTGCTTGTCCCCGCTTTGACAGTTCACTATATGGTCCTTTGCTCCCTCACAGAAAAAAGTAAAATCCCTGTCTTTAAATGTTTCCATTATCCTAAGAGGATGCGTCTAATTACATCAGTCTTACTCAATGTAGTCTAAGTTGTAATAGACCTATGCTACCTGATTAGGAATTTTAATTAGATCTGTAAAACCGTATTGTCACATAAAGTAATATCCCCATGGAGGGATAAATCATACTGTTCAAATAAATACAGTCCACACTTAAACAAAAGGAGAAACATAGAGGGTGAACACAAGATTAGGAATCTTTGGGGCAAATTAGAATTCTGTTCACCATTCTTCATTCAATCTTGAAAGAAGTGGTATTCACAATAGCCTTGAGTGCTCTCAACACAATTATCTATTGAAAGTATATTAATTATGAAAGAGAGGAATAAATTTATATTGAAATTTACTCAGCCTTAAAATTATGGGAATTCTGACATATACTACGACATAGGTGAACCTTAAATACATGCTAAATGATATAAAGCAATCACAAAAGTTACACATATTCTATCATTCCATGCAGGTGAATTATCTAAGTAGTAAAAACTACAGAGACCAAAAGTACTTGAGGCTGGTTATTAATATTAGCATATACTGTCTTTTATAGTCTTCAGATGAGCTGCACAACAATGTGAATGCATTTCATAATGAAAAAGTATGATCCAAATGTTTAGGATGTGTTTATTTAATCACAACTAAAGATAATCTACAATATGTAGAATTTTGATAGGTAATAGTGTAGTAGTATCCACTTTGGGGCTTCAATTATCAACAAATGTTATAAAAGTGGTCTGTTTATCCAGTGAGATTGCTAAGCAGTAGCTAGCCAACACACAAAAAACTTCAAAGCATTATTATTATTATTATTATTATTATTATTATTATTTATCTTACAGCATCTTTATGTGTACATTTTCACTTCCAGTTTGGGGTTTTTATGGTATTTTAGTATACAAATGTGTATTTTCACATCAATATGTGTTTCTTGTGCTTTTTTTTTGGTTCTTTGTTTTTCAATTGGTTGGTTTGTTCATATTCCAATTTGTTTGGCTTATCTTTAACTTTATTTTATTATATTTTTCCTGGGATTTGTTTTCTGATGAGAGACAGAAATTGTATAGATCCAGATGGGATGTGAGGTGGGGAGGAACTTGGGGCACAAGGGGAAGGGGAGATTGCAATCAGAATAGATTATGTGAAAAAGATCTACTTTCAGTAAGAGAAAAAAGTCCTAAAAGTAGTTACATAAGTGCATCATAGCTTGTAGTTATCAGGGAGGTTCTCTTTACACAATGCCATTACTTGATCCTTAGTGAGAATGTGGCTTAGAAACTTATAGAATAGAATGGAAGATACATCTTGCTAAGTTCATCAAAGTATGAGAGTTATTGATAGTCTCTGGACAAAGACATAAAATACAGAATAGATTCATGTCTTCAAAGGGAGAAACATAGAGGGTGAACATAGAATTCTGTTCTGAGCCAGTATGGGGAGTCTTATATGCTAACCTAAAGAAAATAAATGGCAGTACATAGTTTGGGAAGAAATTCTGTTAATGTCCCAGAGCCTTCTAAGCTAGTGTTGTCTAGAAGAGATTACTATCTGCTTCCGCTCACATATTCTGAGAAGAGAAGGGATGTGGCAAACCAGTACAGTTAGGACAGTCTGCTGCTTAACTTGGTTCCAGAGATAAATCCAGACTTTAAGAATCTGCAAACAAATAAAGCTCAACAAACACCCGAATGGAAGAAGGCATTATTTCGGATTGGAGCAGACACAGTCACCATAGTGGCCAATGTGACTCAGGCGTTGGCTTCATGGCAGCAATATCATCAAGGACACATGGTTCTGTTTACTTCTCAGAAGAACAGGAAGGGTGTTCCAGTGTTCCTCTCAATGCTGGACATACAACTTCTTCACTCAGCTTCCCTCATGTGAGATGGAACCTCTGTTCAGGCCTCTTTTCAGTTAAGCATCACCAGAGACCTACTTACAGATGTACCCAGAGATGCAACTTTAAACCCACTCATGCTGCCACTGAAAACAACCCTCACCTACATTGTTTAGGCTAATGATGAAGCTGCCTTTTCCAGGTTTTTTGAATCTTCAAAAGTTTTAGACTACTACTTTTTCTTTGAGGTGTACCTTACTCTTATTCTAATTTCCACCCAATCTTATATGTGGGTATTCAATTGAGTTTAGTACAGAAATTAATTTCTGCTTTAACTCTTCTATCACTTTTCGGCAAATGTGTTCACATACAATTAAATTTACTTTAGCATGTGGTTATGTATGTATGTATGTATGTATGTATGTATTATGTACTTATGTACATATCTATCTATTGATCTATCTATCTATCTATCTATCTATCTATCTATCTATCTATGAGACATGGTTTCCTTGTGTAGCCCTGGGTGTCCCAGAAATTACTCTGTAGACCTGGATGGCCTAGAACTCAGAGATCTTTGTGCCTTTGCCTTGTGAGTGTTAGGAATAATGTTGTGTGCCAACACACCTGCCTATATGTGGTTTATGTAGGGAAATTTTCAAAGACTTATTTAAAATTCAACATGACCTTTGCATATTTTGAAAGTATTGTGTTTTGTACACAAATATGTGCAAAGAGAGAAAATAAAATAGGAATTTTAAAATAATAGACATTGTAATCAGCTATGTATTTCTTTTTATTTAAATTTAAATAAATAAAAATGAAATTATATGTTGGATTGAAAAGTATTTATAATGTCAAAACTAAAACTGATATTGTGTTTAGAATGGATAAGGGGATACCCTTTTTTTCTATAAATGACTATGCAGTCAAGTATTTTCCAGGAGGAAACATAACTTTTCAGATAGAGATTGTCTGAGGCAGTAGAAAATTCTCATTACTAATTTCTAAAAATTCTAAAATGCATCTATTAAACAATTGCACAAATATATTTGGGCTCATGTTGAATTTCTTTAATTTCTATGTATCTCATAATTTCATTTTTCTATAGTTAATTTTTCTACACATATAATTTTTAGTTAATGTAACATATTAGAATGCCCCTTTTCTTTTATCACTCTTATAGATATTAAACACAATACAAGATTATGTCCTGAATAATTTTTGTGTAAAGTTTTATAGGTTGAATTTTCCCTCTAGTTAACAAATAAAATTTATAATTTTTTCCTTTTATAAATTTGAGGGTTCTTCTTTTTTAATAGTTTGTTATATACACCAGGCTAGAATCAAACTTAAGAACTCTTTGCCTCAACTTTCCTAATTCTGAGGTTATCAACATCTGCGTCATGCCCAGATTAAGAATTTATGAGATTACTTTTCAAAATGCACAGCAACATCCACCACTTCTGTGACAATAGTTAATCTGCAGTATGTTTTGAAAACTGGGAAAACAGTTTATGTTGACTTAAAGGCAAAGAGAAAATTCACGGTGGAGTCTATTACATATAGCTGTTAAAAAGACAAGTTGATTGCATCAATCCTTAATTAAATTGGCAGAAATTTTTCCTGTAGAGACAATTTTACTGAAGTGTGCATGCTGTCCAAAAGAGGGGTCATAGGAGAGTGACAATGTTAAAAAACAGTACAATATATTCCATAAACTGAAATAGTAATTATATTAAATAACAGTGTACTCTAATAAAAATAAATGTTATGTAAGTTTAAATGGCAAGAAAATGAGTTACTGTTTTACACTTTTCTAGATCTTAAAAGAGGAAGGCAAGTCACTGATAGCATTCATGAATTATGTTTTGGAAAAGGATCTACTCCTGAAAATATGTATAATTCTGAAGGGTAATGTAAGCAGAACAACTATTTTACAATGGGGCAAATATAAATATGTGCATTAATCTTTCCATAAATTATCACTCTTGCAAGAAATTTCTCTATCAGGCTAAATAAGTGTGTGCTACAATCCCTGAGTTTGCAGAGTACAGATTATTTTATAATACTTGAAAACAAGTGGATAATCCGATGAAAATCAAGAATTACACTTTCATCATAAAATTAATTTTTGCTTGGTATGATTCCATATTAATGAATAAAAAAGTAAATAACATATAAACACCACTTTGATTCATTCATGGTTAGAATTGGAGGCATAAATGGAAACAGTGTATTCTGCAGCCCCCTTTCTTGTACATAAACAGAATAGGTTCTGGCCAGGTTTGTTGCTCCCTGCTTAGGGTCAGAAAGCTGTGTTCCCGCGGTGATATGTCCTATGCATGCTATGGTAATGGGCTTCACCTTTCCTGGCTTCAGTTTGTTCATCCATAAACCAAAGGGTCAGTTTGTCTTTCCAGTTTCTAAACTACCAATCAGCTGTGACTGTTTCATTTAGTGTTTTTTGTTTGTTTGTTTGTTTGGTTGGTTGGTTGGTGTTTTGCTTTTGTTCATTTTTTTGTTTTGTTTTGTTTGTAACCAGGTATCTTAAAAGTGGGTCTACCTATTTTCAAGCTTTTCAACATTCCACACAAACACACCCCCTTTCAGTTTCTCCATTCTATTTAATGTCTGCTAAAAGTTCCTATTTTATATTAGTTTATTTATTCAAATTCGTATCTTTGGAGGATAACTAGAGTTTACAAGATTGTAAACGCTGGATTAAGAAAATGTCTGAAACCACTTAGTGAATGTGTACAACTGATCTGGACCCTCCCTTGCCAATGACCCCAGAGTCTCATTCATACACAAGGAGACGTGGCAAGGCCTTCCCTGCAGGGTGAGGCTCAGAGGGAGAGGGAAAAGCCTTTCTCAGGTATGTTGGTAGTGTGTCAATGAATGTTCACAGTAACTATTCACCTTCAATGTTATATAGTCTGACAATTGTCCCTGCAGAGAAGGCTCCTCCCAAGATTAGCTAAACCTGTCTCCTTGATCCAGCTGCAGAATTGCTTATTTTTAATAACCTCACCTCCTTGTCTGGGTGTATGCCATAGCACTGACTCCTGTGTAATAAACATGGTGAACCACTGGGCAGTTGTGGCTTCTCCATCCAGAGCACAATATACCCTGAACTCAGCTTTTCTGGGTTTCTGTGTGTCTCCCTGATTCCCCTTTCTTCATTTCCCTCAGTCTCTGTCAGGTATCTGGGAGTGCCCAGGGGTCCAGATTAGTTGCCATTCCCTTCAGCTCCGTAAGTCCTTCTAATTCTTTCTCAGTGGTCCCAGACCTGAGTCCAATGCTTGGCTACAAGTATCTGCAACTGCTCTATCAACTGCTGGTTGAGTCTCTCTATGATTTTATATCATCATCTAACTTTAATGAAATTAAATAACTTCTTCCATGTCACAAAGGCAATAAATATTAGAGCAGTACCTGAATCAAGAATCAAGTTTCTCCCTAATTGTATGTGCTTAATTTTTGCCTTTATCATTTATGATATTCACATTTTTCAAAGATGGAAACTATAGGCATATTTACTACATATAAACACTTAAAATTAATAAGATCATTATCTACAATGCATTAATGATTTGGAGCAGAGGGTCTCAAGTTATTACAGTTGAAGTCTAGTCTAAAATCCTGATGAGTTCATCTTGATTGGATTTTTATTCCTTTTAACCTTAATATCTGTCAAGAGACAAAGTTAGATCTGATATGAAGTATAGCTTATATCTTTGTGATGTATCTTTATTCATGGTTAGACAAACTTTGTTTATTCAGCACAGTTCAAAAAGAAATAGCTGATCTGACATAGTATGTTTGAGGCTAGATAGATTACTTCTGACTAGGGATAAAATACACAATATCCTCTCATGGAAGCAAGAGTTTATTCTTCATCAGTTAGGAACTCTGAAAGTAATAGCATAGTACTCGAAGTAATCATGACTTTAGTGAGGACTAAGGTTACTATATCTCTCAAATCTGAGGTACTGTATTGATGCTGATGGTGTTGAATGGTTTTCCGAAGTTTCTGGGACTCATCTGGTCTTCCCCAAGAAGAGGCAAGTTTTCTCATATGACACACTGCTTCCAGTAGATTTCCTTTGCCTGGTAGCTAAATAAACTCAGCTGAGACAACAAAAGTCGCTTTATTGAAATAGGCGTTGCTTGTAAAATGAATTCTACTTTTCTTTCAAAGCTAATAATGTTACTTCAAAGTAATTATCTAAAAGAGATTTAGTTTCCCATAAAATATGGGCTGAACTTGTTGGCAGTGTAGATGTGGACAGCGGTCAGAATGGTAAACTCAGTGGGTGCTGAGTCTTATGGAATCATTAGAATTATGTTCCAATTAGTTACAAAGTGTATTTGGAGGAGAGTGAGCCAGTAACCAAGGAGGGGGGAAGGAGGAGGGAAGGGATCAAGGACAGAGACAGAGAAAGAAAGGGAGACATAGAGAGAGAAACACAGAGAGTTAGAAAGATACAGAATCACAAGAGATAATCAGACACTGTAACACAAACACAGAGGTTGTGGAATATCCATTATTTTTCAAGAGGTGTCAACATCCAGAGTTAGCTGACTTGCCAGAGAGAAAGCTCTAACATCAAGGCAGAGGTTGTGATACTAGCAGTGAAGCAGCTGAGGAAGTACCTGTGTGATTTCAGTGGCAGTGTTAGGTTTACCACTCTGCAGGACTTCCTGTTTTTCAACTTCCAAAGCTACAGCTTTCTGTGAGGTCTTAATTTGAATGACTGTGATGTAATTCACAGGAGCCATATTTCCCACATACAGGCATCTCATGTAGTTCAAACAACTGTAGAGTAGGCAAGTTCTTAGTGTCTAACGCGCATAAGAAAAGGCTTGAGGGGCTTCAGAGTCCTGCAGCTCATCTTATTGTAAGACAGCAATTTGCATTATTTCCTTAGCTTAGCATAAAAATGAAAATAAATTTAAGTCCCATAATGCCAATTTATTTCTTCTGCCATCAACCAACTTGAGTACTTATCTATCCTGAATTTGAAATCAAAATGCTTTGAAATCAGCATATGAGCTTCTTTGTTTTCGGGAGGGAGAGACCCTCTAAAGCAAACTGAAGAGAGAGAGAGGAGATAATAGGACTTGGAAAGCAACCTCTTGGCAGAGAGGAACAAGAGCAGTGGAATAATTTAATTGCTCATCTGCTAATTATACGGTATTATAATGTTAATGTGTCTTCATCATGACATTGTAATAGGTATAGATTGAAGCATATGAAAAAGAAAGTGTTGGTGCAGTAATTATAAGTAAGAGTGGGGCTGTTAGAGTAATTATACGCTTCGTCTGGTAATTAACGTATTGTTCAACTTGAGATGGAGAACAAAGAGTGAAAAAGTTAAATATTGAAGGACATGCCTTTGACACTCCAGAGATGATGTCTCTTAGCTTTTGGAGAGAGAGAGAGAGAGAGAGAGAGAGAGAGAGAGAGAGAGAGAGAGAGAGAGAGAGAGAGAGATTATTCTGCACTGCATCTACAGTGTTATTTCCTGGTTTTCCTTTTCATGGTTTATTTTGTTGCAGTCATATATGGTGTAAGAGAACACGGGGATTTGAGTATTATTGACTACTGGGTTTAAATTTTTATCTCCTGTGATCCCATGTTGCTGCTATTCTTTCTTCAGTTATGGCTGATTTTGTACTTCTTAAGCGAACTAGAAATTTCAAAATTAAATCACAGTATAATAGAATACATATGCAAAGTATTCTGTCCATAGAAGATGAAGGTATATTTCACATACCTGAACAGGTCCTTCTGAGAGAGTTAGTAGGGTTTCTTTAATTTTTAATATCAATCAATCACATGGCTTTCTTATTTCAATCTTGGACCAATAATATATTAGCTTTAGAACAAGCAATCAATGGTGAGCAAGGGGGCAGGAGATGCTATTAGTCACTTCTTCATGAGTTACAGTTCAAACAGCAGTGTACCGGCTGCTACCCTGCACTGACCAGTTGCCACACATTAGCACCTGTTCTCTATGCCCTAATTTTTTTTATCATCCAGTTACAATTGGAATGCCTACTGAGGCAGAGAGGTTAAGGGCCTTGTGCTAATCATTTATCTGCTAGTGAGACATGCTGTGGTTTGAGCTGACAGTTCTGATCTCCAACACTGCTCAACAGTCTTTCTACTTCCTAGTCCTCCTTGGTGTCTATCTTGGAGCATGTTGGAGAATTAACCAGAAAGCTTCTATGTTTAGAACAGAACACAGTAATGAAGCAAGGTTTAATGAATTGATAGAGTGGAGTCAAACAGGGTCTGTGTTGATAGAGGAGAATGTGGTCAAATGTATGGAAGTTGGCTATGCCCAATGGGGTCAAGCAGTGGTGGCGCACGCCTTTAATCCCAGCACTTGGGAGGCAGAGGCGGGCGGATTTCTGAGTTCGAGGCCAACCGGGTCTACAGAGTGAGTTCCAGGACAGCCAGAGCTACAGAGAGAAACCCTGTCTCGGAAAAAAATTCCTGACAACATGACAACAGTATAAGGTCCAAGGTCTTGCTCCAGGGAGATTTCTGATTTTTGTTAAGGTGAGTCCACAAGCTGACTGAACTTAAAACCATGAATTTCATCGAGATACTATAAGTTGACTCTACTTAATGAATCTGATTTCCACAAAACCTTGAATAAAACATACCAGAACCATTTTTTGCTCTGTGGATAAAACCAGGAAGCCACTAACCCTTCTAATTTGTTTCCCATTTAGTAAAGGAGACTGTTAACCTACTAAGTTACATTGTATTTTGAGAGAGAACTGTATAACTATCAATAACAAAACAAACTGATTCATACTCCTCATAAAGAATAGCATTTTTAATCTTTGTTTTTATAAATGCTCATATAATATTGAGTTAACAAGTAAAATAAGGCAACAAATAAAAAATCATTTATAAACATTTGAGAGTCACCTTAATACAATGTGACAATGTGTCAATTTTCATAGTCCTGGTTGAGTTTTACTTTCTTTCTTTTTTTTTTTTTTTTTTTTTTTTTGGTTTTTTTCAAGACAGGGTTTCTCTGTGTAGCCCTGGCTGTCCTGGAACTCACTCTGTAGACCAGGCTGGCCTCGAACTCAGAAATCCGCCTGCCTCTGCCTCCCAACTGCTGGGATTAAAGGTGTGCGCCACCACTGCTGGGCTTGAGTTTTACTTTCAATCAGTAAAAACTAATCGCTTTCCTAAACCCTAATAAAGCATTACAGAGATTGAGGAAGGTAAAATTAGAGGAATGTGCTTATGCCTGAGACACTTGTAGTAAAATAACAACCTACTGATTCAAACACTGTATTGTCAAGTTCAAGTATGTATTTTAACTTATTTGCACTTTGAAGGCATCTTCTTATTTTTATTTTATGGTCAATTTTACTTTTTGTCAAAATTAGAAAGATAAATGAATGTTTAAAGGATGAAAGATATTTCTATGAGAGATGCTTCAGTGAATAGAAGAGTTACCACACTAGCCTGCAACCATGCTACTGGAACCCAGAGCGCTCAATGGTTAAGAGCACTGACTGCTCTCCCAGAGGTTCTGAATTCAATTCCTAGAAACCACATGATGGCTCACAACCATCTGTAATGGGATCTGGTGCCCTGTTCTGCTGTTTCTGAGGAGTGTACTCATACACATAAAATAAATAAATCTTTTAAAGAAAAATATTGTGTTGGAGAGATGGCACAGCAGTTAAGAGCACTGACTGCTCCTCCAGAGGTCCTGAGTTCAAATCCCAGCAACCACATGGTGGCTCACAACCATCTGTAATGGGATCTGATGTCATCCTCTGGTGTGTCTGAAGACAGCTATAGTGTACTCTAGCCCACATCTCCAATCCACACACTCCAATGGGGAGATGGAGAGATGGAAGGCAGAGTCAGGAGAACTGACTCAAGGGCCATGAAGGCTGCAATTCAGGACTGATAACAGCACAAATAAGATTCCTTCTCTCAAAATATGATGGACAGCAAGATACAACTTGTCCTCTTCTCTTCACATGTGTGCAGTCTCAAGGCATCCACATCCACATGTGCTGAAAACACACATGAACTGTTTTTTTTAATTGAAAACTGATTTTTGCTAAATTTGGTCAAGTAAGCTGCATAATTTTTCAGCATAATTCTAATAGAGATAAGAGACGGTAGGACATGTTTTGCTGCTAAGCAGCAGGTAAAACTCTTTGGAAGGTGTCAGCTAGAGGCCCATGGATGATCTGAATGTAGCATTGCTATAAATGAGGAGGAACATGAAGTCTGAGTGATCCCCTGGACTGAGTCCATTAACCTCTCTGAACTTTATTTTCTCTATTGTGAGAGAGGTAATAATAATTCCCAAGCTTCAGTGTTGTTGGGAAATTAAAAATGCATTTAAAAGGCTCATCACAGGAGCTGGCACATTGTAATTGTTCAGTTAAGTTGGCTGCGATTACTGCTATTCAGCGGAAGAACATTATTGAACAATGCAAAGCACTGCTTAATAAGAAGTTCTTAAAAGTTTAAAACAAGTCTGTGAAATTATGTTGTGACTTTCCTTTAAAATATTAATTATAGTTGTCCACCATCTGTAATGAAAAAGGTACTAAGCATTAAAGAAACAAAAATGCAGTCATATAAAGCAACCTCTCTTCAAGACCCTTTCCAGAGGGTGGAGAATTACAATTGTCAGAGTTAGTTCAGCCATATATGAAGGAAATTAATGTTAAGTCTGTTTTTCCCCAAGTCATAATCTAAAGGGAATGAATATAATGTATACCATCAGCTCCCTTCACGAGAAATTACAGTCCACATAAAATAATGCATATACTTACACACCATAAACATACACAAATTGCTTACAAAACACACCATAATTATTTGCTTTATTATTTTTCAGATTACTGTGTACTAAGCCCTCACAGATTTCCTTTGGATGGTGGTTCAGATTGAATAGTCATTTATTTTTCTGGTCCTGTGCTGTTCAAAATAACAACAAAGAATACATTTCTCACATACCTATTCCTTAAAAATACTAGGCACCAAGCAGAATTTCAAAGATGCTAAAAATTCACTTTGTCCAAGAAAATTCTTTCCATTGTTTAGTGTTTTCACATCAACCACATATCAGTTTCTTCAGTTTGTACATAAACAGACAGACAAACAAACAGACAAACAATCATTTCCAAGTAAAAGAATTTACATGAGTTCATTTGTGGTTATGGAACATAATATGGTCAAACTACTCATGCACCGACTAACACAAGTTAATAGCTGTTAAAATAATTTGTGTTCTACCATTGTCTAGTCATTTAAATCATTATTTTTTCCTTGCTTAGCAACTTTAATTCTGAAGAAAGATACAAAGAAACCTTACATTATACTTGCTTCAGTTTCATCTTCAGTCATTAACGTTCTCTATTTCCCAGTGTCCTTTGCTAAGAAGCCCAGTTGCTGCCCCTTTCTGATTCTTTAGCTGAACGATGGGATAAAGATGTATCAGCTTATGAAGCCTTTATGGCTTTGTAAATTTTCATTACTTTTCTGTGTGTTTTATACATTATAATAGCTTGATCATCCAAAGCAGAGCTGATTGTGTCTCTTAGTTCTGAGTCATCATAAAATTGAGGAGAAACAAGTAAACAACAGCAAGTAAAACCATAACTGGTGTTTCCAATAGAGAAGTCTCTACAGAGGAGAGTGTAAACCAGGGAGGAGAGAAGGTAACTGCAGCAGAAGAGTTGCTTTAGTGAGTGGGTAATTATCTCCATTGAGTATGAAAGCAGTGGGATGGGTGCTGGATGCAGATTCAGACTACTCTTCACTTGTTTATAACTCATACTGGCTCTATGTGCCAAGAACTAGTATTTTGTATCTATATTTAATTAAATGTACAATTACTGAATGGATTTCAGTTTCTTTTCTAGTTAACTGATGTTGAGAGAATTTCAGTTTCTTTTCTAGTTAACTCAGAAAATGCACGAGGTTATTATTAATTACAGTCCATTAAGAATTCTTTTGCATTTTTTTGTGACATTGAACATCTTCTTTTGGTTATTTCATTATAGAAACTTCAACACTTGTTTGGTATTCATAGTCGTATTTTCCACACGAGTAAGTTGTAGTTTAGAAGTGTTAAATAATTCACTAAAGCTGGAACAGACAAAAAGTGATAAGGCTCAAGTGAAAGTAAGTTAAGTTTGTCTTGACCTTAAATCTTGTATTTAACTAAAAACGTATATACCATCAAGTGACTGCTGGAAACACCTATCTTACATTACTCTTTTGCATACATAAAATTACCAATCCTTTGACAAAATGAAAATACTGCAATTTATTTTGAACACACAGAAAAATTATAGGTTTTAAGAACTATTTCTGCATTACACATAATTTTATCTATTAGAAATAACTTATAGAGAGGGTTGTGTTAATATTTTGACATGAGAACTCTTGGAAACCACGTTTCCGTGGCTTTGTTTTTAATTATTGACCAGCACTTCTACTTATTTGACAGAATCTTATTTAGGTTGCCTTCAACTGGATTAATAACTTTAATAAAATATGATTTAGTAGGCAAAGGTTAATTGACTAATACTGTTGCCTTGCAGATCCAGGGGTCCTCTGCTACCTTCATTAGAGAAGTAATCTTGACATCAGTAATTAACTGCTTAAGTTTCCTGTATAAAATATACATAGAATTAGTAAGTAAACACTTGATCATAAAATTCCTTAACATTATTGTACATTTTAGCCATCTAAAAGGGAACATTGCATTTTCAATTTTTAGTATCACTATCTTCTTGTTCTATTTATTTAGTTTTTCCGATAAGTAGGATGATCAAACGAATAGATTCAGTCTTAACTTTACATTTTACCCAGCTGCCTATCAATTGTCAAATGTAATTGAAATAATTTTTTTCTAGCTGTAGTGTGTATTCTTTATTGATGTTGTTAATATTTATTCCTTTTTCTCTTCCTTTCTTCTTTTTCTGAAATAAATAACAACTAACCCATCTTCCTCTCGTATATTTTAATTCCACACTAACATTTCTCCCTGGCATTCCTTCCTTGGTGAATTGCTTCTTACCCCATGTATCCTGACTTGTAAAGTCACAGATCATCTCTGATGACACATAATCCTGGAATGGAGACAGAGAACTTTTCCAGGCAATGGAGTGCTACTAAAATTTCACTTCCTAGCTATCTTGATATTTTTGGTTTTCCAGAAGAGCTTGTCTGTATAACCTAGGCTATCCTGGAACTCACTCTGTAGACTAGGCTGTCTTCAAACTCACAGAGAGGCTCTGTTCTCTGCCTCTTGAGGGCTGGAATTAAAGGTTTGCACCACTACTAGCTGTCCATCTTTTATTTTGAGTGAAGAAACATGTAGCTTTCCTTCAAGACTATATTAGGGAAATGATATTTTCTGGATTTGTTGAATTTTAATGAACTTAGTTAACTTGTTTAGATGTGAATGGCATAGCAGAGCGCACATGTGGAGGTCAGAGGGCAGCTAGTGGAACGTGATTCCCTCTGTTCATCATGTTGCTCTGACAAATCAAACTCAGGTCTCTGGGATTTGAAGCAAGCACCTTTACTTACTGAATGATTGTTTCTGCTTATATAGAAAAATCAAAGTAATGTTTATAGTTAAGATAGCATATCTGGTAGAACACAGGTCATAAACATTTGCCTATAAAAACATGGCAAAGATGCTGTACATCTTTTTAGATTTATATTTATTTGAATATAAAACTATGAGGTGGTGCAACTTTGTAGCATCTAATACTATTTTAAACATTTGTTGATCTATTATAAAATTTTAAGAAGAGGTTAATAAAATGTTATCTTAAAAACAATGCCACTACTAAACGTACATACTTATTTGCATTTTAAGATATCAAAATAAACACTCCCTGTGTCAAATGCACTAATAAAAAAAAAGACCACTACTTTCAAATATTCAGTATCTCCTTTGAAACTACCAGTGTGACACAGAAGAAATGTTGTGCATTAAAATTTATCCAGAGTGTTTGAATTTTTTTAAAAAAAATTATAACTAGTATTACCCATATATGACATTTCCATATTGCTTTCTAACATCTTGAGTTTATTAGTGGGAAATGTAATTTGTGCTAATCAGCCTGAGGCAAAACGAGTGAGAAATTAACTTGACACAGACATTTGATGTCATAGTATTTCTCAGTTTGCAGTGCAGCCACAACATGGCAACCCAGAATAAACACACAGATCTTCAGTGTCACTTCCAATTACCACATTACTGCAAATAGCTGTAGCTTACTGAAAAGCCCGCCATGATTCATTATCTTCTGGGTTTTATCTGAGAAGGCATGCTTCAGCACCACACATGAAATGGCATGCTTGAAGATTCTGCACTCTCATTACAGACCTGAACCGTGATTTATGGTCTGTTTTCTGAAATAGTGTTTATCAATATTAATATGCCTCTGGAGTCATATTCGCTCAGGCTCTGCAGAGGCACCAAGAGCTGGCAAAGCTGTCTTCCCTCTGGTTCTCTGTTTACACCACTTTGTCTCACCAGGGACCAGGGATCAGAGACAGAGCTGGCAAGCAGCAACTCTTTGTCGTCACTTCTGTTTCTTCTAAGGCTTTGCTATTCTATGGTTTAATCTTTGGTTTCAGAAAATAACAGCTCTGAAAATACGATACACATATTCGACCATCACACTTTCTAAACAATGGTGATCTGAGAATGTATGAAAACTCTTTTTAAACTGGGATGTTTTGAAGAGCTGGATTGACAGCCTCTATATAAATAACTAAAGGTCTTAAATATGTTGGTTGTGACCTCCTACTTTCCATTTTACGTCTTCAATACTTAGCAACTAGTGGCATATGCTGACCCACTTTAAAATTGTCTGGTGCTGCAAGTTTTGTCAATGGTTCTGCTTCCCAGAACCTGTTATTTCTATATCAAAACTGGAACAGACATATCTACAGTGGTAGATAATAGTTATCTCTTAAGGAACAGCTCACCACAAACCTCAAATGTCATGGAAAGATCTCTGGTATCTCCTCGTGTGTGTATTGATGTATGCATATTCATGCATGGATGTATGATAAGGTGGTGTGTTCAGTGCATGTGATGAGCGGAAATGAGCTATCCATGAGAGGAATGGTCCTTGCTTGTGGTCATTTTCATTAATTTGGTCTTTGGCAGCTTCATGTGTGCATGAGACCCATTTTTGTTACACACACACACACACACACACACACACACACACACACAAATCCTTTCAGCACCTCTTCTTGCCCTCTAGCTTCACCAGCATGTCTCTTACCCCATCTGCATCTGACTTTCATGTGGGTTTGTTGTGCTTTCTTTTGCTTTGTGACTTAATGAACTTTACCAGGGCTACCTGTGAGAGCATGGATATGGTATCAGCCATTGTATCATGGATGGCTCACCACTGTCTCACCACACAAGAGAATGACTTCTTCTCCCACATGATCCTTGACATTAGATCCACTGAGTGAGCCAGGCGCCTATGATTCCTCTCCTATCAATGACTGAAGATGTAGAATTCTTGATATAGACAATTGCAGTTGCTGGGAGTCCATGTTTGTCATGGCTGTGCCATGCCCTCAGGACATTTCATTGATCTTTCATTGACCTTCTCCCCACCGTTGGTATTTTAAATCTTCCTTTCTCCTCTTCTGCCATGTTCCTAGGGCCATTTAATGCTTGATATCAATGACATGTCTGGCTTGAGGCTAATGTCTTCTAATCACTTGTTTTCTGCAACTTGACTACTTAGGGGTCTGTGTATTAGCTGTTGTTCTCTGCAGGGAAAAGTTTCTTGGATAAGGCTTCTTTGATAAGGTCGGGCTAAGAGTTAGTGTGTGGGTATAATCAAAAGTATCTAGGAAGCAGTTTTATAACATATCTGCATAGGAAAGCCAAAATAGGCTCACTCCTCATGCCTACGATGTTCTCAGCCATGAGAATTTGAACTGGTTCTACAGCACCAGGTGTGAGATGTCTCTCCTGTGGAGTAGGTCTCAGAACTTTCCCAGCTTTTCTCAGTCAATCGCCTGTATGTTTACTTACAGTATTATGTATGCTAGCCAATAAGAAGACAGCTTCCAGCTTAGTTCACCTATAGTTCTCTGTGTTCTGCATACTGCTTTTGTTTGTTTGTTTTGATTTTTTTGGTGTCTTCAGTAGTTGGTTCTGATTGTGGAGCTCTGGCCAATAACTAAGGATAATAGTTATAACCTGTAAAACTTAGGAACCTCTAGATACTTAATGGTCAACCATTCTAAACCTGACACCATAGATTTCATTTAGTAATTCATAATATCTGGGATCAGAATTATCCACTCATGCATGGCACCTTCTTGTTGTGTTTTTTTTTTAAACTTATGTTTTCAATTACCTTATAAAGAGTAGGTTTCAATGAGTCCCCTTTATACCTTCTTAGATTTTTGCTAATATTCTTTCTTTTCCATTCCTAACCCTATCTTATTAAAACTGTGCTACCTTCAGAATTGTTTCTGTTTATCTTCATATGTCATGCCTTCTATCATTGCCAGCTCTTTTAAAACTACATTCTTGGCCACTTTCATTACTTCTACAACTCATACATTGCTATATTGTGTAGCTAGTAAGCTCTAGGGATCCCTCTTTTCATGTTATCCTAGCACAAAGATTATAAAGACATGGTGTTTTTTATATGGTCACAGGGGATCTGAACTCAGATCCTCATGCTTGGATGTCAAGCACTTTACCAACTGAGCCTCACTTTTAGCCTGAGGTCCATGTTCTTTTGCCTACTGTGCTAATAATTCTGAGATATGTATAATCTAAAGGGTTCTAAAAGCTTTCCACTGCACTATTAATACACTATTTGATGATACACTGTTTCCTTAACCCTTTTACAACTTAGCAACCCCTCTTATTATTTCAAAAGTGTATTTTGTGCTAGAGTGTTCTATTCAAGACTGGCTTCTAAAAGGGTGTCAACTAATCACTGTCATCTAACGAAACTACTTTAGATTTTATACGGTTGTTGAACTAAATAATAAACCGGACTTCAAAATAATGACATCCAGGAGAATGAGGAGCTTCATAGTGCAACAGAGACCTAGCAGTGACAGACTGGATAAGAACCCCAGCTCCCTGGAAGGTTGTTGGAACATCCACTAGGAAATGGTGAAGGGAAAGAAAGAGGAAAAGGGAAATTAGGAGACTACTTTTGATGTAATTACACATTTGGTGACTCATGGCTAGAGGATAGAAGGAGTGAACTGTATGGAACCATGAGCAAATGAAAACTATCAACCTGGCAAACTAAGATACCACAAGGGATACAACACCAGCTATGATGAGTGTTCCTTCTCTGGGAAAGCCGGTGATGCAGTTTTTATGGACTCTTTGTAGTCTTTTACACAGGACAGTGGTCTTCTTTGCTTCAGTGACAGCAGACGGTGTGCCAGAGAAATACAGATGGAGCTAAGGATTATACTCACAACATTTTAGCTTATTGAAGGGAGAGCTGTTTATTTGCTTAAGAGTTTTGTTACATCATTCTGCTCTATCAGTGAGAAGCCTGGTTGTTATCTTAAATGTTTTAATTCTGTGAGTGTCCCTTAAAGATGCCAAAGTTCATAGATTAAAAACTTTCAAGTTTGAATGTAGATGTTTATTACGTGATCAAATGCAGTCTTATATTAGAATGTATGAAAGAGCCCTGCTTCTAAATCACCTGGAAGTCTTGTATTTTAAAATCTATAACCTATATATAGCAATTTATAGAAGGCAAAACACCATCATGAATACTCAGAATTTATTGTTTTGTACATGATGATTGTCTTAGAAAGCTAAGCCTCAAATGCAACCTTGAATCAGTTCTAACCATTACTTCTAGGAAATCTCTCTGAGATATTGAACTTCTTAAATTTCTGTAGTAGAAAGCAAGTTATATTTAGCTGTTTCTCAAAGCTCCTCCAGAACAGTGGGGAAAATGCAACTATGTTCCTTTCCTAGAATGTCACGTACTTTCTGCAGAAAGATTTCATAATTAAGATTACATTTAAGGGGGATTTGTATGTCTTTCTGGCTACATATGAAAGGTAATGCTCTCAAAGCCTGCTCAGCACCACAAATGAAGATGGCAAACAGAGAGAATACTCTTGTTGTGCTTTTTAAGGGTAGGAAAGGGGCATGAGGAGGGCAAATTTAGGAGGCCTGGAGAATCTACTTCCCTTTTGCTGAATTACTTCTGTGTTTCCAGTCTTTTAGCTTTAATGTATAGTAGATTTTAAAGGATATGAGGCCAACCTCTGGAGTCTCTGTAATCTGCTACTTTGAATGCCAGAGACACCTTTCTGTAATTTTGAAAACCAGCAAGGAAGGACTTGTACACAGTGTCCATTTTTCATCCATGAGATTATTCATTTGTCTAAAAAATAAAAGTCAGAAAATTTTCCATATGAAAGAATAAACCCCAAAATTTCTTTGTTTCATTAAGCGTTGCTAGTCACACATACTTGCAAGACTGTGGAACCCACTATAACAATTTATCATATAAGAGAATGGATTGATTAGATTAAGCACATATTCTTTAAGACTTGGCTTAGTCTCTTCTGCAGTTCAAAGACTTTGGAAAAGCAATACATTTGGAAACTCAGGCGTACCAGACCTTTGGTATATTACAAGATTGTAATTTTCCTACAGATGTAGCAAACATCACAGAACATTCAAAATTTGGGGTGTAAAAAAACTAGAGACTTGGCTAGTTAGAAGAAAGTGCACAGGTGTTCACAAATTCTTATGTGAGGTCATCTTTAGGTTTCTAAAAACAAGGAACAGGTTTTTCATTTCCTGCCACTGGAGGTTTTACAACTCCATGCAATACTAGGTTTAAAAGAACCCAAGTCTTTCTTCTGTCTTGGTTTTTGTTCTGCATCATGCTTGTTTCTATGACTACTATAAGAACCCACTATCGAAAAAGCCCCACAGTGTTGAAAGTTTCAAGTCAGTCTACTTGGTTCAGGTAAAAATGCTCTTGAATGTTGTCCTCTGGGAAGACTAGCCATTACCATTTTCATTGGAGCTGTGACCACTTGCTAGAGACCTTCAAAATTAAGACTGCTAATATTCCCTTGTAAATGAAAGGGGTGTGAAATGTCAAAACTTCACCTGAGACTCTACCTGCTCCTTTCATATCCACGTAGCTATATACAAACAGCCCAAAGTTCACTTGATGTCATCTTCTCCAGAAGCAATAGAGCACCTAGTTTGGAAAGTTAACTGCGAAAAGACTCTACCAATGTAAGCATGGCAAAGTCATGATTTGTGCTGGAATAAAATTTCTGCATGTGTGGCTAATTATATATTATATATAATATAACATAATATATATACATATATATATCCATTATTGCCTTTTAAAAAGTTAATAGTGTATAGTGTTCATTGGATTTGCCTATCACTTATTTTGTGTTCTTTTTCAACTTCTTTTGGATAAGCAATGAAGTTACTCCTTTTCAGATTTTATAAATCAAAATAGAGATATAAGGCCAAAGACATTCAGGGATCTGTCCAAAATGACAAAAAAAACCCTCACCAAATTGAACATATGAAATTCTTAGAATATTCTTTTCTTAGAGCATAATATTAATGCTATTTTGACATACAAAAGATTTATATGAATTTGTAGCTCATCTTCTAGGCTAAAAAGGCTTCTGAGAGTGATCTTTGACCTGCCTTTATGAAGAGAAAGGCATGTTTGAATATGGTGACTGACCATCCTGTTGAAGACTCATTATCTACAGCGAGAAGTTCCTCAACAGTTCTGAGACTGCTGATGTAATTAGTGCATCCAATTCAGGAATTTAATTGAATGATTTTTCTGTCAATGGTAAAAGAAAACAGTCTTACAGACTGGAATGAACTATTCACTTCTAGTAGTGTAAAAGATTAGGAAAATTTCTTCATTTATCAGGAGTGCTCTTGAGATTCAGTATTTCCTAAAACATTTTCTCTTTGGACAGAGTTTTCTCCTCATTATATGTCCTCCATCAGTGCAGACATATGCAAATGACAATGAATGAAATCATTTTGGATTTCATTTCTTGACTGTTAAATGAAGAGTAATACATTAAAGTGTCTTTTGGTAAAAATAGCATAGTGGTCTATAATTGTGAAACTCTCATAACCCCTTTGAAGTGTCTTTTCCATAATTGGTATGGCATTAAGAATGGGGAACAAAACTCCCCAGAGCCTTGACTCATAGAAAGGCCCTCCTATTCTCCTCTACAAATCCCATTTCTTCTTCAAGGGATTACTATATGCAAGGGTGTATAAAATCTATCATGACCTCTGTTTTCTCGACAGTGATATTTACTATAATTTGATAGATATCAACTGCACATGTAACTAATATCATACTGGATATAATAACTTTCAAAATATATAATTAGACTTTTAGAAGTGGAGACAATTCAACACATCTTCATTGTTTGCTTAATATCATGCAATTTTTTTTTAAAATGACATGAAATATGAACCCAAACTTTCACAAAACAAAGCTCCATGATGGATTATAGTGACGTTTGAGAGCTCCATCTTAGAGTGCATGTTGATGTGGCATCTGGCTAGAATTGTGTGATTCTGAGTACTGAATATAGGGTTGGCTTTTAGGCCACTTGGTCAGTAAACCTTTGTGTGAATGCATGGCATGACTCATTTCTTCTTCATGTGGTTGAATATATCACTTGATTTATCTACAGATTTAGATGCCAACTTATGAAGAGAAGAAAGGTGAGAGGGAAACTACAGGTGTTATTAGACTGTCAGGGAGAGCAAAGAAGAAAAAAATGATGTTGGACAAAGAAACAGAACCTTTTTGATCTTTATTCTTTTAAATGTCAAAATGACTTATAGGAAGTTTGGCAAGGGAGTCTGAGAAGTACAGAGATCTAAGGAACACCGGGAGCCTGTTTCTGCCTTAGAATGTGTGTATGAATGTGATTATATAAAGGATCTTCTGTGAGCTCTTGGTTATTATGATGGATTTTCTGAGGGTATTATTAAAAAGTGGACACGTTAAAACTGGGGATATAAAATATAAAACTTGCAAAACTGTTGTTTTAGGGAAGTGTGCAAAAGGATTATTGTGATGTATAATTTAGTTTTGTGACCAGGCTAGATGCAGCCAGAAGGAGGATGGGAGTACAGAAAAGAAACCCCAATTTTAACCTGACATTATATTTTAAAAATTGAGTATCAACGGGCGTGGTGGCCCGGTGTAGTATGAATACAGAGTCAAAATGTCTCACACTTTATTATCCCTGCCTTTGGTGTGTGTGTGTGTGTGTGTGTGTGTGTGTGTTTTGTGTGTGTGTGTGTGTGTGTGTGTGTGTGTGTGTGTGTGTGAGAGAGAGAGAGAGAGAGAGAGAGAGAGAGGGAAAGACAGAGAGACAGAGAGACAGAGACACACAGAGAGACAGAGACACACGCAGAGAGAGACAGAGACAGCAAAAGAGAATTACCTGATTTTCAGATAGAGGGACAAATGAAACCTATTTATATTGTCAATGAAATCAGCATATTATTTAATTTATAGAAATTAAATTGATGTATTTTAAAAATTAAATAGTATTTCCCTGTTTCTTGTTTTATCACATATTTTATCTTTTGACCTAGATATAACCCCTTACATATTTCCATTCCCTAGGTATCTTTAGAATGCTGTTTTCTTTTTTATTTTGGTATAACTGTCATTAGAAGACACCCATGGAGATGTTTAATTTAATTGAGTTAACTTTTCGTAGTAGTAATGACTTGTTCTATCTTCCAAAATTAAATTTACAGGAATATTACATTGAGATGCATATCAGTGTTATTATATGTATCATGAGAAAGTCTGAATAGAGATCAAATAAACAACACATAATTATCATAATTTTAGTAATTCTGCACACATTATTTTACCTTAACATATAACCTGATCATCCACAAAGCATTTCCTAACTTTCCTATATTTTTAATTGTCCTCATCCAGCATTTGAAGTTTCTTGGGCAGCATAGTTTCAAAAGACAAATGTATGTAGCTATTGTAAAGAAGGAGTATGTATAAGAGAATAAAAGAGTCACCAGCTCCAGAAAATGATGGATCACATGCATCAATGCTGGCAAAAGCATCAGTGACCTAATTCCAGCCTGAGCTGCACTCAAAAGGGTGGGTTGTAAAATAATCTTAAATTTGAGAATAGGGGCTGTGGCATAGACATAACTTATCAAATGATCATAAACTTGGAGCTGAGCTCATGTGTCAGCCACAAAGTTTCATATCAGATGTTCTTTCTATAGATTTACATTTCCCTTCTGTTCCTTGGTGTATATTTTTGACAAATCTAGAGATCATTCTAGAGATATACCTCAGTCATTACTCTTTGTATTACTCAAAAAATGTGTAAAACCTAAAGTGGGTACAAATATCCCTACAAATGTCTCCCTTTTCTAAAATGTGAGCTCCCTAACATAGCTACAAAGTGATTATGAAGAATTGTCACATAACTATATCAGTGTGTCAATCAATGTATCAAACAGGGTGGTAGACTTTACACATAGGGAGATTTGTTTTTTATGAGAAAATATTTTAAATGTGTAAACATAAATTATTTCTTAGCTTATTGAACCTGATGCAAAAGTTTAAAAAGAAACTATACAAATAGAATATGAATGAACCCACCAAATCTTCCTTTATGTTTAATTAATGCCATTTTTTAATTATATTGGAATTATCTATGAAATCTTAGTCATTGTGCAAGTCATTGTTACACCTATTATGTAAGAGGTCCAAAGGCAGACAGGTTTTTAATATTGAATATCTGAGTCAGAATTCCAAAGAAGAGATGAATAGAGGTCATTTCTTCATGTTGAAAGCGTCATCTTCTTTAATAAACCATCTATGAAAATGTTTTGTAGTAATGTTGACTGTTTTGTAAAATTTTAATTTCATTCATCAGCCCGAGATCAAAACATACAGAATCTGTGGTTTCCTGGAAAGCTATGAATGCATTATAATCTGAAAATCAGAGAGATAGTAATATAAAACATGAAATAAACAAAATTATGCTTCATTCAAAAGTGGCATGACTGAGTCCTGAGAATTAAACAATAAAGTGGTATCAAACTGGAAAGCTGACCAGACCCTATACTGTAACTCCAAGTGCCAAATGCATTAGTCTCATGCATATCAATTAAAGAACAGAAGACAAGGATCAATGAAACAACTACTAGAAATAGGCAGTTGTGTCAAATGAAGTAGGTGGCACATTGGAAATATGTTGCTGGCCTTCATTTTATGAAAATAGAAAATATCTGAGAATAATTTGAGTGTTGGAAATACATCTAGAAATATGAGTGGTATATAATGTTGGGTTTGATTGACATAAAGGTAGAGAAAATATGGGCATATAGATTACATTATTTTAAATTATGAAAAGCAGACTAGAACTCCTAACAATCAGAACACCTAAACGATTTTTTTCTGTAATGTGACCTAGAAGATAGTGAAATATAAGAAGCCAATAATCCCCAACACTTGCTCATTCACTTAATAATTTTAATAAATTTAAACCAATACCAAATTCTGTTTTTTTGAATATCCTGAAATATTGATATGTGTTTTTTAGAGAAAAAATAGGATTAAAAAGCTGCTCAAAATACTCTCTAAGATAATTGTCTGATAAGGCGCTCACTCTGTGAGCCCTTTGGGACTCCTGATTCCTACTGATGTCCATTGCTCTAGAACTACTGTGTAAGAGATAGCTTTTATTCATGGCTCAAACAAATCTGCATAACCACCAACTGACATTAAGAAAAAAATGTGTCTTTATTATATGCAGGGGAATCCTCTGGGTATATGCCCAGGAGTGGTATGACAGGGTCCTCTGGAAGTGTCATGCCCAATTTTCTGAGGAACCGCCAGACTGATTTCCAGAGTGGTTGTACCATCTTGCAGTCCCACCAACAGTCTAGGATGTTCCTCTTTCTCCACATCCTCGCCAGCACCTGTTGTCTCTTGAGTTTTTAATCTTAGCCAATCTGACTGGTTTGAGGTGGAATCTCAGGGTTGTTTTGATTTGCATTTCCCTGATGACTAATGATGTTGAACATCTCTTAAGGTGTTTCTCGGCCATCTGAATTTCTTCTGGTGAAAATTATTTGTTTAGCTCTGTACCCCATTTTTTGATAGGGTTATTTGGTTATTTGGAGTCTAACTTCTTGAGTTCTTTGTATATATTGGATATTTACCCCCTGTAGGATGTAAGGTTGGTAAAGATCTTTTCCCAATTTGTTGATGGTTGTTTTGTCCTTCTGACTGTATCCTTTGCCTTACAGAAACTTTGTAATTTTATGAAGTCCCATTTGTCAATTCTTGATCTTAGAGCATAAGCTATTGGTGTTCTGTTCAGAAACATTCCCCCTGTGCCAATGTCCTCCAGGGTCTTCCCCAGTTTCTTTTCTATTAGTTTCAGTGTGTCAGGTTTTATGTGGAGGTCCTTGATCCACTTGGAGTTGATCTTAGTACAAGAAGATGAGAGTGGGTTAATTCGCATTCTTCTGCATGTTGACCTCCAGTTGAACCAGTGCCATTTGTTGAAAAGGCTATCTTTTTTTCCACTGGATGGTTATAGCTCCTTTATCAAAGATCAAGTGACCATAAGTCTGTGGGTTCATTTCTGGGTATTCAATGTTCATAGCAGCCTTATTTATAATAGCCAGAAGTTGGAAGGAGCCCAGATGTCCCTGAAAAGAAGAATGGATACAGAAAATGTGGTATATTTATATAATGGAATACTACTCAGCAATTAAAAATAATGAATTCATGCAATTTGTAGGCAAATAGTTGGATCTGAAAAATATCATCCTATGTGAGTTAACCCAATCACAAAAGAATGCACATGAAATGCAATCACTGACAAGTGTATATTAATGAGCCCAGAAGCTCTGAATATTCAAAGCACAATTAGCAAGTCAAAAGATTCCCAAGAAGGAAGGAGAGGACTCTGGTCCTGAAAGGACTGGATCCAGTTTTGCAGGAGATTATCAGAATAGAGCAGAGAAATGTTGGGGTGGTGATTGGGGAATAGGCAGGGGGTGGGGCGGGGTGGAAGAGGACATATGGGACATATGGTGAGGGGGGAACAGGGAAAGGGGAAAGCCTTCGGAATGTAAACAAGGAGTATAGAAAAGAAAAAAATTGTAAAAAAAAAAAAAAGAAAGGAAGAAAAAAGAAAAAAAATGACCTACTCATTAAAGCCTGGATATCTAGAGTATTTATTTGACTACAACCAGATTGTATTCAACCTTCACATTTCATTAATATGTCACAAAGGACAATGGAGTGTTCCAGTGACCCATATCATAGATAGCATATCTGTTTAGACTCCTTTCTACTCTACCTCTGTGTCAACCATGACTGAGGAAATCACTGGAAGTCTGAATTCACACTCTGTCTCGAGGTATAGTATGTGTGAAGAAGAGAATATAAAGGTGTAGATGTGGATGCATCAGGGAGAGGGGAGGATCTAGGAGGAATTGGTTGAGGGGAAATTGTAATGAGAATATAATGTATGAAAAATATTTATTTTCAATAAAAATGACAGGTTCATCTCTGTTAAAATATACACAATGAATCATATGATGAATGTTATCACCAGGGGATGTCCTTTTAAATATGTTCTTTTCCCACATTTCTTTAGCTTGTAATTAAATATCTAGTGCAATCTAGGACAGTGGTAATTTTTTTATCTATGATGATTATCAGAATTAGCAATAATAGTTGCAGTTGTGTATATTTCTTTGAGCCATAAATTGCATTTATGTCATTGGAACTCAGCAAGATGTAATCCTCTTCATCCACAGTGTTGGTTGTCAGTCCTATTCTTTCTTGAACTATCACCCTTATAGCACATTTTTTAGGGCAAAATTTTTATCTGTGTATGTGATCAATCAGAAGAGACACTTTTAAATATAGTATGCTTATTTTCTTAGGAATCTTGTTCACAAGTACTTATTGAAGATCAGTAATAATTAATATTTTTAAAACTTATGGTGGGAAACCTTTGCCTGACCAAATTCTCTTGACATACATATGCTGTTGTGGTTTCCATCTTGAGTGGAATAGCCTGCACATAGCTTACTTAGAAATGATTAATGTGTATGGTCTCCTCCAAGTCCTAAGTACTAAGAATCTTGACTAATGTGGGGAAATTTAGACTATTTCCCTGGATATGCCAGAGGCAGCATAACTAGAAGTAAATGTTAATTTGTGTATGCATGTTCAAGGGTGTGTGCATGAACATCGCTTAGAGAAATGTACAAACTCTTTAAACTTGCAACTGAGTTGAAATCTTCTTAGCTTTTGTAATGTGTGTGAGTGTGATATTTAGTTCTTCTTTGCCTCATTACTTCATTGATGAAAAGAAGCGCGTGATGTTTGTCTTTGAAGCTTATAAACAGATGAAAATGAAGCATTGCCTTATAGATGCTGCTACCCAAAGCCATTGTCATTCTGATTAGAAAGTTCCAGGTGCACAGGAAACATCAAGTGATTATACTCATTACAATTCTGCAATAATGTCATTAAAATAATTAAACAGTGTATTTTAATTTGATTTACTCGAGGAAGAGAGGGTGCTCAAAGTTAACTACAGTCTTCATTATTTATTGTAAGAAATCTGTCTTTTTGTTCTCTATTTTAAATTTTAGTGTATCTGCAGAAATATATGCACATTTTTTAATGTATATTTTTTTCCTTAAATAATGTTCACTTACACATCACTGGTCAAGGTGTGGATCTGGCCACCTATGACCCATCAGCCAGTCTTATCCTGTCAGGTGGTCTGACAAGTTGTTAGAACTGTCAAATCTCTTCCCTAGGAACACCCCCCACCTCCTCCACCCATGTCCTTACTGGTTCCTCCCTGCTGTTGTGCCTCAGTCTTGAGTTGTGATTGGAAAAGATGAGTAAACAGAACTCAAAGAGTGACCAAGTTCGAAACATACTAGTTAGTGTCAAGTGGCCAAGCATAGAAACATAAAAACTGTATTTTTATATCCTCCTGGTTTTGGTTACTTGTGGAACGGTAGGACTCATAAGCTACTCCCATCGAATCCCAAGCAACATATTAATAAAATATCTTTTTCTGATTTTTCACAATGGATTTTGTGCTTTTCTTTGGCCTGTTGAGGATGAGTCACAAGACCTGAATTGGGGAACAGAGTGTGACTCCCAAATTTGGTAACAGTATGTATAACCTGGGCTCAACCCTAAAACACTAAAAACACTACAAGAAAGGTTAATATGTATCATCAAATGAAAGAATTTTAAACAATATCATGGAATACATCAAAATAACGTCTCCATGAAATATAACTTAAATCTTTATTTCCGCAAATTTTAGAATAACTAGGTCACATTAATACGTAAAAACATTACAAATGCTACTACACTTCCCTCATTCTAGGACTTTATTATGCATATTGAATAGATGCTTGCCCACCCCTCCACAACAATTATAAAACCAAAGTGTTATTACACTCCAAGAGTTTTAAAAAAATCCAGCTTGAGGAAAAAAAATCTGAATGTTCAGTAAAATTTCATACTAGTTGTATTTAACTATTTAGCTATGTTGCTAGAGTGCTCTCCACAAATTTAATTAAAATAAATGCCACAAGACTTGAATATGTTACAGAATAATGGAATCTAAGTCAGTTTTAATGTGAACATACTTCTCTGTAATTAACAGTAATTATTTCTAATTGTTTCCTCTTTTTTTCTCTGACGCATATAGTTTTTTATCGTTGATTTACCTTGATTGAGTCTGCTTTTCATTGGTGATTATGGATTTGGGTCTACTTCCCACTGGTTATTGAGCTTTTCCTATGCCCAACCTGTTTCTATCTGATTATCCTTAAGTTCCCCTGATGTGAACTTGATGAAAACCAAGTAGGGGGGCATACAAATTGAAAAAAAAATGAAAGTTAAAAAAAAAAAACAAGCTATTGTTGAAAGGAAACAAATGTTTAGCAAGCGATGACTGCTGCACTGTATTTTCTCTCTTCCCTACAATCACTTCAACCCCCAGAAGCACTTTATGCATAATATATATACACATATATATGCATGTGTTTCTGTATGTGTGTGTATGTCGTCAGAGTTTTCAGGCCTTCAAAAATCTAACCATAAACTTTCCTTTTTAATTAAGGAATTTTCTATTGGAGTATACAGCACAGAAGCAGTAAACTATGTAAAACTGGGTTATGTTCTCTAGAGGGTAAACATCAGAATCATTATCCCAGCCCTCTGCCTTTGCATTCCAGAAATTTGTGAGGACAAAGGGTTGCAAGTATTTGCTTTTGAAGGTCACTGGGAGAAATCTTACCATGGAGTTCATAGACTGAGTGATAAAAGGGGAGAGGAGCCATAGGGGCGAAAACAATTATAAAGCAATTTAGAAGATTTTGCTACTATGACACCAACCAGGAAGGTGAGGAGGAGAGTAAAGGCAGGGAGGACAGTTATGACGCCCAAAGCATAGTGTTTTAAGTGTTTTGTTTTGTTTTGTTTTGTTTTGTTTTGTTTTGCTCTATTCTCTTTTACCTGATGCTCCTGCTATGGGTTCAAGCTATGTCTCCTGACAAATGAATAGTCACAGAAGTGTCTGAAAACTAGAAACATGTATTTTGTTTTAGAAAATACACTTTGTTGGCAGAAAACTTGAAAGGGGAAAAGAAGAAAGTTACTGTAGTCAACCCTCTACCACTGAGCAAGCATATCCATGCATTCACACCACCACGCTGCAGTTCAGTTTTTGAAATATGGGCAAAAGGGTTTTATTTTCCTCTTGCCATTATTCTCCAAATATAAATTATACCACCTAATGGCCAACTATTGACATTGTACTATAGGATGTAGCTAATCTATGGATGACTTTAAACTTATAGGTGGATATGTTGGTGTGTTAAGTAAAAATGTTACCATATTGGATGAGAGAATTGAAAGACCCATTTTGGGGAAAATAAGTTTGAATGTACTCCAGCAGAGTAACTGGGCAAGTTTGAGTTTATCTGGTAGAGGGAAACAAAGGGGAATTTGGAAGGGAACATAATGATACAGAGAATTTGGAAGGACAATTGTGTCAGTATAATTTTTGCTTATATTTATAATAAAATCCTGGGGGCTGGAAAGATGGCTCAGCAGTTAAGAGCACCAACTGCTCTCCCAAAGGTTCTGAGTTCAAATCCCAGCACCCTCATGGTGGAAGGAGATTTAGCGCCCTCTTCTGATGACTGAAGATAGCTACAGTGTACTTACATATAATAAATAAATAAATCTTTTAAAAAATAAAATAGAATCCTGGTTGTAAATATTTATTATTAGAAAAATAAATATGTAAATTTCCAAAATATATATATGCATTTATGTATGTATGTATGTATGAATGTATGTATGTATGTATGTATGTATTTAGAGACAGAGTTTAATTATGAAGTTCTGCTTGGAACCCTCTATGTAGACCAAGCTGGTCTAGGACTCACAGATATCCACTTGCCTTTTCCTCCTTGGTCCTGGATTAAAGGGGTTAAAGGTATGTGCCACTGCACCTGGCTGAATATATGTGTTTAATTTATAAGTTTACAATAAGCCTACATGCTTGTTAGACTTTAAACTGGTTGAAAATAAAGATAGTTTGTGTCTTAGTTTCTCTCCTCTTGCTGAGATAAAAGTGCTATAACAATAACCTACTTAAGGGACAACAGGATTATGTGTAAAGTTCACACATACGAGGCTCTCAGGTATTTGCACAATCAAATCACAACAGTACCCATTCCAACATATAAGGACTTCATCTTAATCTAATTATATCTGCAAAGAGCCTTTTACAAGCAAGGCCACAGTTTCCAACAGGCATAACATTTTAGCAGACACGATGTCTAACATACTTGCCAGTCCTTAAAGCAGAAGGACACATAACCACTTCTACTATTTTATCCACCAGGCTGTTTTTCTAACTCTATGTATTTGGGCCTAGATTCGTTGGTTCCATTTTATTTGCCGTCCTAGAGATACTGTTGCCTGACAGATTTGACTAACAAGAAATTCTCATACCTGGTCATCATCAGATACATTTATTGATTAAGCTAAATCACTAGAGCCCAACTTAGAGAGAAGACTTCAGCTCTGCTTAAGGTTCACGATGGTTAACTTCTGTCTTCAGTGGAATAATGAGTGGTTAGGGAGGGGAAAGGATACTTTTAATTATCCTTTAGTAGTAGTAATATGACAATAATATGACAAGTAAACACCTTAACACTGAAGTCTCATGATGACTTAGGAGAAGACAAGCTTTAATTTGACCCTGGACATCAGAGTGTGAGCTGATATGGTAAAAAATAAATACTAACCAATGAGATGTGCAGTGGCCAAATCTTAACACTTCATGGCTAGTGTCTTATGGTTTTCATTTTTGTGAACATACATCTTGAGAAAGGTAACTCATAAAGGAAATCATTTAACCGGGGCTCCATTACAGTATGAGAGGTTCAGTCCATTATCATCCTGGTGGGAAGCACGACAGATACGGTTTTAGAGGATCCAAGAGTTCTACACCTTGATCCAAAGACAGCAGATGACACTGATTCCACACAGGCAGAGCTTGACCATAAAAGTCTTCAAAGCCCACCTGCATAGTGACACATTTCCTCCAAAATGGCCACACCTACTCCAACAAGGCCACACCCCCTAATAATTTCATTGTGGCCAAGTATTCAAATGAATCTATTGGGGCCAAAACTATTCACAACACCACATCTGGTAAAATTTATTCTTGACAGAGACACCAGATTGAAGTTATTAAAGAGACGTGAATGGAGCCAATGAGAAGTTGTCTAGGTTTATGGTGGATGATCACAAAGTAAATTTAGAGCTGTAGAGAAAGCCCTGTGCTTTAAAGCTTTGGTTGCTATTCCAGGGAACCGAGGTTCAATTTCCAACACCTATTTAAAATCCATAAATCCATAGACTGTGTGAAGACAAGGCACCACAAACACAAAAATACAATGAAAAAAATTGAAAATAAAAACTGTCTATAATCACAGAGTGGGATACAATATTTCCTTAGACAAGAAATGTTGTATATCTCAAAATGGCTGGTAGATGACCGTGAAAAGATGCATATCTCAAAGATAGTTAGGAAAACTGAGATACTAGAGAGTAGGACATGTAAGAGGACATCAGTAGGCATTCAAGAGCTCAGAGTTTGGTTGTAATTTATTGTGATGAAACCACCCACAGGCATAAAAAATAAAGGTTGTTTATAGAAGTAAGACTATCCATTGATTTATCTTCACATTCAATTCAAATCCTAAATATTTTCTAACAGCCTCATTAATGCCAATACTCTGCCCTCCCAACTATCACTTTCCTTCTACCAAACAATACTGCCTAGCAAAAGGTTTGGTTTGGTAGCTGTATTGATTTATTGTGGCTAAAATAACAGTGTACAACAAATTTGATAGCTTAGAACATAGACATTTCTCATATTTCTGAATGTCAAAAGTAAAAAATCCAGGTGTTCCTCTCTGAAGTTTTATGGTGTGTGTGTGTGTGTTAATGTGAATGAGTGGATGTTGTCTGTATCCTACCAATTAAACAAAGTATTTAAGTTTATTATCAAATTCTCATACATATATGTTTGATCGTAATTATGATTCTATGACTCTCTCTTACTTTTTACTTTAATTATGTATTATATATTATATGTATATACATATAATATATATGTGTATATTCACACAAGTGTAGGGGTCCACAGAGCCAGAGGTGTTGCTACACCTGAAGCTGGAGTTATAGGTGATTGCTTACTACCTGTATTGGATACTGAAGTCCAATCTTCTGGAAGAACAGTGAATATGCTTAATAACTGAGATATCTTTTCAGCCTTTATGACTCTGTCTTAAAGCTGTCCCCACTTGTCCTCTCCCATATTCCTCATACAGCATCTTTTTACTTCTGTGTATTTTTTCATATTAAATACTATAATTGAGAGAGACCACTGACTCTCTGGTTGCATTCTTCTTCTAAGCATAAGAATAACTAGTTCCATCCAGTTTCTCATAAATAATATAATTTCCTTCTTTATGTTGGAAAAGTCTCTCTCTCTCTCTCTCTCTCTCTCTCTCTCTCTCTCTCTGTGTGTGTGTGTGTGTGTGTGTGTGTGTGTGTGTGTTTTAACACTACTGCTCTGTAGTATTGCTTGAGGTGTGTGTGTTAATTAGAGGGCTGCAGCGTTAGGAAAGTTGAGAAGTACTGATATAGCAAATAAGTTTTTATTTAACTTTGGCTTTCTATAGCTGGGCTAATTCATATTTCTACCAATCTGAGAAGGGTAGAATAGTCACCCTGGATGGAGTGAGGTGTAATTTTGAATTTAGTTTTTATTTACATTCCTATTGAATATTTCCTTGCGTATTTATTGGCTGCTTAGACTCATTCATTGAAAAGCAATTGTTCCATTTATTTCCCCACTTACTGATTCAGTCATTGTAGTTTTGCATTTAGCTTTTTGAGTTCATTATATGTTCTGGTTATCCATCACCTGTCTAGTGAATTCTTGGTAAAGATTTTCTCCTATGTTCTTAGATGTCTATTCATGGTGATAGTTTTTCTCTTTGTTGGTCAGAGAACCTTTTACTTGATGCAATCCCACTTGTTATTTCTTGTGATTATGTCCTGAATTCATGGAATTTTATTCAGTTCATTTCTGCTGATGTCTCAATATACTGAAGTCTTTTCTCTTCATCTCTTTATCAGTTCCAACTTTCAGTTCTTCTATCAATGACTTTAATCCATTTTGAGAATGTATTCTTGCCATTAGCATGTTGTGTTTGCCCTTGTTTTGAGTCTACATAATTTTAGTTTTCTCCTTATGTACACCTGACTTTCTTCACAAATACTGAAAAACATGTGTTTTTCTCATGTAATGAAACATTCTTTCAAAATGCTACTATAAATTAAATTTCTATGCATCTGATTAAATAAAAATCATAACTTTTTCTATAAGTAATCTCCATATGGAACTGTTTAATCACATTCTGAATTAATGAAACTCAAATTAGCTTTTACCTTAACAATTTATTAAATGTGATACAATATTAGAAACTGAATTTTTATAAACAATATTATTTCTATTCTATTCACTTGATATAATGAAAAAGATGATTAGGTATATTTTCTAGCCTTATACATTATTTTAAAACTAGCCTGATACCACCAAAGGGTAATTTATAAACAAAAATTCTTAACTCCCCAATGTAATCCAAATAAAGTAAATTGATCAACTCAGCTCTCTTTTACCCTCTGGCTTGTAGATCCTGACACCAAAGAATCAATATGTCAGGGTTCATATCATGACCAAACTCAATTTGCCTGGCTTAACTGGAGAAGCAAAACTATTATTTAGTTAGAGCCTGCAACCCTATCTACCTAGCAAGGTAAAGGCTTACATTTACTGAGATCAAGGGGAACAGAGGCAGGGGGTAGGAATATGGGTTGGAGGTTTTCTGGGAGGGGGTGAAACTGGGAAAGGGTGTAACATTTGAAATGTAAATGAAGACTGTATTAAAAAAGGAAGCAATGTAGATATATTTTATCAAGTCTCAAAAGAATACCTATGGTATACACTCACTGAGAAGTGGATATTAGCCTAGAATCTTGGAACACCAAAGACAGAAGCCACATACCAAATGATGTCCAACAAGAAGGAAGGAGTGATCCCTGGTTCTGGGAAGGCTCAATGCATCAGTGTAGGGGAATACCAGAGCAGGGAAGTGGGAAGGGGTGGATGGGGGAACAAAGGGAGGGAAAATGGCATGTGGGACCTTTGGGGAGCGGGGAACCAGGAAAAAGGAAATGAATTGTAAATAAAGAATATATCCAATTAAAAAAAAACAAAAAAACAAAAAACAGAAAAAAATTGACTATGAAATTATTGTATTGGCATCTTGTAAATTGTGATTTCTATTGATACATAAATCTGATTGGTTAACTATTAAAAAACACTTTTATTTATTGCCTAAAATATTAATTCAATAGAAAAGTCAAGGTTTCAGATTATCCAAAGTAGTTTCAGTCAACTAAAATTGCTACTATCCATAATGTTAATATGTAGCTACTAGATACCATTTATTGATAACTCTTTACACACAAACGCTTGTATGTTTATACTATCATCATGAAATCATTGAATATTCTAATTCTTCAATGAATTGAGAAATTTAGAAGGTACTTACAGAGTTGAGCTTTAAGTTATAGGCCTATAAATTAAGATACTTGGGAGGCTGAAGCAGAAGAATAGCAAGTTCAAGGTCAGACTGTGCACTTAGTGAGGCCCTGTCTCAAAACAAAAGTAATAGAAAGAGAAGTGGAACACACCTCAGTGGCAGATTCCTGTCTAACATGTGGAAAGTGCTCTGCAGTAGCAAACTGCTGTGCAACTCATCTGTTAATAAATCACATCGCTAATGTTGGTTAGAACGTATTAGAGGAGAGCAACTTGCCTATATAGTAGACAAAATGATGAGAATGTTGTAGTCTATGACTATATGGCACGATGTAGATCAAAATGCCTTGGAGCAAGTGTAAATGCCTAATTTGTATTTCACAATCACACCATGAATTATAGATGTCTATTATCCCATCTACTGATAAATTTGAGCCTCTATCTACATAGAAAACTCTATTATTTGCTTGGAATTTCTGGCCAGCAGGTGAACATATCATAATTAAAAAAAGAGAGTGGCCTGGGCAAGAGTGAAATCCTGTCTTAATCTGGAAATTGATAATACTCATAATCATCATCATCTAATTTTACTAAAATTATTAAAATATTATTAACAAATTATTAATAAATAATTATTTTTATTTTTACTATCTACTGTTCTAGACTTTTCTCTGTCCTGTAATGAGAACACTTTATGCTGTGTAAAAATTGACTTAATGTTCCCGTGTTTCACATTCAGTTATTACAAATAATTAAATTTTGATCTCTGCAATTTACTTCTATCTTGTCTGAGTCAAGTTACACTGATGCTAATTCAGATGTTTTGTTTGGGGGTGGGTGATTGGGGAATAGTTGGGGGGGAGAGGACTTATGGGACATATGGTGGGGGGGAACTGGGAAAGGGGAAAGCCTTTGGAATGTAAATAAAAAATATAGAATTAAAAAAAAAAAACCTTGGCATCGATATAACAAGAGTCTCTTCTGTCCTTCTTGTCTTTATCTTAGCCGCTCTGACTAGGTATAAACAAAGTATAAAATGGGTGGAAATCAAGCTCTGTAAAACTGCCCAGGATTGGGCAATTACTTGATTCTAAATCCGTTCTCATCATGAGTATGCTTAGATTGAAAATGTAAAGACTATAAACTATCTATCAGTCATTTTTCATTGATGAACCAAGGATTTAGGTATCAGTTTGCTGAGATTGAAGCAATTTGAAAGAAATAAGGTTTGGATTTTGTAATCACAGATTGTTACAGAATGATGGTAATTAAGGACCATACTAGAGTTTCAAAAGCAATCCAATGTAAATGATTACATGAGCTTCTCATACCTTCCTGCTGAACAGTCTGAATCAATTCACAAGTGTCACTGGACACTGTGAGCATATTACGTGGTATGTTTTGTGATAATTAGATACATAACTTCTTGTTTACATTATTATGAATGAGTTTGTTCTCACTGCTCTCCAGTCAGCCTATGCCACCCCTCCCAAGTTTTCCAGGCTTTAACTGCTTCTCAGTGAGAGGAAAATGGGACAATTGGTTTTATTGGAACCATTTAGTAGTTTTCTAGTTCCCTGACATTCCAATGCCTTCTATGATAACATGGATATTTTGATTATTGCCTTCAAAATCTGTGGACTCAAATTAATGAAGTTCATCTCTTTCTGTCTGTTTGAGGTAAATTCTGGCATGGTATAATTCTGAGACTCTAAGTAAGATAATTACTTGCAACATGAGGCCTTTATTAAATGAATCTTAAGGTTTTCCAACTACATCTTAAAGATAAATTTGTCAGATGCTTCACTAGCCCAGCTGTATTTTATTTTGTGTTAATTTATTGTTTTATTGTTTCATTTTATGAGATTATCTAATTTACTGTTTTTTTGTTTCATTTTATGAGATTATCATTCTAGTGCTGTCAATATGGAAGTGAAAAAATATAGCTTTATTTCTTCTTTTTAGTTTCTTTAAAATAAATCCTCTACTTGTACACGTAAATCATTTGTATTCAAATCATCTTATCTCTCAAATTTATTCTTCCTTCCATTCTGTTTTAAAAATGATAATTAATTAAATATAATTTATTTTTCCATATTTTATCTTATTTTATTTTTATTGGATATTTTCTTTATTTAAATTTAATATGTTATCCCCTTTCCTGGTTTCCCCTCCAGAAGCCCCCTATCCCATCCACCTCCCCCTGCTTCTATGAGGGTGCTCCTCCACCCACCCAACCACTCCCATCTAGCTGACCTCCCATTCCCCTACACTGGGGCATTGAGCCTTCCCAGGACCAATACCTCTTCTCTCAATGATGCCCGCCAAGGCCATCCTCTGCTACATATGCAGCAGGATCCATGGGTCGCTCCACGTGTCCTCCTTGGTTGGTGGTTTAGTCCCTGGGAGCTCTGGGGGGTCTTGTTGGTTGACACTGTTTCTCCTGCTATGGGGTTGCAAACTCCTTCAGTCCTTTCCTTCCATCCTTGATTTAATTGGTTTTCCTTTTATTTGTGCTAACATTTCCAGATTCTTATAGCTTCTAATGGTTTTGCTTTATTTTAAAATCTGATCTTCTTTTCTGTGTGTGTGTGTGTGTGTGTGTGTGTGTGTGTGTGTTTGTGTCTGTTTTCGAGTGTGTGTGCTGTGCATGTGCATGCACTAGCATGCATATAAACCTAGGTCCTCAAGCATGTTACCTATGCTATACCTCTGTGTTTCTTTTCTACAGTAACATCTTGCTAATTACAAGTTTATTTAACTATTGTGTTAGCCTAGACCTGTCAAACTGCTCCATTCCCTGCTGCCTGAATAAAGATGAAACTCAGTTCCTATTATTTATTTGTTTCTTTATTTATGTTAATACTCCAGATTTTATTCCCCTCCTGGCCCATCCTCTGACTGTTCAATATCCTGTGCCTTCTCCCCACCCCTTGTCTCCACTAGTATGTCCCCACCCCCACCCCCATCTCACCAGACCTCTAAACTCCACAGGGCCTCCAGTCTCTCGAGGGTTAGCTGCATCTTCTCTGACTAAAGCCAGTCCTGTCAATCCTCTGCAGAGTATGTGTTCGGGGCCTCATGTCAGCTGGTGTATGCTGCCTGGTTGGGATCAGTGTCTAAGAGATCACAGGGGTCCAGGTTAATTGAGAGTGATGGTATTCCTACAGGATTGCCCTCCTCAGGTTTTTCTAGCTTTTCCCTAATTCAGTCACACCAGTCAGCAACTTCTGTCCATTGGATGTGTGCAAATATGAGCATCTGACTCTTTCAGCTGCTTGTTGGGCCTTTCAGAGTACAGTCATGATAGGTCCCATTTTTGTGAGTGCTACATACATAGCCTCAGTATTAGTGTCAGACCTTGGGCCCTCCCCTTGAGCTGGAGCCCACTTTGGGCCTGTTGCTGGACCTTCTTTTCCTCAGGCTCTTTCTCCATTTCTATCCCTGTAGTTCTTTCAGACAGGAACAATTACGGGTCAGAGTTTTGACCATGGGATAGCAACCCCATCCCCCACTCCATGCACTGTCTTTCCGCTGGAGGTGAGTGGGCTCTACAAGTTCCCTCTCCCCAGTTTCAGGCATTTCATCAAGGCTCCCTCCCTTTGAATCCTGAGAGTCTCTTATCTCCCATGTCTCTGCTATATTCTGGGTGGTTCCCTACCTTCTACCTCCTGAGGTTGCCTGTTTCCATTCTTTCAGCTGGCACTCAGGACTTCAGTCCTTCTCGCCCATCCAATACCAGATCATGTTCCTTGCTCTTTTGGGTATCTAATCTCCTCCATAGCCTACTTCAGACCTACACTTGCAGGTTTAAGTTTTGTTGATATTTGGGATTTGTATTTAATTATTCCATTTTTTAACTTTAAATTGTTTTGGTACTGGTTTACTGCTTATTAGTACCTTATCAAATCATGTTGAAAATATATAATGCATGTATATATATATGTATATATATTATATGTAGAGTAATCAATATTATATGAGAAATGAAACAAGTGTACAAAAATTATCATTTACTCCTCATTCTTTTCTTCACTTAACTGTATTGTCACTATGTTGTTATTCAAGAAAAGTATTTCCTCAAGAAGTTTTTAACTAAAGTGGAGGTAAATTAAGGTTTATGGTAACAATTTTAAGCTTTCTTATTTCCATTAAACTTTACTTCTTTCAACAATGTGACTTATTTATTTTTCATTTAAAACCTGGTTTTATTTATTGGATATGGATTTTGATTTCTCTACCATTGCTATATTACTGTTTCTAACTAACATTTAACTTATTTAATCATTCTTTCCTTTTTTAATTTTATTTTTATCACAACCCAGATTTTGCTTCTAAAACAGAAAAGGGCATAGCAAAAACGTTGAATATTCACTTTTCTTGTGGTTGCCATTAGGCTCTTTTCCATTTAAGCGTTTGGGTTTAAGATTTTATTAGTTTTAAAAGTAAAAATGTTAGTATCCTTTACCTGTCATTTAATGTCATATACTGGAAAATGAAATTTAGCAATGGCAATAAATGCACTGATACATTAACAGTCTTGCATTAGTATCCTCCATTAATTGCTAAAATGTGGCTTCTAAAGTTATACTACTCTTGCTCAAATTCTAGTTCTGGTCTTTTTTGACTGATTTTGACAGAATTTCAATTTGTTCTAGTTTCTTTCTCTGGAAAATTGGAAGATGTTTGATTAGTTAGTGCTGAAATCATTAAGTAAATTAAGGTGGATATAGCTGCACACACATGCCTTGTACAGATCAGACACACATGGATATTACAGAGTATGCTCCTGTACTGTGGTCACGAGCATCTCCTAAAGCATAGAGTTTACCACTTTCTTTTTAAAGTCCTAGTACTACACTGAGATGAATCTGAGTCTATTCTCTTTCATTTTTTACAGTTAGTAAAGTGTGATAATAAAAAGCAAAGAGGTAAATAAAACGTGATTTTCAACACTAAGGAAGAAAACTCACTCACTCACTCACTCACTCACTCACTCACTCACTCACTATGTTTTTCTTCCATTCTAGATTTCTCCATTTTGTGAGTCTATTGTTGAACATACTCCATTTGGTCACCATCTTCTCTTCAACTATTCCATCATTTCACTGCTGGGAGAATATTTTGTCTCTGCCTTCTCAATTGTTATTTGTTTTCAATTACATGTTAAAAACATTTCCTCTTTGGTTCATCAGCTGAGATGTAGGAGTATATATGAATCTGAGTGTGCATGTTATATGGTGTGTGTTTGTGTGTGTGAGAGTCTGCAGAAGTTTATGCATGAACATGTATGTCGCAGACAGAGTTCAATCTCTCATGTTTCATTCAATCACTCTCCACTTTATTTTTTGTGATGAGGTTTCTCATTGACCTTGAGTGCACAGGCTAGACAACAGTCTACAAGATCTTCCAGCATTGTCCTCTCCAACACTGTCAACTAGGCATAAAGTTTCTGGAGATTGAACTTATGTCTTCTATATTTGTGGACATGAAGCCACTTTCCAGCTGAATTGTCCCCTCAACCATCCAACTGAGTTTCCTTTCCTTTTCTTTAACACATTTTCCTCACTTTTTATGATCTCTGATATTTCTACACAGTATTGTTACTTCACAGAAATACATCACTCTGGCTCTTTCTAAAAATATTAAGCATGATCATCATAAACTTTGATAATTTTATCATCACCTTATTTTTTCCTGACTATTTTGTTATCAATCTATGATTTTCTGAAATATTTGTCATATTAGTTAATCATCTTATGTTTAGAATATTCTTTGATGCCAGTGTGGTGGCTTATGCCTTTAACACCAGCACTCAGGAATCAGAGAAACTTGGATCTCTGTGAGTTCAAGCCATTTTGATCTACAGAGAAAATTCCAGGACAGTCGGGGCTACACAGAAAACCTCTACTGGAAAAACAAAACCAAAAAAATAATATTTTACTTTGTTTTGAATTGCCTTTTGGTTTCAGCTAATCACTGGAAAAGGTAGATCATTCTCTCTGCCAATCTACTGCATGCAGTTCTGAAAACACAGTGGCGTGAGACACTCATAGCAGCTTGATTCATAATAGCCAAAACTTTAAACTAGCTTGAAATAGAGAAAAATTTACACTGACCCTTTGATGTATCTGTTAATCCATCCCATATTCCATAGTACCCATGAGCCACTGCAATATCTAAATGCTCTCGCCTGTGTGCATTTCAGCTTCAGAATTCCTTTTGTTTGTCTGATTTGATCCTAACTACTTTCTTGATTCTAATAAATATTTTATTTTGCAATTATTAGCTCCAGATTCATTCATTTCTCTGGGATGCACTTTTAAAATAATCATTCACATTAAAGAGAACTCTAGAACAGTTTATCCAAGCTGCTGGTTTTTTTTTTTTTTTTTTTTTTTTTTTTTTTTTGGTTTTTCGAGACAGGGTTTCTCTGTGTGGTCCTGGCTGTCCTGGAACTCACTCTGTAGACCAGGCTGGCCTCGAACTCAGAAATCTGCCTGCCTCTGCCTCCCAAGTGCTGGGATTACAGGCGTGCGCCACCACGCCCGGCTTCAAGCTGCTGTTTTTATAAAATGTTATTCTTGATAATTTTTTTCCCACTTTGCTAGCATCTGTTTAGTACCACTCAAATATGGGCATTTCTTTAAAATTTGATCTACAAATATGGCCAAATCATAAGCTGGAAATTTCCAGTACTACCCAGTCTGTATTACTTAATGATCATCCTTTTAATACGAAGCAAATGTAGCGTATTTACCTATTTTTATTAGTACATTCTTAGCTCATTTGTTTCTGCAGCTGAATATGGAGAGGCTATGGCCTCATACGCTATTGATAATTCTTGGATGAAGCAATTTTGTGAATATTCACTTAAATGCTCCATAAAGTTTCTTTCATATCAACAAAAGAATGCTATTTTATCATCCCATTTTTTTTTTCATCTTGTCATTATTTAGAAGTCGACTCTGCTAGGTTAAGATCTATCAGGGCAGAAAAAACAAATAACTTTTTTAAACCTGTGTTTCTCATTCAAGCTGTGTGGTACACAGCACATCTTCCCGTGGTAATGAGCTGTTAAGGAGCCTGCTAATGGCAGTTTAGTAGCTGTAGCTAAGGATTTCCCTACCAATAAATCCTGTTTCCTTGGCTATTAGACAGAAATCCTTGCATAGCCTCTGAGCTCAAGTGACACTGATTAATGGCCACAGAAAATAAATACTGTTCTCAGGGAGCAAACACAACACCCCATAACACCATTAAAATCCAAGACAGAGCCTGAATATTCTAATGTGTTTGCAAAAAATAGAATAATGAAGGAATATATTTGACTGTAAAAAGCCATTCAACTTTGCAAAGTTAATGGATACATCTTAACTGTAGAAAATGATGCAAGAACTCTTTTTTTTAAACCATTTTGCACATAGATTTTAAAATCTTAGCCTGAAACAACTATCAGCTACAAAAAATGTTAAAAAAACTCCTTAAGTCTACTGAATAAACATAAAAATGAATTCTCTGGAACCTACCTTTTAAAAAAAGCTAATGTTTTACATAGCCTGCAAGCAAAATTTATATATTTGACAGACATTTCATATTTAAAAATCTTAAAGGGTTTAAATGTTTAATTTTCTCTAATAAAATGTACTGCACACATGCTATTACTTCTTTCCATAGGCTAAACAATCAGAATTGGATTTAACATACCTTTTTTCCCTTAAGTGTAAATATTGTGTTTTTTGCAATATCCAAAGTACACATTTCATGACATATTTGCCTTGTTATACTTTTGTATAATTGAAGGTGTATTCCTACATGTGTATATTTATGTCTTGACTTTTTTGACTGCATTGATCACACACTCACAGTTTTGTGAATTGCTTATGAATAAATAAGAATTACTATATAAAGTGATTCATTGAATAAAGTACTTACAAAAAAAAGACACATAGCTTGGCTATATTAGCCACACAATCACTTTGCTAAAGCCAAAGTTTATACAGTTCTATGAATTTCTGTACAGTCAGAGTGGCCACTTTGATGCCTTAGAATTTCACATAGGGTTTACACTTTCACTATCAATTACATGTTTTATCACCCTTACACACACACACACACACACACACACACACAGAGAGAGAGAGAGAGAGAGAGAGAGAGAGAGAGAGAGAGAGTCAGTGTTAGAGTTAAAACAGAGAAACAGATCTAACCATTTACCTACAAATTGCATGAATTCATTATTTTTAATTGCTGAGTAGTACTCCATTGTATAAATATACCACATTTTCTGTATCCATTCCTCTTTTGAGGGATATCTGGGCTCCTTCCAATTTCTGGCTATTATAAACAAGGCTGCTATAAACATAGTGGAGCATGTGTCTTTGTTGTATGCAGAGGAATCCTCTGGGTATATGCCCAGGAGTGGTATGCCAGGGTCCTCTGGGAGTGGCATGCCCAATGGTTAGATCTGGAAACTATCATCCTAAGTGAGCTAACCCAATCACAAAAGAATACACACGAAATGCAATCACTGATAAGTGGATATTAATGAGCCCAGAAGCCCTAAATACTCAAGGCACAATTAGCAAGTCAAATGACTCTCAAGAAGAAAAAAAGGAGAGGACCCTGGGCCTGTAAAGATTGGATCCAGTATTGTAGACCCAGAACAGAGAAATCGTGGGGGGGGAAGAGAGGGGAATAGCATGGGGGGGAGAGGAATTATGGGACATATGGGGGGGGGGTAACTGGGAAAGGGGAAAGCCTTTGGAATGTAAACAAAGAATATAGAAAAAAAAACAGAGAAACAGCTAGCTTTATATCCTCTCACTGGTCATGTGTCCAGCACCCAAACTGTGTCCTTCCCCATCTTCTAATATTCATCTTTTTTTTTGACTCCTTTGCACATGGTATACTGTACCTACACATATACTGTTTATGTGCTATAGGCTAGGAACTACACAGGGTGGGAACCATTTTGCTTTCTTTCTGGGATTTGGTATTCCTAAACACCATATATTCCAAATCCATTCATTTTCCTAGAATTATATGTTTTTACTTTTCTTTGGAGATGAATGGTATTCCATCTTTCATATGTACCAGATTTCCATTATACATTCATCTGTTAAGGACAACTAAGTCGATTCTATTTTCTGGCTTATAGCAGTAAATATGGGAGTACAAATATCTCTGTGACAGATTATGAAGTTATCTGTGTATTAGCCTAGGAGTAACATAGCTAGGTAATGTAGTATTTTTATACATATTAATTAATTAATTAATTTTAAAACAACATTTCTCTATTTAACTCTGGCTGCCATGGAATTCACTCTATACACCAGGTTGGCCTTGAACTCAGAGATCTACGTCTGATTCTTAAGTACTGGGATTAAAGGCATATGCCACAGCTGCCCAGTAATTTTTAGTCTTTTAAGGAACCTCTAACTGATTAGCATAATGGCTACATTGATTCCTCCCCTCCACTTTGTCCACATCTTCTCAAACTTTTTGTCAGATTCTAGACAATCTAAGCCATTCCAACAGAGATGACATGCTATTACACACACCTGATTTACTGAATTACCTGAAATACTCAGGTGTCTCCCAGGTTTCTACATTTAATCACACACAAGCATACATGCACCTGCATAGTTATTCCCCACTCAAAAAACATTAATGCAAAATTCATTCATAGCTATGATTATCATATATATTTATATTAACATGATTAATTTCAAAGGTAGTAAACAGAGGTGTGAGCTATGTTCACATCTGTAGGGATTTTTTTCCAGCTCACTTCTTTCCCCTGCTCAGCGCTTTATGATAAAGTCTTGAATGTTCTTTTTCAAGGTATCTGCAACTAACTGAAACTAAGGCTTAATCCAAACATTTGAAAATTTGGGGTAAAGATTATATAGACTGTGTACCCATTTGTTGAAGGGATGTTGTATTATTGTCCCTTGTATCTTGTCTTAGGAGCATGATTTTAAAAATGCAAAAAATGACAACTCATAGGAAATTGATTTATGCTAATGATCTTTAAACTAATTAATTACAATTACTTATTTTATCACAAAAATCAAGTACTTACGTATTCTGTCACTTTAATTAAGGCAGTCGATAAAATCAGATGAGTGGGAAGCATGAAGTTATATAGGAAAAACTAATTTTCCTATTTAATAAAATCTGCTACAGGTCAAAACTGAATAAACTCTCAGTTATTAAATTCTGGTAAAAATCTAATTATGCCTTTATTGAAAGATTTATTGTAGTTCAATTAAAATTTTTATAGAAATAAAAGGTTGCAAGCATTTAATGGATGATGACTAAACATTCTTTCTATAAAAATTCATTGTTGGCCTTAGAAGATGTTCCGGGGGGGTAAAGTTGTTTATCACACAAGCATGGAGACTGTTTAATCCCCAGAATTCAGGTAAAGGAACATGGAGACCTGACTCTGTGAAGCATTACTCTTTTATTCACATGTGCACTGAGGCATGTATGCCCACACACATATGTCATGTACATTTTCACACCCACACAAACACGCAAAAAGACACACACACACAAACATGCACAAAGATACACACACAAATACATACACACACATGTGAAAAGATAATGATAGGTAACTTTTTAAAAAAAATTAAATACATTGTTAAATAAATGTTATTTTGGCCTTACCTAGAATTGTTAGAATTTTATTACCCTTTAAGTAAAATACTGTAACATAAAGAAAAAATAACAATGAATTATAATTGTTTTAATTTGTAATAAAAATAGTATATGGTATATTCTACTATTAAAATAATTATACATTTATATCATGTAATGGACAGAAGGATTTGAGGCATCCCGACTATTTTAGTCAAAGTTTAACACAATTGTAATGATAGATGTGTGAGATTGTCCCTTACAGTCTCTTACAGATCTCCAAGAATGAATGTCATAGCATACTTAGAATCAATAAACAAAATTTTCTCCCACATTCCATATATATATTTATCTATGAAAAATTGTGTTGACTACTTGTCACGTTGATTTCAGGTCAAGAGTGTTTTACCAAACTTGCAATGCTCAAATTCTTTTAAACTGTATGCTACTTTTTGCCTTACTCGGACATTGCAGTATGTGACTGTGCATGAACACCATATGCAGTAATCATATACTTTCTAGAAAATCAGAAACAATCAAGAGTAGATGCAAAATTTTTGAGATGCTTTGGATAGATTAATGATTGTCAAAATTATGGAAATTTATAATGTAGGTAACATAGCTATGTAGACAGAATCTTTTCCTGGCAGTCAGTAAATACATTATGTTACATTTATTCTCAAAGAATAGAGAAGCAGAAACAACTCTGGGAAAAGAGTCAGAGAGAGAGAGGGAGCTTTGTAAGCATTGAGCTCCTATGTGTATGCAGACACTGGAAGATTATAGGGGAAGAAACATTAAATCAGCATGTAAGCATGGCTGAACCTGTCAACACAGTGACTAAGGTAGATACTTTAAAGAGTGCTTAGTGATATTAACAGGTGCTCATGATCCATAAAATTTGAATTATTTTAGATATGTGTATCTAAACATATAATCTTACTTTAATATACCTAACATGAAATATACATTATTTAACTGTTAAAGCAATGTTATATATTACAATAAATTATTCTCCTAATTCTAGTGGTTCTAGAGATAAGAAAATTTCTTCTTTCAAATATAAGATAGAATTTTATTTACTTGTTCTAAGAATCATATCATATACAGATAGTTATTAATATATAAAATATATGTCATGCATAAAGAAGCTAAAAGTGACTGAGAATACATACTTATATGGTCATTAGCATGCACATACACACACTATCACCACACAGTCAAAATTGCATTTTTTAAATTTTTATCTTCTCTTTTCTTTGGAGTGGGGTGGAGGTCAAATGGAGCGGGTGAGTGGGGCAGATCTGGGAGGCCTGGGAACGGAATGGGATCAGGGTGCCTTATGTGAAATTCCCAAATAATCAGTATAAATACTATGTTGGGAGCAAAAGGAGATGCCCAATTTTCTGGTAATATGGGTGATTGCTAAAACAATCTTCTTTAAATTAACATGTTATTTATAATAACTCACCATGAATAATTTATAACTAATAGTTTGTGGAGATACAATGGAATATATTGACCTAGGATCTTGACAAGTGTCCAGTCCATGGAGATTAAGTTGATTCAACAAGGAACATATTTGGTTATATGCCAATCCATAAAAATCCATATTTCCCTTTTAAACCAAGTTATCAGGAAAGAATTCTTTTGGACCAAAATAATTATGCTGTATCCTAAAGAATCAATTTTCAATGGTGACTGACTATTCACCTGAACAATGCTTAAATATGCTTCAGAAGGAGAAATCTAGATAATTTTTACTTTATAATTTACTAATTTTATCATGTTTGGCAAAACATTTTCCTCTCTCTTCAGATTGGTGGGGGAATATTTTTTAAAAAAAATCACAGTCTTTTGGTGTGTTTGGATTTTGTTTGATAATTCAGATATGGTCACTCATTTGAATAAGGAGTTTAGACATATTTTTACCTCCAAGTGCCAGTTTCCCAAGGACTTAGAGGATGTTTGAACCGTGAAACAAAATATAAATAAACTGAAATTAGATATGGAATTAGTGTAGTTGTCATTGACAAGTCCAAAGTTTGATTTGGAAGGTTTACAGTCCTCCTCTGCCTAGGTGGGACTAAAACGCTCACTTACACTGTGACAGATAGTACTAGAGAGAAGGGATTCTGAAATATGAGACTGACCGGTTGATGAGAGCACTCCTTCCTGTGCTCCTCTGTCTGTTGGGGATCCATGCTCAGACCTCCTGCTTCTTTCCTGCGGATCTTTCATGTAGTTGTAGCAGATTCAGAAGGACAGCAGAGATGTTGAGTACTTGTAGTAATGTCTGCGGCTTAATCAAAAGTGACCACACGTGACAGGACCACAGCTGGAGCCTCCTTTTGTCTCCTTGGCATGCAAAGTCATAGTGAAGCCTTTATGTCTCTCACAGTGATTAATTAAAACTGAGCAATATGAGCGTAAAGGTGGCCCCAGGGAAATTCTTGCCTCACATGTAGTTACTACAGGAAAGCCTCTAAGACCATGTGAACCAACCATGTGAAGAAATACCTTTTCCCATACAAAGGAGTTACAAAAGAGATAGCAAGCTAAGGGCACATGATCTTAAGGATAATGTCTGTGAAGTATTTGTTAACATGCCACACACTTAAACAAATACTTTAATGCCCTTTTCACTGAGAAAATATGCTCATTGCTTAGGGAAAACCTTAATTACACTTTAACAGTGGGTGCTTTCAATTTCTAATGGGATTTCCCCACTTAATTAAGTTATGGTAATATATCCCCAGTAGGCATGGCCAGGAAAAATAGGTAACTTCTTTGGCTGTTATAAATAGTCTCTGATGGAATTGGAGAGATGGCTAAGAGCTAGAAGCACACACTGTAAAGTACCCAGATTGGATTCCCAGCACCAACAGTGGGGTTTGTAACCATCTGTAATTCCAGTTCCAGTAGATGTAATGCCCTTTTCTGGCTTCTGGTGCCAAGCATATGGTACACAGAGAGGACATAAGGCAGGACACATATTAAAAAATATCTTATGAGCTCTCAATTTTAAACAGGAGAGAGGCATATACATTTTTGTTAAATTTTGAGAATTACTTAATGTCACAATTCATTCTATACCAGTAGATGCTAAATAAAGGTGATTATTGAAATAAATTAAGATAATTTGAGGTTTTAGTCTTATGAAAATGCTTAAATTAAGCAATTTTTAAATTGATGAAGAGATGGGTAATCTTAAATATTAATGGCAAATGGGAAAGAACTATTCTAAAATATATCTAAAATAATTTTCATGTGATATTTAGAAGATTAAAACTAAATAATAATGATAATATATTCATGATGATGAAGAAAAATAATTAATTTTGATATTAATTTTGAATTTGATTTTACCTATTCTAGGTAAAAATAGGTGACGGAAAGTCAATGAGAAAGGAAACATTTATAATAAGAAATGTTGTAGGTGAATACAGTGGTAGACACAGTCAAATAATCTCAGAGAATCACATTTGGGATGGATTTTTGCCCTGTATATGTGCCTTTTATATGTCTAATGTTTATTATATATACACATATTATGTCTTACATATATATTATTAGATTATATATACCCCAACAAATAAAATGTATTTAATATATTTTAACATTGACATAACCTAATATAAAATATTTCTACTTGTCTGGCAATGAATCTAGAAAATACTAAGAACTATGAATGATCTTGTGAGAACAAGGGAATTCCTATTTGACCCATTCTCAGATAATTTTCTGTTGCATGGTTGCACACTGTTTTCCTGCTGGGATGTTGGCTGTGGTCCATATGTTCCCTCAGTACTCATGTTAGAAAATTCTCAGTATGTCTGGCCTGAAAAAGTGGCAACTCACTCAGGCACTGGGATTTGAGTTTCCAGATTCTTGTACACATCTTATGAGATGCGGGGAAGGCATGCATTTCTTTCCATGATTTCTTTGCTGCCTGGATAAGCCTTCTATATGCTAGTTTGATGTTTTACTCTGACTGAAGTTCAGTACTCTGTTATATGTGGTATCTAAGCTGCTGTTTAGAATGTGCTTTGAGCTATAGAAGCTTTATAGATGCAAATTTACACCTAGAAGATAAGAGCTGATAGAAACTGCTAGACTGACAGCCAGTTATCTGTACTTTTTCCAGAAGTATTGACTTAAAAAAAAACAACACAGTTGTTTGGATAAGAGAGTAATATGTACCCTTTACACCATCAAACAAAGAATCAGATTCAATCTCTGTACATACTAGAAGATCACCCATATGAAATTTTTTGAACTGTTTTTATTTAGTAAGAATTGCTAAATGTGGAAAAATTTAAGCTGTAAAATATAGATATGTTTGATCATATCAAAAATTAATGCAGAGATGTACTTCCATGAAAACACTGAGACAGTATGCCAGCATTGCTTGTTACTTACTAATTCTCAGTGTGTAACATAACATACGGAATGTATTTTTAAACACGACATTGTAATCTAATAGTTTTGTGTCCTCTGATCTAACTTTCTTCACCCCATCTCTCCCTCATGTAATTCTCTCATTCTCTCCATTTTGTTCCTTCTTTACCTCCTTCCCTCCTTCATTCATCTTTCTCCCTCTCTCCTTTCCGTCTTTCTCTCCTCCACAATCTCCCTTCCTATCTACTCCTTCCATTTCTAACGTCAATGCATCTCTTCTCTACCCTCCCTTTTTTTTCTTTCTTTTTATTGGTGGTTTTGTGGCGGGCTCCTCTTTCTTTCACTTGCCACTTTCTTTCACTTTCAAATATATAGGGAAGCTTGACTCTTCTATTTTGTCAGAATCTTACTTCCATTTCTTATGTCTTACATTTGTACATTTTAAATTTAGCAGTCAGACGCCCTCAATGATGATTTTCTAGGGCATGACTTGTGTGTTCCAATTTCCACTGTGATTTCGTATCTAGGAAAATAAAATAGCAATTTAGTCTTGAGTTTGTCAGTGTTCTCTTTGTCCTCAGATACCTTGAGTATAATGGCTGAGGAATGAAAACTTGAATTCCCTGGTGGAAGCTGAACTGTTCTGTTGAGAGTTACATGTGGAAGAGGTCTGTCTCTACTGCTTCATGCATGTATTTATTTTTGTTTAGCTAAATTAACATTTTGATTATTTTCTTCAGAGTACTGATCAATGCTATAGGCTTAGCAAGAACCTGGTATATTCTTGTTGTACAAGTGGAAGATTGTTATTTCAAATTGTCAGAGCGATAGGATAGCTCTCTGGGGATATTTTTTTATGTTTTCTTGGAAGTAAGTCTAATGCTGACAATATGGGTGAATATATTGAACCTGCTTATAGCTCCCATAGTCCTTACTATATAAGTCCCAGGGTTTTTTAGTAAGTGGATTTTTATTATAAAATGACATATACATTTCTAAGGCATTATACACTTTGCCACCTATGGAAAAATACACTGGACAATTTTTTCACTAAATATTTCTTCAATGTTCTATAATTTTTTTTAGTAGGTGAAAAATTCTGATTGTAAGTAGGGTGATAAATTCATTTGTGTGTACATGAATTAGTGGGGAATAATGAGCATTCGTGACAGTATTTTCTCCATGATTCATTTATATCTCGGTCATAATTTCAGAGGTCATATTTACTTGTGGATTACTGTTATTATGAATATAGAAGGACATTCAAGCTTAGAGATGAATGATTCTATTTTGCACTAGATTCATTGAATGAATTCACATCAAGTTATGAATGGGAGTTTTCTTTGTGAATGAGACATTTAAATATAACATGGGTGGATTTAAGAAAGCAAGTTCAGTACCCCTTTAACATCATATTATTTATCACACTCAATGAAGCTCAATTTTGTATTTATTTACTTATTCACTCAGTTTTATTTTTGAGACAAGACCTTGCTTTGTTTCTCTGGTTGGCCTAGAATTTGCTACAAAGCAAAGGAAAATCTGGAATTTCTGATCTTCCTGTACTGCAGGCATATGCCACCCCACCCAGTAATAATTGCGGTAGTTTTCTATTAGCAAAGAATAGAATGCCACTAAATTGTCTGCTTGCTTAATAACTAATATATTTCAGGGAACTAGTACATCACATACTGGGTTAATATTGTATCTCTCCTGGTGGTGGATACATAAAATATAATTGTTGTTGGAGAAATTTTAGTGCAGAGACTAGTTTAATGAATAGTCATTTTAAAGTTGTTTACCATACTATATTAATTAAATATAAGGAACGTTTGGTAAATTTTAGAGATTTATAAAGAACAAATTAATCACTAAAATATAGAACAAACTATAAAATAACTATTGTAGAAACCTGGATATATGTTAAAGTCAATACATAGAATTTTGAATTATAGAGTTTTTTTTAAGTGGCAGAAATATAAAAGAGAAATGTCTTCTAAAGGATCATACTTAGTAACATTTGCAAGATTATGCATTAGGTTTGTTTCATTTTGCACGAAGACAGAGTAAAGACTCACCAACAGTGCAGACTACAACATTTTCCTAGAAGCTCATTTTAATTAAGGTAGGCTAGTCGGTAAATATTTGTCTCAGCCTTCTCTGAATAAGAATCTGGAGGCATGTCTATTATAGACATAGTTCTGTTGAAATAGGAGATAGGAATGGGGATATAAAGCAAGTAACTTTGTAAAGGAAATAGCAATTTATTGTAGAATTTGCATTCATAGAAGAAATTGCTTGTCAAGTACATGCATGCATTTCATTTTATAAAATGTGTTTGAAATCCACCAAATCACTTCACTATATAGCAATAGTAACATGGAGATTTTCCTTTTTTCCTTTTTCTTCTTTTATTTTATTTTATTTTATTTTATTTTATTTTATTTTATTTTATTTTATTTTATTTATTTTTGGTTTATAATATTTTTTCTTTTAAAATATATCTTAATTTTCAAAAGTTAGTTTGTATTATAACTGTCTTATAAATTACTTGTGAATTTTAAATGATCCTGCTGGCCCTATGTCTTATAAAATACTATATATACAAAATACATTGAGAAGAGCTGGGTATTTTCTTCCTACCTATGTCTCATTTTTTTTATAACACTGAAGATAAAAATAGGTTAGAACAATTAGGTAAAAAAAATAGGAAGGATGCTTTCTTATGTAAATTCAAGTAACAGTTTTCAATACTCCACAAAATTTGATTCGGTTTGAAACCAGATCTAACTTTTATTTGTATTTAAAGACTCTCAACTTATTTGGTACTGCTTAATTAGCCTAACTTTTGATAGTTAAAGTAACCATAAATGATAGATGTCTCCAAGTCTATAGCTATAACTTGTATCATGTGTTAGCCTTGGTACTTGTTACAGTATTTTATAAATTATTATCAACACGCTCTCAATATTTATAAAATCAATAGTTTGATATAGAGCATCATTCTTTTTTCTTCTACTGAAGTCTGTATGATATATGAAGGAGACTTACTTGACCTAGGATCAGCGCTTGTAACTTCAGAAGCAAGGCACAAGCCATCATATGACCTTTATAAGTACAACACAAATTATGCTGTAAGTTTACAGTATTTCATTTATCCTAACTGCCACCATATATGGTGTCTAGACCTTTTAGTCCCCAAAGGATACTGAAGTGATGAGCGTTAACCCCAGGAAACACTGGCCCCTAGCTCATCTTGACCAATGGCTAATCTGCCTCTCAAGTGCTCAGTTCAAATTATTTAACACAAATGTGAAAAGAAATGGATTCAAATGCACCGCTTCCTCTAGTGTGTGCTCAGTACACTCTCAGCTCCCTGTGAGTCTAATTAATCATAAATCTAGTAAAGAACTGCTTGGCAGATAAGAGCTTCTAATACTAATTCTGAAAATAATTAGTTATATGAGCTTGAATATATCATTTTCTCCATATTTTTTTCTACACAACAAAAGACATGGTCAGTGTATTAATTTCATAGAGCCTCAAGGAAGTACTGCAAAAGGTATAGCTTTAAACAGTAGGGATACCTTGTATCATAATTACAAAGGTTGGAAGTCTCAAATCAGGTGGTAAGCAGGGCTGGTTCCATTGGAGTGTTATCATCTGGATGCAATTATTTCCTTTAATTTGTATGCTGAAATACCAAACCTGATCTTAGCTAGAGCCAAAGGAAAGTGTTAAATCCTGACTATTCTCCCAAATCTATATAATTAGTAACTTCCAAAAAGAAAACTTGAGGGCATTATCTCTGGTCTCTGGAGACAGGTACCATCACTTTCCAGACATCAGATTAAGGTGACACGTTCCTAGACTTCTTGGACTATAAGCCCTGAGCAACAGATGTATACAGTTTATAAATCACCCAGTGCAGGGTATTATAACAATGAAAAATAACCAAGCCAATTTCTCTAATACAATGTGTTTCCAATGTATAGCATATCGATATTTTCCAGAATAGGAATTAGTATATCCTAATACTCCATAGCCTTAGTAATAGTGTCAGGCCTCGGGATCTCCCTTTGAGCTGGATTCTAGCTTTGGCCTGTCACTGGACCTCCTTTTCCTCAGGCTCCTCTCCATTTCTATCCCAGTAATTCCTTCAGACAGGAACAATTATGGGTCAGATTTGTGACTGTGGGATGGCCCCCCTCCCTCATTTGATGCCCTGTCTTCCTGCTGGAGATGGGTTCTACAAGTTCCCTCTCCCTACTGCATTTCATCTAAAGTCCCTCCCTCCCTTTGAGTTCTGAGAGTCTCTCATCTCCTAGGTCTCTGGTGCATTTTGGAGGGTCCTAAAACTAAAAATAGGTAAAAATTCTGATACTTGATTAAAATGTCAGTATTTTCATATTTTTTTTGCAGTCAAGATTTTAAAATATCCATAATGCAGATTCAATTGACCCACAGATTGATACATGGAACAAAATACATATATGTTTTTAATAGCTGTTATTATTTTCTGTGGCATTTGCTTGATAAACTATCACAATTAAATAGCCATACAGAAATGACCCTTTGATGCTGAGGGTCCAAAATCTATAGCTATGCAAAGCTAATATCTCACACAAAAGGGTTTTGTTTCTCCCCTCTTAGTAATTGGAATGGTCATCTATCCAATTAATCTTTCCATAAATACTAGGTCTACCTTATTTCAGTCTTCTCTATGTATTACACAACAGTCATTTTAAGGCTTCCTCCATACTTAAATGATTCCACTTCTTTCTAATCCACAGTGTTTGCCTTCACCAATGCCCTTGTTATTCCCCAGGCTCTTGGTAGATCCCCTCATTACCTCACAGGTATTCTTTCTATTTTCCACCCCATCTATATCCTCAACCACTAACCATCATATTCCTTGTATAAGAAACATCATTTTACTTCTTGGTTCTGAAATAAATAACACATTCCTCAATATCAAGTAAAAAAGTTACGTTGTGCCAAAAATTAGAAACCACATTGAAATATAAAAATCAAAGCCTGCTAATGATTTTGTTTAATGTTATATGCCTCAAGTATTTCATAGCATAGAGATAGGTAGTAAGGAACACTAAAATGTTAATTTTTATTACTTATGCCTATGTAAGGTTAGAATGACATTTTTACAGGACAAAAATCAACTCAATTGTTGTAAACAATTTGATTGCATTTTTGTGGTTAGGACTCATTTGCTCCCCTATTAACAACCCCTAGTTTACATTGAATATTAGGACTTGGCAAAACAGTGCTGCCAAAGTGAAAGGCACTCAGCTCTGTAGAATTAAAAAAGCCCAGATGGCTCCTTAGGAACACATCACACTATTATGAAAGGACTTGTGGTGCCCTTTTCTCCAAAGTTTTTCAGAATTGTACTTTAAAGACAATATGTACTGTAACCCTTCTGTAGTTAATGTTCATTTCCCAAGTAATTATTTCCCTGTTTTAAACACTTATAAAGATTTTATCATGTCTTTGTGTGCTTATGTGTGTGTATGTCTGTGTGTGTGTGTGTGTGTGTGTGTGTGTGTGTGTTTTCCCTGATTTTTTTTCCTGTGGGTAAAACAACATTATTTTCTCATGGTGTGGTCTACAAACTTTGTGTTAGGTTAGTATTTTTCTCTGGCGTTTCTTGAGTGTTGTAGTAACATTAATTCATACTAAATTTTAATTGGCTGATAACTTTGTGGGTGATCCATTAGTTTGAAAGTGTATGGTGTCAGTGACTCTTTTGTCATGTGTCTCTAGTAACCTATATAATATTTCAAATGCTTGTTCATTTTTTAGAATAAAAAAGTCACTAAATTATCTTTAAATTTGTATTTATTTTTGTCTTTGAATGGTTTGGGATTTTAAATATAATAATGATAAGTGACAGCTTTTTCTATTTAGATAATCAATAATAAGTATTCATTGATTATACATATATTTAAAAGCATATAATTTATATTATATATAGGAGCATAAATATAATGAAACAAGACTAACTAGATGAGTTAATAAAAGTTGCTTCATTTCACTCACAGTGCAGTCAAAGGGCTACTGTAGTAATTTCTTCCACTCAATTACAGTTCCCAGGTAGCTATTGACTTACATTGTTTAGTGAGAAAGAATTCAAGGAATATCAAGATTCTCCATTGCAGTATATCCAGTGGGAAATGTACCTCTAGAGTGGATGTCAGAACTGGGCACAGTGGTGGAACTACAAAGTGTGATTATTTTGTGCTGGTGTCTGCAGGATGTCCACTGGGATTCACATTGCAATGATGCGGCTACTTCAGAGCACAACAGGAACTTTCAGACTGAAGGAAGGGGAACAACAAAACACAGTCATGGCGGGCATCAGGGAAATGAAACCTCCAAACATCATCTCAGCTTGTAGTTAGAGTGGGAGCCAGAGGTTGAGGGGAACTCACTTGAGTGTCCTGTAGCACAATTTGGAGCTAAACCTGTAAAATATGTCAAGAATATCAAGTTAATTGGAATTTCAGAATTTATTCTATGGGCTGAGACATAGCTCAGTTGATAGAGTGTTATCCAACATTCACAAAGCGTTGGTCTAGGTGTGCTATGCCAGACCTATAGTCATCACTCCTGGAAGGTGGAAGCAGGTGGTTGTTTTTGGCTACCCAATGAGGACAAGTCCAACAGGAGACACATGAGACAATCCAAACAATAAAGAAAAGAAGACAACCACACAAACAAATTTTAAGTGATGACTGTGACTCTAATAGTGTCTCTGTGTTAATTTTTGCTGCCTCTGTATCTTTTTGAAAACCCACCATGTCCATGGTTGGCACTGGTAACTTTCTCGCCTACTAATATTATTAAAGCAAGAGCAAAGGCCCAGGATGTGGAGATCTAGGCAGACAATGTTCTGCTCACATTGGTCCTTGTCAGCTTATGTCTGAATATTGTAAGTTTATTTTCAAAAGTGCTTCTCATAGCTAAAATAGCTTTGTATTTTATTTTACCTAGAATTTTATGAAAGAAGAAGTTTTTAAAAATTCAGAAAACCTTGAACTGAATACAAATGACACACAATATTTAGGGAAGCAAGTATTCCTCATAGTATGCATCAAATCTTGGCTATTCTTCAGCTATATTACAAGGTAAAAAGGCTCCGAAAATGTATTCAATTCTGACAAGAAATCAGCAAGAAATTGAGTTGATTAAACACTAATGAAATATAGATTTCCATATGCTAACTTTAATTATGAACTTTGACACCACTGTATAATGTATTCTGAGAAATGAGCTAAGAAAGCTTGTGGACCTCCAAATTTGCTTAATAGCACACAAACCATTTATAAAATAGTTTATGGAGGTGTTTGAAGTAATAAAATAGTATACATAATTTTCATCCATTATGGTAGATATAATAGTGAGTATTTGCAAGAGTTTTGAGATTTCTTGGCATTTTCAGAAAATTACTCAACTGTAAAACATGTATTCTAACAACAAAAATTGAAAGGCATGCCTCAAAATATTTTTAAATATTTTTGGGTGGTTTTTAAGAAGGTGAGCATTACTTAATGACTCACTCAAGGATCAGCTATAAAGAGGAGGAATCTCATTGCAATTGGAATGCTTTTAAAATTTATTTTCCCTAGAGATTAAGTTTTATGTTGGGTAGAAAAAACTTTTTTTTTTGAGACGGGGTTTCCCTGTATAGCCCTGGCTGTCCTGGAACTCACTCTGTAGACCAGGCTGGCCTCGAACTCAGAGATCCGCCTGCCTCTGCCTCCCAAGTGCTGGGATTAAAGGCGTGCGCCAAAAAAACTTTTGACAAATGTTGAATGGATGTTTGAGTCTTCTGATCTATTAAGGTAGTAATGTATTTGGCTTGGAAATTCACAAAATAAAATCAAGATTTTTTCCATTAGAAAAAAATTAATAGGTAAAAGAGTTCAAATATATGAAGTATTCAGTTTATAGTCAAGCTTTTGATTGTGAGTCGATGAATCCTTATAACCGCATATATAGTAAGTAGTTGGCTATCTGTAGAACTTATAATATAACTTAATATAGATGTGGGTCCTGTATGCCTTCATGTAATAGGAACTTATATGTGTTTCCTAATAAAAGTAAGTTTGCAAATACATGTAAACATTTGAACAAAATATATCCATTAGCAACGGTAGTCTTTTTATTTATTTATTTTATTTATTTTCTATATTCTGTGTTTATATTCCAAATGATTTTCTCTTTCCCAGTTCCCCCCTCCCCAAAAGTCCCATAAGCCCTCTTCCCTCTGCCCATTCTCCAATCAACCCCTCCTACTTCTCTATCTTGGTAATCCCCTACAATGCTGCATCAAGCCTTTCCAGGACCAGGGCCCTCTCCTTCCTTCTTCTTGGGAATGATTTGATAAGTTAATTGTGTCTTGGGTATTCAGAGCTTCTGGGCTAATATCCACTTATCAGTGACTGCATTCCATGGGTGTTCTTTTGTTATTGGTCACCTCACTTAGGATGATATTTGCAAGATCCAACCATTTGCCTAAGAATTTCATGAATTCATTGTTTTTAATTGTTGAGTAGTATTCCATTGTGAAAAATATACTACATTTTCTCTATCCATTCCTCCATTGAGGGACATCTGGGTTCCTTCCAGCTTCTGGCTATATTATAAATAAGGCTGCTATGAATATGGTGGAGCATGTGTCCTTATTGCATGCCAGGAAATCCTCTAGGTAATGCCCAGGAATGGAACAGCAGGGTCCTCTGGAAGTGTCATGCCCAGTTTTCTGAGGAACCGCCAGACTGATTTCCAGAGCAGTTGTACCAGCTTGCATTCCCACCAGCAGTAGAGGAGTGTTCCTCTTTCTCCACATCCTCTCCAACACCTTCTGTCTCCTGAGGATTAATCTTAGCCATTCTGACTGATGTGAGGTGAAATCTCAGAGTTGTTTTGATTTGCAATTCCCTAATGACTAATGATGCTGAACATTTTTTAAGGTGCTTCTCAGCCATTCGAAGTTCTTCTGGTGAAAATTCTTTGTTTAGCTCTGTACCCCATTTTTTAATAGGGTTATTTGGTTCTTTGGGGTCTAACTTCTTGAGTTCTTTGTATACATTGGCTATTAGCCCTCTATGGAATGTAGGGTTGGTGCAGATCTTTTCCCAATTTGTTGGTTGCTGTTTTGTCTGATTAACAGTGTCCTTTGCCTTACAGAAACTTTGTAATTTTATGAGGTCCCATTTGTCAATTCTTGATCTTAGAGCATAAGCTATTGGTGTTCTGTTCAGGAACTTTTCCCCTGTGCCTATGTCCTCAAGGGTTTTCCTCAGTTTCCCACCATTACAATATGCATTTTCAATATATCATTTTTCACCAAAAGAGGAAGGCAAAGATAGTATAGGATAAGAGCTGACATGCTTTCAAAGTCTGATGTTTGCTGTTAGAGTTAAATGTGAACAAAGTTAACTAACAAAAATAATTGAAAAGAAAATGAATATCAAAACAACCAGGTTTCCTTTCTTACCTAATTCAGGGATATTTTACCATCTCAAAACTATTATAATTCCTGATTTATCATAATTTGATTTATGTATAGTCCCTATGTTTATTATTGATATTTAAGAGAGCAGTCTTTTAATTTTATTACTATTGACAAATACAAGTATTTAAATTAGAAGATTTGCTTTGAGTCACCAAGGAAAGGCAGAATTTACTCTTCCATATTCATTATAGAGGGCTGTCACCCACTTCATCTCTGTCACAGAAATCCAGAAGGAGAACAATAATTCACCACTAGGAACAATGTGGAGTATCTATTCTCAAGCTGTTCTAATTTAAATATTTGTCATTTAAGTAAATGAGTTGATTAAGTAGAAAAATCTGTAATGTTCTCATTGTTGTACTGATCTAAGGAAGAAATCCTTTTATACATACATTATCGAAAACAGAAAGCCAAAAATAAAAAAAAAAGAAACTAGTCTTTTGTAAGGCTGTGATACAGCAAATGATTTTTGGTCAAGTGTCATGATTTAGGGAGAACCAGATTTTCAGAGCTCGAGCCTGAAGAAAAATTTTCAACTAGATGTACTCTTATCGGGATAATGAATTCCTTGGTACTTTACTACATTAGTGCAATGTATTTAAATAATATCTCCTCTCTGCTCCAAATTCCAACTCCTCCTGGGCATTTCCTCCTCCTCCATTCTTCCAACGCTCCTTCTCTGCTGATCAACTGTAGGTAGTAAACCTCAGAGAAATGCTGGGTAATATGGCCGCCATGGCAAGCTAAACAACTTCCTGCCTCTTTTACGTTTCTGGGGGAAACAGATACTTTAAAATAAACAAATAATTATGCATTTCGCTGATAATAACAAACAGCATGGTGTGAATTACCAGACCATGGGAGTGGAACCGGGTATTGATCAAAGCGTAACCTTCCATTCCTGCCTCCTTGGCCATCTAAGCTGATATAGTGACTGGGGGAAAGAATTAAAACACAGGTTTTCTTAAATTAACACACATACACATACATATACATATACACATACACATACGTACAGACATACATACATGCATACATAAACTCTTTCATTCATGTATACACACATACATATTGTTTATATAACACTATGGTTATACATATATACATATAAATATATACTTACATTAACATATTGCCAAATAATTTTCAAAATTTTTTGATGAGTAGTTTTGCCCTAAATAGGACTAAAGTCTCTGATAGTCTATCCAAATGAAAATCAAGAATTACACTTTGCCCTTTTCTGAGGTTGATAACAGCAGTTGCTCCATTAAAGTATACTTATTTTCCCCATTCAAGTAACTTGTAAACAGCTTCTTTACTAGTGGTGGGTTTCTGTGCCAACTTCCTCTCCTGCATGGAGGAGTATTTCTGTGATTTGAGCCACTGCTGGTCTTATTCAGGAAGTCACACAATTTTTGAGTTCATATGCATATCTACCCTGCTGTGTCTGGAAACTGCAGTGTTCCTAAATATCATCCAGCACCTTTGGCACTAGCAGTCTTTCTGGTCCCCTCTTTTACATGTATCTCTGAGCCTCCTCCAAAAGAGGGGTGTGGCGATTGCCTAACGTCCAGGTCTCCATATTCCAGAGCCTCTCACTGCCCCCTCTGTAGTTCAGTAGTTTGTCTCTGTCAATTACCATGCACGGTAAAATGTAGCTTCTCTGAGCTGAGTGGTGAACTGACCTATAGGTATAACAGTATAGTTTCAGGACTTGATTTAATTTTGTGCTCATTTATTAGAATAAATAATAGTAGGTTTTCCACGAGGTCCACAACTTACATAAGTCTTATGTTCATGGTCTCATTAACAGTACCATGCATGGATTCCATCTCATGGAGTGAGCCTTAAATCCAAAGTTTAAAAAGATGGTTTATTACTCTCCTAATATTTTTGCTCCTATTGCAACACTGGACATATTTTGAAGCATAGTACAGCTTGGAAGAACCTCAGAAGGGGAGGCAGGAGCAGGTAACAGGAACCAGACTCCAATTTTTAGTGTTCTTTTTATTTTCTTTCATTTTTGTTTTTAGAGAAAAAAATGGTGATATTGGTTTGTTAAAGATGAAAAGGTAAAGAATTGCAGTTGGTAGTACAGTTGAAAAGTGGTTAATGTTATGACTAAAGTAATAAAATGTTGAGAAAAATGAAATTAGTAAACTTGGTATACAATTTACAATACACATTTTTAAATATTGGTGAATCTTACCATTTCTAGTTATTTTGTTAAGGCAATTCTTTGAGATTTCACACACACACCAACCTCATAACATTTTTCTATATTTAATAATTTTGTGAGCAACAGTGTTCCTATAAAAAGAAGTTTGTTCTTGAAAAAAGAAGTTTGTGAAATTGCTCTCTCCTCTCTCTGTCTCTGCCTCTCTCTCTCTCTCTCTCTCTCTCTCTCTCTCTCTCTCTCTCTCTCTCATCTTTCCAATTCAAGAAGACAGCATTTCTGGTAGAAAATCTGCTTTGGTGTCATCCTGTGAATCCATGTAATTCTAAAACCCTCATGTGTAATTTTAAGACCTAGAAATGACACATCTTGTTTAGATTTCATAAATCTTCTTAGTAAATTCCCGAGTACTTGATTGTTTTTCCGAGGCTAGAAGTGGAATTGAAGTGTTCTAATGGTCAACATACAACTCAGTGCCTTACCAAAATGTTCTTGCCATCCTGGCATTTTCAAACAGATGTTCCCATCCAATATCAGACATATAGCAACCTGGGCTCTGGGACCTCTTTATGGTTCTATCCTCTTAACTAATATTTTACTGATAACCAGGGAAGCTACAGGAAGAGAGCAAACGGGACAAGTGGCACAAAGCACTCCATTCCTATTCAGCTGCTGTGTGTGCAGCAGTCTGCAGGGTAGACCACTGCACTTGACGGTGCGAGAGAATGCCTCTGCATGATGGCGAGAGAAGAAACAGCTCAATATTCCAGGGCCTGGTGGCTCTGGAGACAAGTGTCATTATTCCAAATACCAAATATATTTGAATTTTTTAAATACTTTATCACTGAAAAAAATCATATGTGCTGAGAGGCATGTGTGAGGATTTGTTGTTGTTTTTGTTTTCGATTTTAGAAGGGGTTGAGTTGTGGGTTGTATAAGATGGATAGGAGCAGTCTAAACTATGTTTCTGTATTTCTCTGTCTTTGTAATTGACAACTAAACCTCTCCAAAATCACTTTTCCAAGACTATATCTTAACAATATCATAGCTAAAAAAGAATGACATGATACATTGTGAAGTTGGGATAAAAAGGAGTTGATATAAATTCGTGTTAGCAACTGGCTTGTTTGAAAATGAGAAGCCAAATATCCATATACACAGGACTATAATGTGTTTGCAAACAAGAGTGTAATTTCTACATGCCTAATTCTATAATTTGTGCATATATACACACAAGAGTCTAATTTCCATATACCCAGGACTATAATGTGTATATACAAAGGATTTTTTTTTAATGTCTGTTTCCCTTTTGGGGCCAAAAAGGACATAGGTATCTTATAAGTAGAAATTTAAATTTTGTTTTTTTTTAATTGAGTACAACCCTAATATATATTAAGTATAGCAATGGATGTCCTTGTGGGCCTAAGATGTACTTTATCATAGGGTATTATGTGTCCTAAATAACTTGAGATTGTCCTGAATAAACTTACTGAGTGCTGGGTTAAAAGGTTGTACTACATGTAACATCTATCTAAAATAAATTCTCTTTATTCTTTATTATTATCTTTTCCTAGAACATATAAGTTACAGATATTTATTATATTCCAAACACTTACACAATGGTTTAACTTCTGTTTTACTCTAGCATTTTAGATGTTGTCATTGACTTGTTGGCCATAAAAGATATTGTTATTTTTTTCACACCTGATCTTTATAATGATATTTGATCTCTATGAAAAAATTAACATATAACTTTATAATTATTAAAAGGAGCAAATGTCTCCCATGAATGCCACATATCATAGCAGTACATTTAATTGATCTAAAGTTAATTTCATTTTGATTGCATTTCGGTAGTGGAGCTAGGAATGGTTCATTTATTTGCAATAACTGCTGTGCATTTTGAATCATTTCAGTCCTTGTGATAAGAATTTGCTTTCTATGAAATCCAGCAGTTTATAAAAAGAAATAACAAAATAAAACAAATGCTGTGTTTTTTAGTTATGATAATGTATGTAAAATATTTCAAATCTGTGAATGAAGAAGGAATAAAACCAATTAATTAAAACTGCCGGGAATTTTTTTATAGAAGCAATCTGTGATTAAACACAAAGCTTTATCCGGTAGCAATTAAGTAAACGTGGCCTCGGGTATCATTGCTCCTTCCCTAGGGAAGGTGTGCTGAAAATCTGGTTGAGTGTTACACTTTATTAGAGATTTATCTGTTTTAATTGATTCAGCTCGATTATAAAACTCTGATGGAACAACTGATACCCAGGACATACTAATCTTACAAGTAAACTTCCCATGAATTAACTTTAAATTCAATAAGAGTAGAAAACATAACTCATCAGGGTATTCTGCCCAGAAGAGAACAAAATGGTGAAAGTGAACAAAAAATTAATCATGTCCTCAAGGATATTTTCTCATGCCAAGTAGATCATTAAAAAGTATCCATAGTAGGTACAGAAAATATTTTCAATATCAAATCAAATAAAATATTGGTGGAAAAGAAAAATTCTCCATGTGGAAAAAAGTAATCCTTTTATTATTGATTAAAGCTGGTCCTTGATAATTTTGTACATGTATAAAAATGCATTTTGCTACTCTCACATACACTGTCTCCTGTCTGCCAACCACTCCCTCTTAGTCTGCCTTTCTCCCTGGTACTCATTTCCCATATTCATGTCTGTTTTATTTAGAATTGTGGCCCACTAATTGTTTTATGTGACAATGAATTTGGAAGAAACCATTGGATTCTCACTATTGAGTTTATAACAGAAGAAAATGACTATGACTCCCCCAAGAATTCATCAGAAGTCTGTAGCTTAGTAGGAAGGAGAATGGCCCCATGAGCCTGCCTATGATCCAAAATTTACTATTGATAAGCCCTGTCTTAGGCAAGTTCAGGGCAGGCAACTGTAGAGGCTATAAGAGGCTATAAACATGTTTGAAATGGCTGTATCACTTCTGGAGATAGCATTTGCAGCTCCTCTCCTAGTGTTCTGGCTCTTCCACTCTGTCTACTCCCTCTTTTGGGATGTTCCCTAATCCTTACAGAGAGTACATAATTGTCAACTTTAGGGCATTGGCTGAAATATCACTTATCCTTTATTCATCAATTTGCGTCCTCTGTGCTGGTTACTCATAGGGCCACATGGAAGAACAACCAATTTAAGCTTATCCCCCACTAGGTTACAAATAAATGAGACTTGGATTATGTTTATTTTAATTGACTTTGACAATTACTGTGGGGTAACCCCTAATCTATTCCTCCCAATGCTGGCATGATAACCTCTCCAAATGTGTACCCCAGATACTTGCTGTTTATAACAGTCCATCTCACCTCATGGCAGATTCCTCCTCACCTCCTTTTCTTCCTCCTTCTCCTGGCCTCTCCTCTCTTCTCTAATCCTTAACCAGGTAGGGAAAAGCATATCTACCTCTAATCCCTCCAGTAACTGGCAATAGCCAATTTTATCTAACCACTGGTTTTAAATCAATAAACAAGTTTTGCACAACAAAAGCTTGTAAATGTGATAATTCACTTGTTGGCCTAGTCCTTCAGGTACAGAATTTAGCATTACAATATATAGCAACAGTCAAACCTCAACAGGAGAACATATTTAATAGAGTATTTTGATTGAAAATTTAGTTCTTTAGAATTTGTGCATCCTGATTATTTATTTTTGTTTTCTGGAGCAGCATTGGTAGCAATAATTAAATGCATTGGTATTTCTTTTTAAAGTAGCCTTTTCAAGTAGATTTGGCTGTTTAAAACATATCTATAGGGACTAGAAATAATGTATTTACATTTCATAAAATATTCTAATCATGATAAACCCTGAAACAATACACTCTCTCTAGCAAATTAACCAATTCTTCATCAGTATATAATTAGAAAAAATACTAAATAAGGAAGTAGAGCTAGACTTGTATGTTAGACTCTTTCCTTCCTAGAACTGGCTTTTGAGCTATTTGTTCTTCTCATTCCTTTTTATTTGTTTTTGTTTTGTTTTTCATTACTTTTTATTAAATGATTTCAGTATGCTTATATCAGGACACAGCTTGAAACAGTACAGTATTTTCCTCAAATATATGTAGGATTAAGCATAATGCATAAGGCATCATGCAACCCACAAATGTCCAACCACAATGCTTAATATGTGGATTCTTATTAGATCACCACAAAAAAGCAATATTTTTTTAGATGGTGTTTCTTTGTGTTGCCCTGACTACTCTAAAATTTGCTTTGTAGTCCAGCCTGATGTTGAACTCGAACTCATAGAATTCCACCTGCCTTTCCTTCAAGAGTAAAAGGGTTAAAGGCATGCACAACCACCACCACCTGGGTTGTTCTAACACTCTAAAAGTCAGGTTTTAGAGAAGTAAGCATTAATATATATATATCAAGTTTTTAATAATGTAATGTATGTTTCTTAATTCCAAGTTCACGAACATTTTAAATATATGTAGGAATGTAGAATTGCTCTTCATATTGTTCTTCATGAAAATGTGGCCATGGAATGAGTACTGGGAGGTTTGATGGAGATGTGTTTCCTTCCTTGTAGAGATAGAAATCTGCAAAGGGTTAGTGAAATTTTCCCAGGGCTTTGTAATTTATTGGCACAATATGGACCAACCTAAGTGCCAATAAGAACCACTTCAAGTAGTGTCATAATATTCTTGTGTTCTCCTATTTAACCTTTTTTTTATTTCCTTATTACTTTGCCCATCTTTTCCATTATCATGGAATTACACCCTCAGTGGGATGATCTAAAAGAATACCCTTAGCATTCAGTTCAGATAGTTCATTTTCTGCCATCCTTGGATATTTTCTATGACCCATGACTTTAAAAATAGAGTGAAGTATAAACTATACTAATAGAGATACAGTTTACTGTCAAAGAAATTATGCACAGTTACCAATAGAATGAGTATAACCATTTTTATGTAGGACAAAGCTATATATATATATCAGGATCTCTTTACAAGATTTGGACAAGGAACTATCAGCTGAAATGAAATGAATTGTATGTCTCGACCACACTGTCCACTCACTTCTGGCTGCCCAGTGCTGCTTGCAGTGGGACGTCTGCCCTTGGCCTACAGCATTCTTTGCAGTTGGGATTTTGTCAATCTCTTTCTTTCTAAAGATGATAGAAACACTTCAAGTCCTGTGTTTCCATATTCTCTGCTTTAATGTAAAATTTTTAGCTTATATGAATTCTACATTTGTATTATATATTCTACTGGGGCATAAAGCAGATATTAGTTTTAAATGGAAGTCTGAAAATCCATAGAATACATATTACTAACATGGATTTAGCTTTAGCTGGAACAGAATCCCTTATTGAGTGGACATAATAATGTTATTAGGGACAGTAAGGGGATGGGCCATGAACCCTAAGAGTACAAAGGTAATTGTGATTTACATCATCAAGTAGCTAATTATGTAAAAGATAACAAATACCTTCTTCTGTCTTCTTCTAATAAGCATCTTGATGAAATAAAAAGGAAGGAATATATAGTTTAATAAAGTCTAGATTATTTACTTAGCTTTTTATTTTGATGGATATTTTATCCCAATTCATCTGTCATTTTAAAAGTATGGTTTGAATGTGCTACAGACATGGACAAATGTATAGCAGAACAGTAACCAAGCTATATTTGTAACATTCCAATTAGAAAATAATGACCCAAAGGTTTAGAAATGGATGATGTGAAGGATTCATAACACAAACTCTGAACTGTGGGTTTTTTTTTTTAATGAAAAAGAGATGCTAAAAAATGTCTCCATTTGAGTCATACACGATCTTTTTGGTTTTGACTAATGTTTGTGTTAAAGCTGATGTTCTTAATATTTCTTGTGTAAAACTGTTGTGTAGACCCAGAACAGAGAAATCGTGTGTGTGGGGGGATGATTGGGGAATAGTTGGGGTGGAGAGGAATTATGGGACGTATGGTGGGGGAGAACTGGGAAAGGGGAAAGCCTTTGGAATGTAAACATAGAATATAGAAAATCAAAATTTAAATAAAATAACTGTTGGGTACTGGCAAAGTAAATCAAAAACATGTGCCATTGTCCTTAGTATAGTGCATTACAAAAAAAAAAATGTTATTGTGAACTTTTCCCTGAAAGCGTTCATGGCTAACGCTAAAGGGTATCATTACTGAGGCTTTGCTGTACATCTGAATGGCCAGGAATGCGTGAAGAAGCTTGGAATCATGTCTTTATGACATTAAGAAAAAGGTAAAACTCTTCAGATTGAAGAGAGAACTCAGAAAATGATTCAAAAGATAGTTTGAGAATTTTACAACATTCTTATGCTATATTAAACAACCAATATTCCTTACAGTTCTATAAAGTTCAAAGCATAATCAATGTAGTTTATATGTAATTATGTAGCTGAGATGAAAATGTCATGAAATTTCTTAGATTCCTTCCTAGAATTTATCTTGTCCTACATAATGAATATCATTAAAGAAAAATATACCCATATTCTAAATGACTGATATTAACAAACCTTAATATTAATAAAATAAGGATGTGAAATATTATGTGCAATATGATTGTCATGTATAGATTTTAAAGAAATGAATAAATTACTAAGATAATAGGGTTTAAATTTAATGAATACTAGATTATGGTTATTTAAATTTCTCTTGGTGCAAATGATAGACACCCATGGTATAGATCTTATCATCATCAAAATATTTTATGTGCATGCTGTGTTTCTGTGCTGACTGGTTAACTCTACTTTTCATACTATTCTGGGATAGGCTCTTCTGTCATTTTCTCAGCAAAACAAATTTGACCATCACGCTTGGAGCCAAGATTCATGAGCATCACCGTGATGTCACTGTGTGTTTGCTAGTTCTCTGTTTGATGATTATGTATGATCATGAGAGGATTGGAAGAAGGAGATATGTTTCCTCACAATTATATAGTAATTTATAGACATATATGATATGTATGTTCTTTCACATTTTGTAATTTTTTTAACACCAAGAAATTCTCTGTACTTGGTTCCTTTCATGTACCAAGATTTTGCATAGGTATTTTATTCTATTCATGTAGATAGTTTACAAGCCCAATTCATTGTGGGACTAAACAGCATTAGTTAGATGCTAAGGTAATTGGGAAAGGGGAAAACCTTTGGAATGTAAACATAGAAAATAAAAAAAATAACTAAAAAAATGTAACACCTCAAAATAAATGTATATATATGTATTAAAAAAGGAAGACAGAAAACAAATGGATTGCTTATTAGAAACATATTGAATAATGGTAGGATTTTGAGCAATTGCTCTACTCAAGGTTGCCAAAATATTGAGAAAGATGTTCTGGGAATTTTCTTCTAGGGCCAATTTGCATTAGCAGCTTATGGTTACACAGTTATCTAACCCCTCAATATACAATATATTAATAAGTATGATCTGATATAAAATGATATATAAGAGAGATACAGGAGATTGCTATGTGGGTACCTAATTTGCCACCTAAAGCTCAGCACAAATCAAGTGAAATAAACAATTGGTACAGCATGTATACTAACAATACTAAAGTTCAGTTTGTTTTGGGATATTTCTTTCCACTGACTTTTGAATAATAATATAATACAAGATGAAACTGAGCAAAATACATTTTAAAGCCTGTGCCTCTTTTATAAAACATATGGAATACTAATTCTTCAAGTATAATTTTCAAGAAATTAATATGATACTTGGCAAATATTTACTTGAAAACACATGTGTAGTAGTTTATCAGAATATAAAATGGAATAATCTTTAATTGAATGAGATACCTCTTATCACTAACAAAAAGATATTATCTATTCCATGCTAGTGTTTATAATAAAATCATGTGGACACATATATGACTATTAAAAATATTATGAATGATTCAAAATTATTTTTTAATATCTTCAAATGGCAAATACCTTCATATATTCTGACATCTATAGCAGACATTTGTCTTTTGAGTAAACATGCAGTGTATATGGAGATAGCAATAGTAGACACTATTTACATTATACTTGGTACCTCACAGAATTCCTGCATATGTTTTTCTGGTCTTTATTTTTCTACTCCTTTTTGATGTGTCCCTATGAATACATCATTTTGTAGCAATACTGAAATGGTAGTAAAGCTGGACACTCACAAATGAGCAATGATATTTCCTATATTCAATGAGGGAAATTTAAACAAACTATAAGAAAGAGTAACAGCAATGAAATTTGATGTG